>CM040239.1:73471823-73765012 GCA_022545495.1 Chrysanthemum lavandulifolium | reverse complement strand
ATGACACAACCATTCAGCTGCATAACATACTACTCCTACCACGGACAGGTTGTAAACCCCAAAGGTTTCTCTGCTTCCATACCCAAATATTGTTGCGTCATCGACTGGGCTCTTTCCACTTGGGAGTGCATTTCAAGCGTCTGTCGCTAATGTTGAGACACGATGTTCAGGATAGTGATACCCGTCTAGTCTCATAATTGAATTCCTTTTGCCATTTCAATGGCCGCTATGCAAAGGTCTGCACCAGACGTTTAGCTAGACCGTTATAGGGACGAAAGGGTCTCAAGGAGTGAATTAGGACAGGGGAATATCATAAACATCCCATACCAATATTAGCAAATGACGCTTGAAATATTCTACAGTGGAAAGATCCCAATCGGTGACACGACAACTCGGTTAGATAAGATTCCACTCGAGCGATTGCAAACATCTTGGCAATTGCAATCAATCCCGCTTAAAGCAATGCGGTAACCTATGATCACGAAGGTCACATAAGCGTATACACAATATGAGAATATTGGTACTCCAAGTAGTCTTATTGCAATATTAGAATTAAAACCCTGCGATATAGCGATACATAAGCGATGGTTCTCGTGACATTAGTTGCCGTGAAACTTTTATATTCATTAGTTATGCTCCACGATGTAGCATAAAGTGCAGCAAACATTTCCGCGCGAAACTACTGAAAATCTTAAGAAGAACAACGAAACTGAAATAGAAAATAACTACTTGTATCCGTAAAGGTCAAAACCGTGTATGAAATATCAAACCTTGTGGTGCATGCATTATGGAAATCATAAACGGTGATCAGTATTCAACCAAGAAAAACAATGCTAATACATCAGCAGTGGATTAGTTTTTCGTGGCTGAATACTGGTCACAACATCCATGCGCCAAATTCCACCTACCAAGTTTCCTCCCGTGTGAAGAAACGCAGCACAAATGATTCTAGAACGAAAATGAATCGTTCCACTCAAAAGTTATAGGTGGAAACACCGGGCCGGTCATATACTGCTGGCTACGGGCCAAAGGCCCAAAACATGCAAAATACGGCCCAAAAACCAAGCATGACGTACCAAAGCTTGTCTCACTCGAAAACCGATAGTGATCATCAAAGGTCACAACGTTATATATACATGTTCAGCTACACATACTAAAAATGTATAAATCGGTAACTTTAAACAAAATTTGAATAAATTAAGTAATCAGGCTCAGATTCTTGAATGCGAATGGGCAAAAGAAATCCGAATTCTGCCATAGCTGCAAAAAACACGGTTGCATAATGAGAACTACATGCCACCCAGTTATTGCCATGCCAAGTTACGTATCAAACCTCTTATTACCCACCTCATTTTATTCAGAAAACATGTAATCATCACTGCCCCTTAGTATATCACATATTTGTCAACTCCTCACATAACAATGGCTGCACACTTAGTTAGCTGCCTTGCCAACATGTTGCTGAGTTCATTTTTTATCGGAACCTATGACACGCAATACCATCATACAAACCACTTGAGCAATCGAATGAAGCCAAGCACACACCAAGTGATAATATCTCTAATGTAAAGAGCAAAGACGGTGGCATTTTAAGAAAAAAGAAACGCGCCTCTCCCCTTATACATTCAAAACCAAACGTCCCAGATAGGTTCAAAAGCAAATGGCCCAAGTAAGGGATGCACACATTCCCTAACGCGTAGTAGGTCACAGGAACGCGTAGATGTTGGCACCAAATGAGGGTCAGATTTGCGTATACAACAAGCGATACCAGGCTACCAATATGGCTGCAACCATACACTCAATATGACTGCCGTGCTACGATGCGCACAAAGGAAAGGTATGCGCTTTGATATGCATATTATCATCATCGCCTATAAAAAGATGGAACCCAATAATTCATGCGTTAAAAACCAAACGGCCCAGGTAGGCTCAAAACCAAACATATGAAACACCGTCCTTATAATGGATGCATTATGGAAATCATAAGCGGTGATCAGTATTCGACCAAGAAAAAGCAATCCCAGTACATCAGTAGTAGGATTAGTTTTTCGTGGCCGAATACGGGTCACAACATCCATTTGCTGAACACTTATCAGGAATGGTGGATACCAAAGAAATGCAGCACTGAGATAAGCTCGCAATGCAAGACACTTGCGGCAGTTTGTTCTAACGTACCCAAACCATGACCAATATTTATAGAGGTTCCATTAGAAGTTTCAGCAAACTATATAAAAACGGTACGCTTAAACCGCGGAACAAAAGCGACAACGATCAGTATACTATATACACATGTTTATCCACACATGTTAAGAATGTATAAATCAATAAGTTTGAACCAAATTTGAATAAAATAAGCAATTACTTCAATGCGAAAGGGTCAAAGAATTCGAATTTCGCCATGGCTGCAAAAAACACGGTTGCATAACGACAACTACATGCCACCCGGTTATTGCCATGCCAAGTTACGTGCCGAAACTCTAATGACCCATTTCATTTTATTCAGAAAATATGTAATCATCACCACCACTTAGTACATCACATATTTCTAAATTCCTCGCGTGTAACAGTGGCTGCAAGCCTAGTTAGCTGCCTCGCCAACATGTTCACGAGGCATTTTTTGAAACCTATGACAACGAATACTATTATACAACAAATAAGGCGGCCCAGAAATAAAACAACAACACAAACCAACTGACCAACCAAAGTGTTACTTCTTTTTTTAAAATGCCACCGTCGATGCTCTCTAGATTTCGACATGCAGCCTAAACAAAGGCAACATAAACATTTGAGTCATACACAACAACATCCACATCAGTTCTACGAGACTGAAAGCTACGTATTGCAACAAAATCCTAGAGAAAACCCTGATCAAAAGCAACAAAACCACAACATATAGCAAAAACCTAAAAAAATCTGAGATATGCACCACCTACCAACTTTGCCCCCGTGTAAAGAAACATAGCACAAATTATTCTATAACGAAACTAAAACGTCTCACTTAAAACGTATAGGTAGAGACAACAAGCCGCTCATACACTGAGGCCACGCGCCAAAGGCCCAGAACATGCAAAAACCGTCCCAAAAACTGACCACGATCTAATCCAAAGTTGTTGTAGCAACCAACCATTAAGAAAGAAAATACTAAATAGCCACCATCGTCGGTTGTGACGTTGGAATCGTTCCTAACACGGAAATGGAACGACATTTACGGGATTACATATTCTATCTTATTTAGCCAAACACATGGACTAGTTATGTCATAGTGTAATAGTTATGTATGTGGTAGGCTATATATACCCCTCCATACTTCCATGGAGGGGTGAGTCTTATTAGTGTAAACTTTACCTTTCAATAATAAAACACACTAGTTTCTCCCTTCTCTCTCTAACTTCTCTCACTAACTTGAAGATGGCTTTCTTCTATCTTCAAAGACCTCCCGATTCACCAAATCATCCATACATATGATCCTAACATTGGTATCAAGAGCAAGGTCGGTTTTTTTTTATCATTGGGTGATTTTTGGTTATGTATCTTGTCTAAAGCGCTCATGTGAATCTGTTTGTTACCAAAGTGTAAAACTTTCGTATATTTTTTTGGTGCAACAATTTTTTATTGACAAGCCTTTTTTAATGTATCATTGATGGTCAAAAATTTGTATGGGTTAATGGAAAAAAATGGTCATAACTGCGTTGTTGTTCACAAACAGTTTTTACTCAATTTTTACTCTTATAATATTTTGACCATCTCGTGAATCATCTTGTGGTCAAACGGTCAGATTCTTCAAAGTCTATAATGGGTCAAAAGAGATGATGTCTTTATGCTTTTTTTTTCTGGGTCATATGAATCTGGACGAATTTTGGTCGGAAAACATCGCCGGAAAAAAGTCAACATGGGTCAATACCCTAGTTTTACGCCTAAAGGGTCATCTACAGCCTGTTTACGAGTAACTTGGAAAGTTACTCGTAAGAAACTCAGCTTACGCGTAAGGTTTACCTTACGAGTAAGAAACCTTTGGTTTACTCCTATGACCAAACCTTACGCATAAGGGTTCTCTTCTACGCATAAGGGTTTCATTTGGGTTTACGCATAAGACAGAGATAATAGATGTTGGAGATGTCTTATGCGTAAACTGTTATTTATGACACAACATGACCATGAACAACATATTTACGCGTAAGAAGATGAAGAAGATTTTATGCGTAAACTGGGTAAAGGACTTGACCACATAAACAAAATAGACCAAACATAACAAGACCTCAGTTTGTTTATCTTCATTGGTTATATCCGTTTTCAAAATCAATAAGAAGAAGAAGATATTGCACAAGTCTACCATCTCAACTCTACCAAATCCAATTACTAAACTAATCCCACCTCCTCCAACTCCTTCAAAGCTCTCTGACACGACTCGAACTAAAACTTTAGCAACAATCTCAGTTTGTTTAACTATCTCATAAATTCTTTACGAATCTTAAAAAGCTAAACAAATCATCATTGATCTATTATTTTTGAAGATGAACTTCATTATTTATCCGAAAGTAAACGAAGGAGAAATAACAATAATGTTATTCACTTCATTTGTTTCGTTCAAACCATTCAAAACATAACACATAAATAACACCTACCCGAGACCCATTGGATCTTGAAGCATTCATTGGTTTTTTCTTAATTCATACGTGTGATGAAAATTAAAGTACTGGTTAGTAGTTCGGATTGTGAATGATGTAACTAAGAATGGTTTCGTAGGTATTATTTATTTTTGTTCGTTTAATTGGGGTGGATGGAGATGTAATCGATGATGATTTGTGAGATAAGATTTAGAAAGACAAGATTTATTTGAGATATGCTATGTACAAGCTGTTATGATGGGGGCGGATACAAGTTTTTTTTAGGGTTAGGTGATCTCTTTGAGTTTAGGGTTTGACAAAGTGTGATATGAATGTATTTTATACGGGTTCATTAGGATAGATGCCTGGATCGGGTATAAGTGCTATATTTGGGCCGGGCTTATGTTTCATTAACACAATTATGGGCTGAATGTAATTCACTTGTACAAATGAGTTGGGCTATCGACTTATTGGATGGGGTGGTGTTTAGATATTGCTTGAGCCGAATATTTTACCAATCTTTTTAGTTTTAAACGATTTTTTTTTCTTTACAAATTTTTTGTTTGTCAAAACTAAAATTTTGGTAAAATATTTGGGTGACAAGGGAGTGGTATTTTGGTAATGACAAATTTTCACGAGGATACAATTTTTGACAAGATCGAGAAACCATTATCAGATTCATTTAAACCGTTAATGAAGGCTAGTTTTGGGAATTTAACCGCAAGATGTGACTACGGCACAAATTCACTATTATTTATTTGAGGTTGAAGTGGATATCACGGGTGCGTGTACTTAGTATCTGAAGATATCGGGGTTGGTTGGATGCATGATTCTTCGAGATCCTTGTTCGAGCTTTAACCGTTACGAATGACAAAGACTTGAGTTGTCTAGTTATACATGATGTAAGGAGTTACGTTGTTGTGCTCACAAATGATATAACTATCACTTTTAAGGAGTTACGTTGTTGTGCTCAAGTGTCACAAAAGGCGTGGATAATTTGAGAAACTTTAAGCTTACCTTTTTCGATGGTGTTAAGAAAAGGGTTCTTCGTCGACAATAGTGCAAGTTTAAGTCACAAGTTCGGGTTATTTTACTTGATCTCAAGTTCGTCATATTGGGTTTTCTCCATCGGTGAGTCACTACAAAAGCCTTACGAATGATAATGGGGTCGGTAAAGAGTTAGGCGAGAAGAGTATACAGTAGAAGTCTTATCGACAATTGATTCTCACATGATATTTATGGTACTTCACAATTGTTCGATTACTTGGACATACATGGTTTCATTGTCTCAATTCATCATCAACATCGTGGTGTATGATTACGATTCATTGAAAACATCGGGGAAGAGAGTATAGGTGGTGTCTGCTTCCTTTGATGTTTTTGGATTTTTTCAAAACCCTCTCCTTTCATGAATTTCTTCAATCGGGGAAGAAATGAGGCGATCGATGGTTAAAATTTCTCAAGTTGGTGTTATCGTCTCACTTTCACGAGTTATCGTGTGTGAAGTTACCTAAATATGATGTTGTGATGCCTCACACGGTCATTTTATCGAGTAATTGCGATTCACGGTAACTATTATTAGATAGACCGCAACATTCGTGGGGAAGTCGTTTCATTTCGTCTTTCGTGGTTTGTTTGGTGTGAAGCATCTACATACGTGAGAAGATCTTGTTGATTTCTTGCATGTTACCCCGAACGGATTTTCCATAACAAGTCGAGTTACCTTGTGTGGTTTATTGCTCATCTACAAATTCCGCTACGTATTGAAAATTTCAAAAGTTAGAGAAATGTTCACTACATCAAAGTTTGAATCATCTGAAGGCGGTTTGTCGGTTTGGGGAAGCGATTGAAACTTCGCCATAAAGAGTGTACGGAGAAGTCGCTAAAGACATGCAACATGAATTGGGGAAGTTAATCCAATTTATGCATATTACATCATTTGCCTACAAGTGAAGAAAACAGTTCTGAAGTCGAGGTACAAGAAGAAGACAAAGAGCGTAAACTGTCATCATCCTCTGCATTTGAAGAGCTTATGAAGACTTTTCTTTATTTGTATTATTACTTGTAGGAAATGTTGTAAGTAATCCCTTATGTCGTCCCATTGGGGGAAGATTGTTGGAATCGTTCATAACACTGAAATGGAACGACATTTACGGGATTACATATTCTATCTTATTTAGCCAAACACATGGACTAGTTATGTCATAGTGTAATAGTTATGTATGTGGTAGGTTATATATACCCCTCCATACATCCATGGAGGGGTGAGTCTCATTAGTGTAAACTTTACCTTTCAATAATTAAACACACTAGTTTCTCCCTTCTCTCTCTAGCTTCTCTCACTAACTTGAAGATGGCTTTCTTCCATTTTCCAAGACCTCCCGATTCACCAAATCATCCATACATATGATCCTAACAGTGGAGGCTCAGATTGATTAGTAATCTCGAAAACCGAACACATCCGCCATGGCTGCAAACGTGATTGTTTGCCCCGCCAAGGTACAGAGGTTCGCGTCTTTGATAAAACCAATGCAAATCCATCATCGCCTCTTGTGTCCAACGACAACAAGACTGTACCCGAAACCCATAATGGTTGCAACCAAGTGGCTACCCCGCCAAGATACGGGCCCGGGCAAGCCACATTCGGTTACGTAAAGAAAGCAAATCTAAATCAATAGCACCCCAAAAATTTATCTAAACCCATCGGATCAAAAGAAAACCCGAAAAAAATTTGTAACAATCGAAGATTTACTCCGAGATTCGGTGCAAAGAGATGATAACATCAAGTTATCACAACACGTGTTAACATGAGGCTATAGAAAAAAGAAGAGTCACCACTACACGTGTTGGTGAGGCGATAGGAATAAGAAACGGACCTCCCCCGTTATACAGTAAAAACCAAACGGCCCAAATAGGTTCAAAACCAAACGGCCCAAGTATGCACCGACATCACCGACTTTTTTAAAAAATGCCACCGTCGTTGCTCTTTACATTAGAGATATAATGTGTCTTATTCATGTTAAAATTGTCAATATAAACATAACATGAGGAACCCTAATTTTCAGGGCCCCTCCCATAAATTTATAAAAATTTTGATGGCCTGAACGAAATTATAAAATGAAGCTTTTCGAGAAGGAACGTTATATATAAATGATCACCATTTATAAGATATAATGCAATTACTTATGTAAACGTTCTAACATATTACTCATTTAAGATATTTTCTCACCGAAATACTTATTTCTTCGTGAAAAATATCTATACATGCATATAATTTTTAATGGGACAAATTTTGAGGTCTTTAAAATTTTTGAGGCATTGAGTGGTCACCCACTTTGCACACCCTCAAAGATTATCATTCTTGTAAATAGATACTCAACATTCTATTATTGAATATTTTGAAAACGGGTCTTTAATCGACACAGTCAAGTCACCGGGTTACCGATCCGACCACCGGTCAATCCGGTCATTCAGAAAAAGGAAAAAAAATTATTTCCATTAATTGAAAAAAAGTATATATATAAAATAAAATTACGTGTCATATATTTGTAAAAAATATAACATGTAAAAATAAAATTATGTCGCAAATATATATAATTAACTTGCTTTATTTAAAAAAAACATGAAAAAAAACCTAGTCGGGTCTTGAGAACCGGATTGAACGGGCCGCTTAAACCCGGACGGGTCTAACTGGGTTTGGAAAATAAGACACCCGGTTTAATTTGACCCGTCATTTCGATCGAAACCGGTTTAACCGGGTTTCAAAACATTGTTATTATTAGACGCTGATCTTAGGTTGGTTATTTTCTACTTAGATTGAGTAATGCATGAACTCGAGTGTGGGCTCCGAAGAGAATTCAGATGGTGACATTTTATTATGGTGATCTATCAAAGGGGGTGTTTGGCTAAGCTTATTTAGCGGGCTTACGAGCTTATTAGCTTATATAAGCTCATATAAGCCCAAACCAAGTGTTTAGCTAAACTTATATGAGTGGGCTTATGAGCTTATTTATGGGTGTTTTGATAAGCCAGAAAAATGAGGCTTTTTTATAAAGAGTTCGGCTTATATAATTCTCCACTTACATAATTTATTATTTTGACCTCATAACCTAACCATATATCATCTTTTTCTCTATGTCTATGTTAGTGACAGATTCATCTGCCTCGTGTTTCTCATTCTTATAAGCTTATTTATGTCCTTTTTAATCATTTACCAACATAAGCCAAACTAAACACTTTTGAGCTTATAAGCTTATTAACCATGAGCTAATCCAAACACTAAACATGGGCTTATAAGTTTATGTTAAATAAGCCATAAGCCGCTTATTAGAAATAAGCCTAAGCCCACTAAATAAGCTTAGCCAAACAAGACCAAAGATGAAGCATGAAACACATCTAGACTCACATGACTATATGTTTAAGAATTTTGAAGTAGTGTGGATTTGAAATATTTATCTATACTACGTATAAAGCACGAAAGTCATTGTTGAAAATTTAGCACGGCTAAATTACTTAAATACCCTTAAGTATTATTGAAATTACACATCATTATTGTCATTCAATGTTTTCATATGGTATCCTAATTTATCATTACAGAACTAATATTACAACAATTTTATAACATGCAACAACTTAACGTAATTAAGTGCATAATTACACACTTAATAGTAGGGGTGTAACCGAAGCCGAGCCAAGCCCGAGCTTGACAAGGCTCGAACTCGGCTCGAAAACAAAAACTAGGTTCAAGCTCGGCTCGATAGCTCGTCAAGCTTTAACCATCTAGGCTTGAGCTCGGCTCGATGAAGTTTCGAGCAAAGCTCGAGCTTTGCTTGAAAAGCTCGAATATATGAATACATGATTACACATTTACACCCCTATTCCAACTCCTGAACACGTTGATTAAGGAGTTGAGACTTGAGACTTGAAAAGAAGAACAAATACAATACAATACCCAATGAATAAAATCATATAAAGACCCTACAAAAAGGACATACACATGAACCATTGAATCGTATCTAACTTGGACAAAATGTGACTAAATTGTCACCTGATGCCACACATTCAAGAGTCACGAGTCAAGAAGATGAGACAAGTCTAACATTAAAATGAAACATAATCAGTAAACACTAGTTAAGATTCAAATGTCTAAAATAGTTCAACAAAATATATTCACGAGATGTCATAAAGCTTCATAGATCTTGAATACTTGAGCGAAATGATTTCCATAACTTAAATACGTATTTATAATTAGGTTAATATTCAAATTAACCCTTATTTACTTAAAGCTCGATAAAAGCTCGAGCCGAGCCATCAAAAGTTCGTGCTCGACACATTATATGTTTTGAGCCAATATATTGGGCTTGAGCTCTACTTGAGCTCGATAAAAGCTCGACTCAATCGAGCCAAGCTCGAGCTCGAGTTGCTTGATAAAAGCTCGGCTTGTTTGCACCCCTACTTAATAGCAATCACCAAAAAAATGGAAAAAAGATAATTTCTAGGAAACAATCGTCCTTGTGGTTTGCCCAGATAGCAAAAAGCGTCCCTGTGGTTGGCTAATTGCAGGCGGCCTCCCTGTGGAGGAAAGTTTTGATCATTTTGATCCCCGATTTAACTGGTGTTAAATGAATTCCGTTAGAAGTTACACATTTAGCCCTTTTGGCCAATGATCGTTGCAGCGTCCATCCTTTAAACCACAGGGACGATTTATGCAATTTACTCTATGTTTTATATACGTTTTTATATATGTTTTTATATATGTTTTTATACATTCTTATATACTTTTTTAACTTTTTATATATGTTTTTATACACGGAGTATTTTTTAGACGTTTTTATATATATTTTTGTATACATTTTAATACGCTTTTATATACAATTTTATACACGTTCTTATATAAATTTACATGTTTTTATATACGTTTTTATATACTTTCATATATAAAATATATATGATAATGTATATGTTTTATAAATACGTATATAAAAACATATACAAAAGCGTATAAAAACGTATATACGTTTTATTATATGTTTTTATATACTATTTATATGCATTTTTTATACATTTTTATATACACTTTTATATATGTTTTTGTGTATGTTTTTATATACGTTTTTGTATACGTATATATACATGTTTGTATACGTATATATACATATACAAAAACGTATATAAAAATATATACAAAAAAGTGTATACAAAAATGTATATAAAAACATATAAAATTATATTAGAAAGTATATATAAAAACGTATACAAATATATACAAAAAAGTGTATACAAAAATGTATATAAAAACATATAAAATTATATTAGAAAGTATATATAAAAACGTGTATAAAAAAGTATATAAAGCGTATAAAAACGTATAGAAAAAGTATATATAAAAACGTATAAAAAGTACTCCGTATATAAGAGCATATACAGAGTAAAAAAAGTATATAAGAATGTACAAAATAAATTATATAAAAACGTGTACAAAAAAGTATAGAAAACATGTACAAAATCGTATATAAAAGCGTATACAAAAACGTATATAAAAACATATAAATTTTATATAAGAAAGTATATAAAATGGTATATAGTAATGTATATATTTTCATAAATAGGTATATAATACCATAAATGATGTATACAAAAATGTATATAAGAACGTGTATAAAAAAGTATGCTAAGTATATATAAAAATGTATATGTTACTATGAAATTGTATAAAAAAAGTTCAAAATTTTTTTAATAAACCAACCGTTTATAATTTAAAATTCTCGGTTTATTAAAAATTTAAATGAACCGACCAGCTTATATACATTTTATCTACGTATTTACAAAACATATCGTTATTACATATATTTTATTGATACTGTTTGCCTTGATGGTATCTCCGTTGTTCCTTCCGATACAACTTCGATGCTACTCCTTCGCTATGGGTGTTTTGCCGAATCTTCGTTGGTTTCTTCTCGAACTGTTGTCCAGCGTGGAGCTCGATTGATTCTCGATTCAGAAACCGATCTACAACTGACATCGATAACATTGCCGATATGGGAAAGCAGAGTTTGGTTACAAGAAGTTCGGATAGATTGGCTAAGAAACATGCTTCAAGGAATACTAATTTAGATCTTAAGGTCGATGAATCTACATTTATTGAGGTTGGATCTATGAAGCTTTTCCGAAGGTACCGTATGGTTTTGGTTAATTGGATAGTCGGAAAGCTTAACACCGCTTATAGGTCGGATAATCGTTTTGAGTTCAACTTCTTAAAGGATATTCTTCATTTAGTGAATAGACATGATTTGAAGATGTTTGTATGAACATGTCATTCAAGATTATAAGTTTCATTCAAAGAATGGTTCGGTTTATATTTGTTGGGTGATCTTGTGTTATGTTTGATTCGATTCTCCAAATGGTAAAGGGTATTCTATTTGGAAGAATTCTTATAAATGGGAGATTGAGAGTTGGAGATTTTATCCTCGCCTTGTGTTCATGTCGTTCGGACTACATGTGGGATGATTTTGTGTCTGCTATCCGATAAGCTTTATCCTCTATCGATACTTTTATGGAAAGGTTTGCCGAGACAAGTTGGAAGTGCCTCCTAATCCGGTTGGCAATGATGACCTTCATGCTACTCAATGTGTTAGTTTGATTAAGAATCAACTTCTATCACATAAAGGTTCATCTTGATTGTAATACTTTGTAATATTTGTTTTCTTTATTTATTTTCTTAGTTTAAAAAAAAAAAAAAAAAAAAATTTATTATTTTGGTTTTATCTAACTTTTATTGCGGGTTTGTTGTATATTTTCTCGGTTATTGACTCACCCGATATACTTTGTGTATGTCCAAGAGTTAGCTAGTCCAGCGGGTACAGACTTTGGTAAAGACACATCAAATCATTGATAGTGAATGATTTGCTAAAATCATAGGGTATGCAACCACCTATGCTTTATTGTTTGAGAGTTGTATGGTTTTCAATTCACCATGGTTTATTCCTATTTGGAATCCAAGAATTGGCTAGCTCACATGTATATGGTGTGTGGTAAAGGCGGTGGCATTCCATATTTGGTTCTCAATTCACCAATTCTAAGAATTGACTAGTCCCGAGCAAGCGGCTACGGTAAAGACATTTCAAATCCGTTTACATGGTTCTTTGGTTTGCCCATAAATCGAGATGGTTATCAATGTACCATAGTTTACTTAATCGAAACATATGGCTACTCCAAGGTGATGGCTATTGTTGAAACAAACAAAGACCTTGAAAGATCTTGAGCTCGTGGATCGTTATGTATGCCTATGTAATCACAAGCACAATAAAAGACAATCTCTACTACTAATGTTTATCACGAATATAAACACAAGTATAATACGAACATATATAAAGTTATGTAGGCGATGTAAAAAATGTATACAAAAGCGTATTAAAGCATATATAAAAAGATTATAAAACGTATATAAAAACCGTTTAAAAATACTCCGTATATAAGAACATATATAAAAGTAATAAAAGTATATAAGAATGCACAAAAACATATAAAGCGTATATAAAACATAGAGTAAAGCGCAATAATTTGTCCACAATGGTTTGAAGGATGGATCTTCAGAACGATCATTGGCCAAAAGAGCTAAATGTGTAACTTCTAACGGAATTCATTTAACGGCAGTTAAGATCAAGGACCAAAATGATCAAAACTTTCCTCCACAGGGAGGCCGCCTGCAATTAGCCAACCACCAGAACGCTTTTTGCAATCTGAAAAAACCACATGGACAATTTTTCAATTTACTCTATCTTTTATATAAAGTGAATCTACAAGAAATTAATTATATATTGTTTTAAACATATTAAACTTTTATATGTTTAAAATAATATATAGTTAATTCTTGTAGATATACGATATATAAACGATATATATCGTGTTTTTCGCCAAGGAATTATCCTTCTTTCATTTTTTTCAGATTGCTATTTTTTATTATAAAAGAATATAATAAGTAATAAAATAATAATACTATTAAAGTGTGTGAAAAATACATTAAAGGCAATTTTTTTAAAAAAAAAAGAAAAAAAAAAGCAAAGAACTTGTTAATTTAGTTTTCTTTGAAACCAACTAATTACAAGTATACAAAGTTAAAATATTTATGTAAAACTTAAAAACTAAAAAAAGGCTATTATTAAAATTTTAAGTTAGAGCGGTTTTGTAAAGTAAAGTAACTTACAAAGATTCTTATTTGTAACTTTTTTGGGTGCAAGGTGAATTATATTAAAAAAACTTCCAAACATTACATCATAAGGATAACATAACAATGATTTGGACAAATCCCAAATCAAATACAAGCGAATACTAACATCACGAAATCGATAAACTTTACAAGACCACATACAAGTCGATGAAGATCTCGGACAACCACAATGAGACCGGACATCGACTTTTCTTCAAATCAAATCCATATCCATACATCAATTCACTTTATAGAGCACCTACCATCTAGCTACATTCCATCACTCCATTCTACTAAGCCACTCGACTTGCCACCATAGTAGCCAAATTAGAAATAGAGAATGGCATCACTAGGTACATATAACCCATCCATGATGGGGGCTCTTCGAGGCAACCTACATTTCCTCTCAAAGAAGGCTTGATTGCTTGGGAACACTCCTCCATGATGACCACCATTACCTCATGGAGTGTAAAGTCTGGACCATGAAGTGTCATCTTTCACCACTCTCGATTCCATACTACTTACACTCCTCCATGACCATTTACCCTTCACAAAAGGAAGCCCTACTTTATGGTACATCCATGCGATTTCTAGTTTCCTCGAGGCCAAACCGAGAAAAGACTAAGAGGCTAATGTAGGTGCAGTGTAACACCCCAAAATGGCTCGTGAGCACACAAGTATTGGGGTGCTACTAAATCGATATCACAACATAAGCATAGAACAAGCGATTTTATAAAGAACTTTTATTCATTCTTGAATACAATGTTTACATTATTGATTTGTGTGGAAAAATGGACCATTATAAAAGGTAGTCCCAATACATAAATCGTAAATGTAACCATGCTATGCCTTTGCCTTGCGCCTCAAAGATAAGCTATCACCTCAAAACGAAGATACATGCTAAAAGTGTCAACACGAGGTTGGTGAGTTCATAGGTTTATTTAAATGGCACTGATTATACCATTTATCATTTGGTTTTGATGATCATTCGTCTTGCATAATGTCATAAAAATTTAGGTTTACCTTATAAAAGAATTTTATTAGTGGACCATAAGTAGGGCATATGTACATTACAACGAATATAATGTCATATATTGAATCTATTACGCTAGCACTAAGTTCATGCAACCGAAGCTACGACAGTTTCTGTATGCAAATGTAGTCATACAAGTAAGGATCCCATGGCGAGTGTTTATCCCAATACACTCGGTTCCGACATGTTATATGTTTCGCCTTGACTCATGCAGAACCGACCGAGAGCGGAGTCACCCCGATAGATCTATTTATAACATTCGCTTCAAATAGGAATTGACGGTTCATGAAAAGGCGATATGGGATCTAAGGACTTAGGCTAAGATCGTAATATTCTAGGTCAAGCGTTATGGTATGGTCCATAAAACATCTATATATATGCGTATCTTAAATCATATCAATCAAAAGACATAGTATGCATGGAAATGCACCATTAAAATCATTTAAGTAAAATGAGCATGTATCTTCCCCAAAACAAGTATAAAGCAGTTAAAAGTAGGGGTATGAAACTCACCTGGCAATTAGTAGTCCAAAGGAAATTAAATCAAGGGATGATAGTGCGGCTCGAATGCATGACCTAATTTAATACGGCAATTTAGTCTTTACTCATGTTTAAGACTCGATAAAGTTTAACTAACTTTATAAATTTTTAAATGTTTGTGTTGTTGTTGCTTGTGTGGCATTATTTAAGTTTAAAGCAGTTTTTAATTGTTTGTAAATATTGGCTCTTGTAAGTGCATAAGTATGAAAATATATTAAGGATAAATGAGTTTTCGGTTTGATGGCAACCGAAAGGCGGCGTCACGGAAAATCATTACACCCAATATTAGCGTTGACGGATTATATAATATTATTGTCAAGGTAAATATTTTCTAAATGTAAGTTTGTATATATATCCTTGTATATCATAAAAATAGCAGTATTTAAGTAATACCTTAGAACTAATACCTTTGTATTTAAACTATTTGATGGCTAGAAGCTATGAATAAAACATCTCTTTGATGGGTATAAAATATAGTAAACTATAATTATATATATAGGTTGTCAAAAATTGGGCATGACCCTATGTATATGTTTTGTCTCACCGAGATAACCAAATATTAATATTTCTACAAAAATAAATAAATAAATAAACAGCGTTATAGTGTTTAAAATCCACTAGATTTTTATAAGTTTAAGTGGGTTACATTAGGTCTAAATAACACATAAATATAAATTCATGATATTCTCGTTAGTTGGCTAAACTCATTGTTTAATGGTGCAAAATATTAAGCTTTTGATTATAAGTCTTATTTTGGATCCGTTTACATATATGACGATTTATGTAAATTAGGATATGTCGTGAAATAATAAGTTGAATATACCGAAATCAAATAAATATTTTCATACGCTAGTTGGGCTCGGTGTGGGCTTCGACCCACACACCGTAACAAACAAAATGAAATAACATGTATAGAAATTGAAATTTAAAAGCAAGATCAACAAACTAATTCCACTCTTACTGTTGGATCACTTAACTCTTGGTTAGGCTTAAGTGGGCTTGCCCACAGCCATTCTCGACTAATTTCAAAAGCTTATAGTTGCCCAAATCCAATTTACCAACTTGACCCAATTTCATAATAGAGTTAGCCTAATTTCAAAAGATTATAGTTTGACCCATTATGCTATAAGTTGTTAGTGTCTAGCTTTTGTCCACAGAGACCAAATTCAAACACTACGAATGTTTTAATTCAAATCATATAGTCCCTTTAAGCATTTGGAAAATGCACATTGAAGCATGAGTAAAACGAAATCATTGAAATACCAAATGTTGGTTCGACCGAACACAAGGATGAATACCATATTAAAATGTAATAACTCAAATATTATTAGCCACTAGACAGTAATACAATAAACTCGAGTATTTATCCATGTTGTACAACTATTAAGGTATGTGGTTATTTGAGAAATTCAACGAGTTAATATCTAGCCTTGCTATGATAGTGTAATTTTATTTTTATTTTTCTATGCATCTTAAAATTTAGGACCTCATCTTAAATTAGTTTATCATTGAAAATGAAATAGCAAAAGAAAACTACTCCTTTTGTGGGAATGTTCGAACAGTGGTTAGTGGGTTTGAAGCAAAAAAAAAACCACAAAAGTATAGTCCAAGTCAATTTCAAGGGTAAAATTTACTTCATTAAGTATTAGCTAGCATGGGAGGAAGATAACATGCCAAAGGAAAAAAATCTAAATAACGCCATTACCATACCATCTAATACGCAATTCATTGGTTGTGGTAAAAATTGTTTGAGTTGGTTGAGTGGCTCCAAACGAAAGGAGAAAGAGGAGTTTTACTTTTTTTATTTTTTAGTGTAGTGTGGTGAGGGTATTTTTAGTGGAATTATCTTGTGGGCCGATAACGTATTATTGGTGTGTTATGAGGAGGTGTTTGAGTTATTGGTGAATTATTGAGAGGTGTGTGATGTGGCGATGAGATGGCATACCAATAACGTGTTATAGGTATCGCGTCCTGTGCTCTAAGCTAAATAAAATAAGCACTTCAATGCTTGAGCCAACTTTAGTTTTTGTTTGTAATTTATTAAGTGCCACACATAACAACAATTAGCGAAAGAAAATCATTTTTCCTTATTATTTCCATAACACCACTTTCAATTTAATTAACACCATTATAAATCAATATCACTTATAATTTAAATAATTGATACCAATCGGTATGAACAAGAAGATCATAAATTGGACTTAGACAATTGATATTACAGACTCAATAGATTCAAAAAAAAAGATAACAATTTCAGGTTCTTACATTTAATCTCATGGGTCGAATAGATGAACACAGAAACAAGGAGCTCAATTGGAGAGGATCCGAGATGGACTGGAACAATTAATCACTTGGGAAACCTTCCTTATGCATCCAATAACAAAACCCCTCAATCAATTTTGAAAACCCCTTTGTTTTGACATGAACCCTAATTTTTTTTTGATTGAAACAGGAGATGATGAAGAACCCTTCTGAGATTGAATCTATTTATAGGGAATAAATTGGGATGATAAAAGTGACTCAAGAAAACCCAAAACATGTTTCTTCCCTTTTTGAGCTCTTCCTTCCTCGAATTCGGATCAAAACGCACCATGTGTGCTTCTAGGATGTAGCCTAGACTAATTTGGAGTGAAGACATAAGTGTTTTCTTGGTTTGATATCAAAAGAAAAGAAAGCACCTAAAATGTTGTTTCTCTGTCTTGGGAATGAGCCGCAGAAAAGAAGAAAGAAAGTAGGGGTGGTGAAAAGGGCATGGGCTAGGGTAAATTTTGTTTTTATTATTAATAACAGTATTAAGTGACCCCGTGTTACATTGAATCCTCAAGAACGTGTCTTACCGATCTAGAAAATATAGAAATTATGCTCTCGGAAATGATTTCATAAGCGTAATAATATAAAATTTTTATTACGTAGAGATTTGATTATAAGCTTTCTTAATTCTTAATTTGGTGTCGGTATGCGTGCGGTCTTAGTGAAACACAAATTCACGAGATAACCTTTCGTTTTCTTTCGTAAATTATCATTGAATGATAAATGTGTATATTTCACTTATCTCATTATTTATTTTTAATTTTGTATGTTACTACATTGCGAGTGTGCGGGATAACTTCCCGAACAACGGCTCAAGCTTATGTATGCTTAGATTTAACTCGAGAGAATAATAAATTTCACATTTATTATATAGATCTTTCGATGACAAGTATCGTGTAATGCGGTGTCTTATTTAAGGAAGCGAGATGACCTCTCGTTTTAAATTTTAGATATTGGCATTCAGTCGGAAAATAATTGATTTAAATTTTCGGCGTGATAAATATTATTATAATAATCCAAAATTTTACGGGTTGTTATATACAATCCACACGATTAGAGTCCAAAGTACAATGTACTTCACATTTGTAATGGTGCGAATACAAATATAGCAACTATTACCTTTAGTGTGAATTTGCGGTGTTTCATGAAAATTAACATATGTTTATCTGATTCTGCAGACTTAATGCGAAAAATTTTCTAACTTGTTCACCATTTACTTGAAGCTACCAATCCTGGATGTTACAGTCCAACCAGAACAGACCTCAGCACATCTTCTCTTTCCTTTGAAATTTGACATTCCACAATTGTTCACCTTTAGTGACATTTGCAGACTGTCTAACAGTGATAGATGTCATTTTGGCTCTAGATCATCACACAGTAAGCCAAATACATCCTCTGAAATTCTCTTGCAATTATTAAACAGTCTCCAATTCCTTTCTTGCCAAATATAGTAAACTGCAGTAGCAAAACAAAGTTTCCTAATGTTACCCCAAACACTCCTTCCAGTTTTCTCTTGGCTCATAGATTTCACAATATCCTCCTATGTGTTTTCTTTAACTTCAATTTATCACAAATTTTCTTCCATAATTCACTAGCAAATTCACATTTAAAAAACAGGTGGTCATGTGAATCAACTTCTTTACTGCATAGACTACATACATAATTCTTGTTTGGATACCACTTAGCTAACTTGTCTTGAGTACACAGTTTTGATTTAATAGTCGGCCAAAGAATAAATGTGTGCTTGGGAATGCACTTTGAATGCCATACAATATCTTTCCAGCATACTTTATTATCATTACCTCTGACATCTTTCCAAACAGTGCTAGTGGAACAATTCTTTTCAATATTAATGTAACTTTTCACTTAGAGATGATTGTCTTAAGGTAACTTTCAGTGACAATGTATGTAAGTTTTTGCTAAACATGTAGTCCCTAAATTTAATCCATGAATTGTTTTTGTAATCACAGTATTAACTCGAAATTAGGCAGCGTCAGCAGAGGATTTTGCCTTTTTCCATTAGGTCTTACTCTTGATGAGCAGGTAAAAGGCCATGCGAATTTTCGAGGTAAAGATCTTGATGTTAAAACTTAAAACAAATGAATTGCAATTTTTGCCCCTCGAGGTTACAAGAAGTTTATAAGTATTCTCCTGTTGTGACATCTTCTTTTGACAACGAAGTTACCACACCTTATAATGAAATGCCCAGATTTTTTTTAAAATCTGTAAACTGTATACATTGATAAAACTAGCGGAAGCGTATTTTCTACATCATACGGGCTTATTCCAAACGTCCCGTTAAAATACTAAACTTTACAAAAATACATAACGATGACTCTTTAAACTTGGTAAAGAAGTTGGTTCTTGATTTAGGGGCATTCAAGCGATAACAAATCATGGAAATGAGAAGCTCGTTACCTAATCTGCGAGCTACACCATTTTAACTCATTACGCCCATTTAGCATGTAAATGGTCTCATCTTGCATACCTACAAAAATATAAACCGAGAACATGAAGTCTATAAGACTTAGTGAGATAATGAGCTGTATTAAATCATAAACTCAACATAAGCATCTTCTTTGAATAAGTATATATAGTACTATTCGACTACATGAATCATAATATTAACTAACCGCATAAGCACGACATTGATGATTAAATACATGATACACCATATTCTTGACGAGTACATAAACATACCGAGTACATAGTGACTACATAACTAAGCACATACTTAGTGCATAGCCGTCGAGTACATAAGCACATAGTGAGTCGTAAAGCACATCTTGTTGAGTGCATAAGCACATCTTGTTGAGTACTTATAGTACTATCTTGGTGAATACATAACCGACGAGCCATATAAGCATGTTAATCATCCATATAGGATGTCCGAGTTCGATTTTGGAACATTCACTATTCTAAGGCTCGATTCTCCACTAAGGAGGTCTAAGTTCCAACTTTGTGCGGAGCACATGTGTGATCACATAAGCGACTATATATTGATAGTACTAAATACATTGAGTAATGCATAAAGTATCATTATGACTAATTAAGTGCATAAAGCACTTGGCGGCATATAAAAGCGCATAAGCTTATACCTAATAGAATTTGACATGTATATATAAACACATCGCATGCCAGAAGTGCATAAAGCATTTTGCACACATTACTATACGCATATAACATTCATATATCACTTAAGGTTGAGCTAAATACTTAGGCTTGACTACAACATGATACTAAGGTGAGCTGGAGCTGAGACTAAGTTGAATATAGAAACTAAGCAATAATATGGTTACGAGATTAAACTAAGACATGATACTAAAATTGAATTAATTACTAAAATTGTACTATAACATAAACCAAGGCTGAGCTATAACTTGATACTATAGCTGAACTATAATATAAAGCTAAACTACTATAAACATAATGTTGAGACTGCTATGGCATATAACTAAGTTTTCGCTATAAATAATACTGAGTTGGCCACAACATACTACTGAGTAAGACCAATCAGGTCTACTTAATACTGAATATGGCCAAACAGGTAAACATGATAATTAATATTACCAAACGGGTCAACTTGATGCTTAATATGACCAAACGGGTCAACTTGATGCTTAATATGACCAAAGCGGGTCAACGATGCTTAATATGACCAACGGGTCAACTTGATACTTAATATGACCAAATGGGTCAACTAGGGTCAACTTGATGCTTAATATGACCAACGGGTCAACTTGATACTTAATATAACCAAACATGTCAACATGATACTTAATATGACCCAACGGGTCAACTTGATACTTTATATCACTACAGAGGTCAACATGATACTTAATATGACCAAACATGTCAACATGATACTTAATATGACCCAACGGGTCAACTTGATACATAATTTGCATAGTAATTGAGATATAGCAAGGCATATATATACTAAACACGCTTAATTAACTAAACATGTTAGCGAAAATCCGTTACTCACCGGTAGTATAATGCAAGATGAGTGATTACGAATATGCCTCGAACACCTATATCATGATAGATGTACACGTATAATGTTAACACATAACAACTAGGCATGAATATAACATGATAATGCCACTATAAGCGCAATTAAGCACACATAAACTAACTATAATGCATAAAATCATAAACTAATTATGGCGTAAATCTCGCCAAACGCAGACTACTATGCTCGCGAACTCGAGCTATGCTAACCAAGTATTATCACTTGGTTCTATACTTTCATAACATGAATTATAATCATATAGGTGAGAACATAAGCTATCATAGCATATAATCACCCGGACTTGCAAAACATCATATCATGTCATAATCATCAAAACACTTAACAACGCATTTCTCGCTTTTGCGAACACGAAAATGCATCATTTTGACTCACTTAACTACTTAAACAGGTCATGAGGCTATTTTTCTATGAAAGTATACTATTTTCCCTTTCCGAAGAGGTATGGCACGCTCCAAACGAAGCTACGGTCTATCCGGTATGAATTTTTAAAGCTTGGTTTGCTGCACATTTTAAGATCTGATGTACCAAATCGCGTTTTAGACCAACTTAACTACTAAATGAGCAAAAAATTTATAAATAACAACTGAAGTAAACACCTTAGGCTTTCCAGAAAGTCCGGCCATGATTCAATACGAGCTACTATTGATTTTATATGATTTTTCAAACACGACTAAACCTTCTTTGAAAATTTGACAACTTGTTTAACATCGGATGACTCAAAATCTCATTAAGGGGTGTTTGCATTAGCTTCTAAATACATCCTAAACACCTTCTAAACATCATAACTTGATCACTAACATAATCCCATCATAAACCCACAATCATTCAATCACCTCTTAGATCATAAATCACAAATTCATCATATAACCATGTATATCACTTTATAAACATAACCTCATGTTTCCTCTAGCTTGAAATCATGAATAAAGATATAAATAGACACTTACTTGAAATTGAAGAGAATCATTAAAAGCTCCATAAATCTTGATAACATCATAAGCTTTGTTACCATGCTTGATTTTTGTTAATCCTTGTTATAGAAATTGCTAGAATCATACTTTACCATGAATTCTTCATGATGAAGAAATATGTTCTCCTGCTTCTTTTTTGTTGTTCTCGTAAGAATGGATAAAGAGGGGAGTATATATCTGTTTTCTAAACCGACTCGTGTATAAGAAATAAAAGGATAAGGACCAAGGGTATTTTGGTAATTTCCACTAACTTAAGCACTTGACATAAATAGTCCTTGTAGTTAGGATGTCTTGCAAACTGGGTCGTATATTATTTGCATATCAAGTCCCCGCTAACTATATTTTTAATACCGTCAAAGTGAGACTTTTCTATTCATTCCACTAAAATAATAGATATATCCGTTACTACTTTATTTAAAAATCGGGATGTTACATATAATTTACCGCACCTTATGCTTTTAAGGATTAAGATCATCTCATGTACCTTTTAACATGAGCTATCATGTTGACTAATAAAAAGCAAATAAATTAGAAAGGTTTTCTTTTAACTAAAGATCAAAAGGCCATATGTATTTTCTCTCACAAAAACTCAATCCATTAATTAGAAACATACATATAACTCTAGCAGACAATATAAACTTCGGGTACTAGCTAGCAACATATAATAAAAGCCAAAACATTTTCAGACTTCCTCAACTGGTTCTTGCTCCTCCTGATTTTCCCTTGGATACTTTATGTGCAACTGATCATTGCCTTCTTTACCAGTCAAAAAAGAAGCACCGGCCATGGAAACGTTCTTGGGAGTCGTGTTGTTTGTAGTGTTTAAGGCATCATTCGACTCATTTGCGCTTCCTGAAGGTGTTAGCTTGGACAACCGCTTTATCTCTTTGCTTTTGCCCCAGAGCACCACATACAAGCCCACTACAATTATTACCGATCCTATCACACTGCATACAATATAAATTAAGTTATCATTTATCGTGTGATAGACATTTAACAAAGTTTCATAGCAAAGATACAAAAATTAGCAATGTCGTCATTTAGTGATGCATGAAGTGCTAAAAGATTAGTATAGTTAGCGAAATGTTTTTAAAAAGGAAAAGAGGTGTCACATAACACAATTAGCAACTCGCAACTATATGAACAAATGAGGCCATCTTTATGGTGTGCTTCAGATACTTACGTTCCCACATGCAACTGTTCATCTAGTAGAAGAAAGTCAGCTATCGCAGCGAACACAAGCACCAAAGGGCTGAATACTGCACCGAACAATGGCCCTTGCAGATGTACAGCTGCCATGACCAATATAACAGCTGCCAGTGAACCTATTCCCTGTGACACATACAATTGAATCAACATATAATGTACTTGTAGCTAATAAGAAGACCGAGTCGATCAGCTCAGTGGAGCAGGAATAACTAATTACCTGGAAAATAACACACAACAGTCTAACGTTCCAACCAAGTTTCCATTGACTCCAAGATCTCTCAGTAGAAACAACATACACAAACGATTGTATGAAGCCAAAGACACTGAACATAAATGAGTTCGAGTAATGACATGGATAATTTGCACTCATTTTACCCTGTATATTGAAGATTTATAATCAAACTATAATAATTAACATTTGAAAAAGTTCAATAAGTAACTATATATTAAATCTAATGAAAATTTTCTAGGAACTCCTGACAAGTGAACTGAGGGTATAAACCTTGATGGAACCAAACCAGAAAGAATCGAACCACAATGGCAAAAGATAGATGAAATGAATCAATAATGGAATCAATATAAACTAGTATGCTCCCAAACTAGACCATGAACTAAATGCACATGTGCAGTGCCCATGACATCCGAAATGTATCTAAGGCACGTGCAGTGCCCACGATTTCCTCCAAACTAACTTCCTATTAAGATGTAAGTCCAAAGTTTCAACGAAAATCACAAATGTTAATATTTATTACGTGCACCACAGGATTCTCCTCATGGTGTAAAATCTTGTGAAAATTCCTTAAAATTTTCCGATTTTGTTAAAATGCACTGGCGGCAAAAAAAAAAAAAAAAAAAAAAAAAAAGTTGCTACAAACGTATGTTCAGTTAGCTCATTTAGATCTCTTAAAATATTGTGCACCTGGTATTGTTGAGTCCTAGATATGCCCCAAAAACATGCTGAATCTTTGAGTCTTATGAATGTCTTAGTTTTACTAAACTAAGTTTATGATCGAGTGTGACATTAATAAGTCTAGGATATTTTCTACTGTCTACTATCTGGAGATCAGAAATCCGAACTTGGTTTGGTTTGATTCACAGTTTGACCTAGAAAAACAGTCAACCCGAGGACCAACCCAGATGTACACTAAGAAAACTTTGCCCCAACTTGGACTAATTCGGTACCCTCCCTGATCAAAGGTGTAAGTGATGAGACTAGTTGATATGAGTTTTGCATACAAATGTATGCAAGAGAATTTACCTGAAGGCTAAAATAAAGGGAAATGGCAAGAGAATAAGCCAGTGCCAATACAGCGCCCATGATTTGATGAGAAGAAGTCTTGTGCGATGTTGCTATGTGTCCATCCATCGTTCGCCTCCGTGCAAAATGTTGAAATGGGTTGATGAAATGTTGAGTGGTTGACCTTTGTAGAAAGTAAGAAGCATCGCCCCTCCAACAGCGACTAAAGTTCCAACAACCTTTGCTTTTCCTGTGATTTTACCTATGCCAACCTTCTCCATCCTTAAAGCCATAATTTATCAGTTGCACGTTACACTATAAATATAGGAAAGTGATTGGCACACTCCCAAATTTTATTGAGACACTCCAATGTATGCAATAGAGGGTTGTACTTTAAGTATAACATGCTTTAACTGCTTATACACTGGATTGTTCCGATAAATATTGAGAGTGTGCCAATCACTTCTTATAAATATATCGGTAATCATTTGTAAATGTATCTAACTTGTCTTTTATTTCATTTTGATGTAGCAAATATATTTTTTTTTGCAAGTTAATCACTGTACTTCTGAATTTCTGGTGTATCATTAGTGCATTCAATATGACAAGAACTATGTATAGAGAAGTCTATAAAACACTAAAGTGACGAAGTGTCAGCTTAGATGCATCAAAGTGACAAGAACTATTACGCTACATCAAATTGGAAAAAGTGTCGAGTTAGATACGTTTACAAATGATTACTAAATATATATCGTATAAGAATAAAGTTAAGACTCTTATTTTTGTAAAATAGATAATTTATCCGTTTGTAATCATGCCAGGGCTGTAAGAGAGAAATGAAGCTCAAAATAGGTTCTAAGGCCTTGCAAGATGCTTGGAGTCAACTCGATGGCAATGAAAACGTGGGCTCGAGTTACTTGAAAACTTATTATACTCATTACCGACACATTGCCGCCCTTAATACTCGGATATCATTAACGAGTATGGGTTTGTGATATGTCATAAGCGCGTTTGGGTATGGGTATATAATTTATTATTAGGTTTCAAGTAACGCATATGTCCTTTAACATGTTAGGTTTGGAATTCCTTTTTTATGATATTAAAGTGAATAAAAAATTTGGTGAAAAATATTTTGTACCAATCTATTCTCTTGTTAACCAATAGGAGAGCTAAATTTTAAAATCGAACCTCCTATTGGCCTATAAAAGTCAAAATTGGCTTCCATTTGGTTAAACCCATCTAAATTTCGTCCAACAAAATAAATATGTATAAAAACACGTGTGTCAAATTTGTTAAAAAAACCAATAAAAAAGGAGGTAATTAATAAAGCCCTAGTTGAATATTAAATAAATTATATAAAATTAAGTGTAAACTTGTCATTTTTCATGTTTTTCTAATAACTTTAATAAATAAACAAATACCCTTTAGACTTTATACACCCTAGACTTAATATATGGGGAAAAAACAAACATATATGTTGTTATTTATAAATATTATTATCATTATAGATAAGATTTATGTATATGTACGGGATTATAAATTAAAAAAAAACGGCTTATTGTGATACGTAGATGAATAAACGAGATGCACATATATGAACAACTCATGTTATCCCTCTTTTTGAGTTATGTACGGATATCCAGAAAAGTGTTTTTTTTTCTTTTTATATTTTTTACTATATGCGTTAATAACTACTCAAGTTATTCTTTTTTGTAAGTTAACCCGTGCATACACGGTTGGAAAATTAAATACGGCTAAAACTATTATTAACTGGAGTAAAATATCAAAATGTAAACACGTGTTAGTGTGATATGAATATAAATATACGGGATTTTACATATAGCAACGACTAATGTAATTCATATTTAAAGTTTAAATAAGGATATCCGAAAAAAAAATAACTTTATTTTTAAAAATCATCGAGAGTCATTATGTGCTATTAACACACATATTGATAGTTACATTTAAACAACATCGCCTCAACATCATGCAAATTAAACAAAGTCAAATCTTTCAATCAACAAAATCATACAAAATATAAATCGATATTAATACATAATGAAAAGATTATATAAAAACTTATACGTGCATGAGTATTATAAGTATTTCCTTCTGAGAGGGTGTTTGGGATTACGTTTATGTAAAGATAGAGGCTTTAGTGTTATTGCACATATTTATATGTTTTGTTATAAAGTAAAGAACAATTTAATATTACACAATCCAAACATAATTACCAAAGTATTTTTTGAATTATTTTTACTAAATAAGTGTGGTTAAAAACAATACCCGAATAGAATAGCTACAATGAAGGTGATAGGTGGAACAAGATTGGTAAAAGCAGCGGTAAATGTTGGTGATGTTAGAACCAAGCTTTGAGCAAATAGATTTTGTGACATCGGACCCCTACATCGTCAATTGAACCATGAAAAGTAGTTATATGAGGATCACCAAATTTAAATTACCAAATTTAAATTAACATCTCAAATTTAGATAAACTACATTTTAAATGTATGTCTTTATTGGTAATTTGAATTAATTATGATATGGAAGAATTAATGATATGGAGTCTATATAGTACAACTATAAATTACCTTATCATTATATGTAATGTTATACACATATATAAAACGCAAGCTTGAGGACATACCCAAAAATGGCACATATAAAAGCTTGGAAGAGAATTTTCCATGTTAACTTCGGCCTATTGTTTCTGCAATATTTTCATAATTTGTAAAAGTAGAAATAAGAAAGTAAACAACTATGTAGGAACAACCATTTAAAAATGTATTGTATTGAAACAAAAGCTTTTATAGTATGTCCGAAACTTTTGAATCTTACGATTCTATGTATCGGTTTTCTAATATTTACTACTCCCGAGTCTCAAAAGAGTGTCTACAAAAACAATTTAACAAAATATGATATGTGTAATTAATGCAAGTTTTAAGCGATAAAATGTTATTTTTACCCTTACATTTATTATAGAAATTAGAAATAAGCAATTAAAGCAAATTTGATTACACGAACGAAATATGAAAAATAGTCATTATTACTATCCGCATATAAACTGAGACATTTAGCGCATGTTTGGTATGTAATATTTGGTAATGGGGAATGGAAATCATTGCGATACATGATGTTTGTTTAAGATGATAGGCCCACAATTATAGGAATGAATGATACATATGCTCCTGGGGTGAGCATCCGTCCGACTAATCCCGATCGACAATGGGAAAAACCCAAACCGACTCCGGCCGATAATGGTCCCGACTCGTCCGAATCCCAACAATGGTCCGAATCGTCCCAAATCTTGATTTTAGCTGCGTTTTCGGGACCGTCGACTCCGGCCCGTCCGAATCCCGATTACTAGGAAAGCGAAGCCGACTACCGACCGATTACGATCGATCGGTGTCGGGTAGGGAGTCGGTGTCGGGATCGGGACGGAGTCGGTGTCGGTCGGGATTGCTCACCCCTATATGCTCCATACTTCATATCTACAAAAGTAAGGTATGGATCTATTATGGGTGAGAGTCCATCACTTCTATCAAATTCATACCCATTGTGATTTATGACGATATATCAAACGCACCTTTAATTTTTGGGACAAACATAAATAGTATGGAGTAAAGTAGACATTTTTGTGAGACGGAGAGAGTATTATATTCTGAAATCACCTAATTACGAAGAAAGTGATGACGTGACATGAGTCATTCATTAATTATTATCACTCGTTTCGTTTGTTTAAAAAGTTTGATAAATATAATAGAAATATTATATAAGAAGTTAATCCTAAGTAATTAGAATAGAAAGTTTAAATAATACACGCCAAAATATTTCTGTCAAGTAGGATACATCTCTAAGTGATTATCTCGAAATATAAAAAACAAAAATAACATAGGTGATGGTTTTGACATTTGATAATAGACACATTATCTCACTTTAGCGTTTGATTTATGTATGGGCTCATTTTGGTGGTAGTTGGTGGAGGTGATAAAATAGGATGAATCTTCAAGAATAAGTGAATAACGAGGTTAACACAAAGTTTATTTAAACATCAAATGAATTTTGTTAAAACAATTATGTTAATTAATGTATATAGTGTTTTAACTATTGATCTATAAAAAATTGTATAAATTTCTCTCAAATTGAATTGTGAAAAATTGTAACAAAAGTATTACTACTTGTTATGAAACATTTATAAAAAATTTATTACAAACACATAATGATTAATAATATTAGTTTGTTAGTAAAAAACTAAAAACTAACTTATATTCTTTTTCATAGTTAAAATTGATTTGAGTTTCATTCTGTTGAGTTTATGATATATAAAATAAAATAAAACATAAAGACATCAAGAGTACACATGGAAGGCTTAAGATCATAACAAATAAATTAATTAAGCGAAAGTATGCGTAACGTACTCTTGCGAATATCAAATCTCTTGAGCAAAGCAAAACCACCATCGAGCAAAGTAAACCAAAGAAGTACTAAATGGTGTAAGAATAATGTCTTACAACCACGTTCTGTACACACGAATTAACCAACGAATCAAGCGATTGCTAGATCTAACACAAGCCCTCGATATGCAAAAACAAAACCGAACTCCCTAACAAATGGGGTGTTCGGCCAAATATGCAAAAGAAAGAGAAGAGAGGAGATCTAGGGTTAATTCAATGCAGGTGTGAATGAAACCAGACCTACCCTCCTTATATACTAGTAGGTAAAACTTAGAGGACAAGTTGGGGAATGAAGGCCTTGGAGAAGCCTATGGCCGGCCACCGAGAGGAGCCCAAAGCCCATTCCATAACTTTCCCAAGTTTCCATTTCTAGTCCTTCTTTTCCATTTTAGCAGTCGTTAGTCATTTTCCGTTAAATACATAACGATCGTTAACCGGACTTAATGTGTAATAATTAATCGTAAACATAAACATTAATTATTAACTTTAATTCTCATTCGCTAATGTGTGCAATCCGTGGTCACGAGTTCGAATCCGGACATTCACATGTTCGTAAATATATACATTTCCAACGACTCCACTGGATATGTTTACAAAGCGTGAAATGACATTGGTTAGCGTCTAGCAACACGTCAATGCCCGGTACAACTCGTGTATGGTTTCTCGGAGAAAACCAAGTTTGATGATTCATCATCATATTCATCCTTTGTTTCTAATACCATGTTAATAAGAATATGGATCTCACTCATTTCTTAATTAACTATTCATTTCTCGCTTTATGTGATTGATTAAGATTACCAATTCTTCCGAACATATTCGAGAAGACCTTGGGCATGGCCATGCAAACATCTTAACAACCCTACGAGGGCCCAATAGTATTATACTTCAAAATAAATTTGAAGGAAACAAATCTATTTTGACTACAAGCGGGATTCATAAATTTCGCAACACTTACGAAAACAACCCTTATAACTACCGATTCACGTATAGCGTTAGATTGCTTCACAAAATGCACTACATTCATGACATATCTCTTGTATCTCAAGTCGGAGGATAAATATTCATGATATACTTAATGACTAAGATCCATAAAGTATCATCATGTGGGTGGGATAAGTCCTATACTCGATTCATTGAATATCATCGAAATTAGTCATGCTACGCATCAATATACTTTCAAGTATATTCTAACTAATACTCGATTTGTCTTAATTCAATATCATTCCCATGTTATTGATTGACAACGGACTATTTAGAACAACTTAAGTTATTCATGAATTTAAACATGCAAATATAGGACACAATATTATAAATGAAATTAAACGTATACCGTACTTTAATTCATTATAAATAATAACTGTTTAACATCCTTTATCCAAATACTAAATAGATCAAAGCATGAGAATACTAGTTAATGAATTTTGCCACAAGTCATGAAAATCATACTTGTTGACAAGGCATAATTTCAATTAACTTTGATCTATAGGAATTTTGAGAATACTTATTTCAAGAATTCAATAAGTGAATTTCTTGTATATGTTTACACATATCTTGATATTGTCATATCATTCCATAAGGTGCGTGATATCACGAACCACCCTTTTATGACAATCATCTTTCAAAACTTTAAAGTTTTAAAGTATTCTTTATTCTTTAATGTATAATGCAACTATGCTCTTAGTTGAGCATAACTAGTCAACATGGTCATCATCAAGGATACCATGACTAGAATTGAGTGTCATCTCAATTATACCGGCATCATTGTGTACAACAATATGCTCTTTAAACGTCCGTAAACTTGAACAGTTATAGTGTAATGTTGGTGCCTACCAAACTCAAGTTTGTTGGCAATGACAATTATGAAATAATTGCCATATTTCCATCCATAGAATCTAGGAGCATCTCCGATCGTGGAATGTGATTCTAAATCCAAACATATTCCTTTTAAAATATTTATTACACTAACAACTTTCAATGTTGTCAAATCATCTTGTAATCAAGCATGACACAACAATCTTATACACAACATGATGTTCATGATGAATCTTCAAGTTAAACTTTAAGATCTCATCTATGTATTCATCATGTTCTATTAGACTCATTTATTTACCGCATATGTTTAAAATAATAAACATATTTTTCAAGGTTATATATCTTATTTCCAAATCTTACAAACGAAGTTCATTCCCAACTAAAACTTAATTTAGGTGGAATGTAGTTGCCCATACAACATATAAGATTTAAAATAATGCTCCCACTAGCTTTTAGGAATACTTATGAGCTATCTTATTTTAATTATTAAATCAAACATGGATTTAATATTAAACATAAGAAACATCTCTTAGATGCTTGCATATATCCATTCATGGATTCTTGCAGTTTGTACATATCCAAGGATTATTTGAATTCATAAAACTTCTTTGTATTACTCATCGTCCTCGCAAAAGTAATTCCACAACAAAGAGTTATGACATTCATTGTCAAAATTTCATATCAATGAAACTAAATATGACAACTATAATCTTTATACTTCTATTTAATGTATCTAGTAAAGAATATTCAATCACATTTAATTGCTTAAATATGATTAATATTATTATCACTAGACATGCATTAAATATGTGTACAATATTGTCCATACGATTTCTACATAAAGATTTAAACCACTAGGGTTTCCATCCTTTGAAGAAACTCATATTCATTATTAAGATAAACCAAGTATCTAAAGTTGATTATCTTTATGGATGACATCTCAACATTCATAGTATGATTGATTTACCACAATTCAACATTTGATAAATTCATCATTATGATTAACGGGCTTACAATGATCCTGTAACTCATATTCCTCAACATATTAAATATCGAGATATCCTTACGGATCTATGAATGACAATTCCATCATATTAAGGTCTATCATTTTCATGTTTAGCCTTATCATGATATTTGCTAGTGCATTTGAGAAGATTATGTATTTTGTAATTCAATCTTTCAAGATCTAAACAAAACTCCCACTTGCCTTTAACAATTTAAAGATTACCTTTAAATAGTTTATCAAGTGAAACAACGATACATTGTTCTCTTTTGGGATATTACAAAAACATTGACAGTTCTAACATTATTTTGTTACAACTCACTATACAAGCAGTTTAACAAATTCGAACTTCATTATAAGACTTAATGTGATTCATCACATTCCATAAACAAATGGTGTCTTATTAATCTTCTAGGTTGGAGTCTTATTGAGTATATTCAATCTATACTCAATATTCTAACCTTGATAACTTTTGGAAGAAACTATAGTTATCTTGAATCAAACATGCCAATAGATTTTGATTCTTCTAAGCGAACATACCATAAAACTATGGTATTTCATTAGAATTAATATTGTAAGATAATCTAACAATATTTAAGATAACCATCTACTCTTTTGCTCATCTATTTACCAACAAAGTAAAACTTTATGGTACAATAGAATTACCAAGTCAATTGCATGTATTATAACACAAGTATTTTTGACCAAATCAAAAGACATATCAGTTATAATCCCACTATACGTTATAAGTCATTGATCACCTCATTGACTTCATGCATATGTCTTAAAACATAGCAAGTTAACGTCTTACTTTATATTTTAAGTCTTGTATTAAAAGACTTCATGTTTGTGACTTTACAAAATCATAAAATTTTTTTAATTAAAGTAATTATGAACACCACCTCAGGTTTCAATTAATATTTCAAGTTAATACTTACTACATATATTTAAGTCATTCAACGAATACTTAAATTCAAAGTAGTATTAGATTACTTCATTTAATTATGTCATTCCATGAAATGTTCCATGTAAGCTGCAGAATCATCCATGCTCGCTCACGACACGTGGATATTTTACCTTGGCTATAATCTAGTTCACGTTCTCACGTAACATAAATTGTAACTACAAGTGTTTCTTAAATATTGAATGACATAAATTTTGAAAATAAAGTAGTCTTTGTTATCATCTTGACACATGTTCTTAATAAGGCAATCATACACATAAAATATATAATTCCTATTAGAGCGTAACTCTCTTACCTTGCGATCAAGAGAATCCATTTAAATCATATTTATATGTGTTGTATCTTGCACACAATAAAGATTTCTCCCACTTGTGCATGGAACAACATCATGTAGCGGATAAACAACACGATACACGTTCGTTTATTCGATTAATATGATTTGTGTCATAGATATAACAAGTAGATGTAGAACTATATTGTTTAGTAAGGAAACGCGCATGACTTTCCTTAAAAACATAAGTGTCTACAATTGGAAAGTAATTATCTTTTGAAGATAATCAGGTTACTACAGGAAATAAGGCTTGTAGCTCCCACCGAATTAGAAATCATTAAAACAACTTCTTATTCAAGAATGCAACACAAATGCTCCCACCGAATCTAACAACATTGTAAGTGTTGCATAACCGATGAAAACAACTTGCTTGTTGTTTACTTTCTTACACCTTTAAAGAACCATACGTAATCATTACTAAGGTACTAAAAAGTGTATTCTACTCTTTGAATGATGGGTTATCCATCAATGTTATTAACTTGAAAATTTGGGTATGCAATTTCTTCCTTAACAGGCCTACCATGCCCATAATGGTATGTAGCACCTTTAAAGGTTAAAGCAAAACAACTAGATAAAATATGCTAGTTTGCCTTTTACCAATTTTCGCGGTAATTAGTCTAGCTTCTAATTTAGTAACTCACATACATATTTTCCAGTTAACCAACATTCATGTTGTTACAAAAGAATTCATTCGCCAAATTAAGGTAATGAAATCTTTATGGAAAATAAGATGTGCAATTCATTGCTATGAGTTACATTTAGAATTTAGACAATTCAAATGTTCCTATTATACCTTTCTCATTCATGAAAAGGAATAGGATTGAGTCTCATGCTTCTCCCATGAAAAAGAGACTTCGTTTGTCTTTTCGGTAAATTATTCTCGATCAAACATTTGTTTGAAAGCAGAATGGAACGATTTATTGATCAAAGACTAAACTTCGTTTACGGTTAAATGTTACAATTATACATTCAAAAGAATTACAAAATTCAATTTTAGTATTTTCGATAATTAACCTTTTCAAGAAAATTAAACACCCATGGTTCATAAACATATAACCATTTAATTTTCACTGAAAACTAGGATCCAAATTGTCATAATCTCATCACGTCAGTTGATCTGCTAGTAATGAACCTTATACAAAGTGGTAGAGCTTGTGCTCAATTGCCAATTTCAATTGCAATTCCTAGATTTATGGGATTTACATATAGCCAATTTCAATTGCCATGTAAACATGTTTTATCCCATCTTATGCCTTGAGTTGCCGCTCACTACAAAACTCAATTAAGTTGTCCAACTTAAGAAGCGCAAAATCGTCCATGCCCGTTCTCACGACACGTGGACATTTTACCCTTTGATTACGATCTAAGTCACGATCTCACGCAAATAAAAGGTAATCTTAGGTGTTTCCGTTTCGTTGGATGGCATATAACTTAAATTAAAGGGTAATAATTTTGATGTAAATCAAATATGTACAAAATGTCATGCATTCATCTTTGTAGCATAGTTTTTATTAAAACATTTATATCTTGTTTTAATGTTTAAGTTTTCATCATCAAACTTTAATTGAGGTATTGGTTTCACCAATCAAGGAATTTAGTGTTAATTATCATCCATTATACCGTACTTTTGCATAAGTGTAAACACTTAGTGTTTGGATAATTGCCACCGAAGTGGCGCATGGAATTAAAACTAATTCGCCACTTAAGATGAGCTTGCACATTTAATGGCTTACTAAGTAGCTCCACTCGAACTTCTGAGGAGAGGACTGTGCAGCTAAAGCACAACCTTAGACATCCATTCGGTGTGACTATGCGCACTTCTTTAAACCCCTTTTATTAGTTCATTCTCATGGGTGAGCCGTTCGGTCATTTGTACCAAAGTCATCATCAATTAAACGATTATGATTACTATTCTTAAAAATACATGTTTCACCATTGTTTAGGTCAATTTATTTTTCTTGTAAAATACCCTTGTTACATATAACAAACAAGCAAGTATTTGAAAAATAAACAAATAAACAATGAAAGCATAACAAATAAAAGTCATGCATATCAAATAGCCACATGCAAACGGTTTTGATAAATCTTATTAATAACCAATTCTAGATCTGTCAATATGCATATATTTAATTATGACTTCCACCCGTTTTCATCTATGTACAAGGTGAACCACATGCATCGATTCATCGATTGCGTAAGTCAAAACTAAATATATACCACATAGCACATAATTGATTAAAAAATAATTATTGAGGTCTTCCCCAATTAAAGATCTATCATAATTTAATGTATATCACTTAAAACATGAAAGACATACAATAAAAAAATAGATCCATGATAAAACATGAGATAATTATCATGGATATCAATTACACTTAACAATTAATGCAATTAAAGCGAGTTACGCATATACACATAAAGTTGCATGCATCTTAGGGTTTCTAATCCAATTAAAACAATAGTTTACAAAACCCTAATTAGGCACCAAATAAAACGCCCTCCTCGAAATTAGGGTTTAGGTTTTGCAAACCCTAGATCTAAGCATACAAATAATAACACATTCATGTTTATTTTAATTATGTGTTTCAATAATTAATTACTTGTTATACAAGGCTCGTGATGCCACCGTTGAGTTTATGATATATAAAATAAAATAAAACATAAAGACATCAAGAGTACTGCAATGGAAGACTTAAGATCATAACAAATAAATTAATTAACTGAAAGTATGCGTAACGTACCTCTTGCGAATATCAAATCTCTTGAGCGAAGCAAAACCACCCTCGAGCAAAGTAAACCAAAGAAGTACTAAATGGTGTAAGAATAATGTCTTACAACCACGTTCTTGTACACACGAATTAACCAACGAATCAAGCGATTGCTAGATCTAACACAAGCCCTCGTATATGCAAAAACAAAACCGAACTCCCTAACAAATGGGGTGTTCGGCCAAGCTATGCAAAAGAAAGAGAAGAGAGGAGATCTAGGGTTAATTCAATGCACAAGAGTGTGAATGAAACCCAAGACCCTACCCTCCTTATATCTTAGTAGGTAAAACTTAGAGGACAAGTTAGGGAATGAAGGCCTTGGAGAAGCCTATGGCCGGCCACCAAGAGGAGCCCAAAGCCCATTCCATAACTTTCCCAAGTTTCCATTTCTAGTCCTTCTTTTCCATTTTAACGGTCGTTAGTCATTTTCCGTTAAATACATAACGATCGTTAACCGGACTTAATGTGTAATAATTAATCGTAAACATAAACATTAATTATTAACTTTAATTCTCATTCGCTAATGTGTGCAATCACGTGGTCACGAGTTCGAATCCGGACGTTCGCATATTAGTAAATATATACATTTCCAACACATTCTTCTAACAAGGCTATCTAGTTGGCAACTGAGTAATATGCCACGTAGCCATAACATGCTAGCTCGATATTTTCTTCACTAAAAACTCATCTCTAATCTCATATTCTGAACAAAAAAGCAGGAAAAACTAAAAGAAAAGAGGATTACTTAAAACAACTCAAGTCGACCATTCAAACAAAATTCGTAATTAAGGTTAATGTGTTATACATTTCTTTTATCATTTTGCGCTAAAGTAAAATAACATAAACAAAATGGGAGATAAAAATCACCTTTCAATGATGAGAGCAAGAGGAAGAATGAGAAATGAAGCAATTATATAGCGATAAGTGATCAAAATGCTCACATGCATTCCATCATTTGAAGCTACTTTGTAAGAAATACTAAGTGCTGCAAGTATCAATTGAGATGCAATCATCATCAATGTTGCCTTCAAACTTTGGATCTTATTCTGAACCAAGTGCCAAAAGGTAGATGCTCCCATATTGATCTTTTAATCCAATGGATACTGAAAAATATGCAAAGCTCTATAACTTTGAACATGCAACTCAACACGACTCTCTTTTTATAGCTTAATAAGATTGTTAAGGCACCGAAGCAATTTTTCCATTTATGGAGTAAACAACAATACACAAGAGCAGGTGAATTTAAGATAGAGAGAGAAGGTCTTTAATTTTATCACAAGAGATATCATCTTTTATTTTATTTTGTTTAGAGTAAATTACACCGTTCGTCCCTATGGTTTGCTCAAAATAACACCGCAAGTTATTTTGTTTTTATTTTTGCGTCATGAGTCCTTATAATGAAGTTTGATAACACCATCAGTCTCTATCTCTAACGATCGTTAGCTTTCTCCGTCACCTCCCCACATGTGCCATCCACATGAGGGTATAATAACCGTTTTCTTATGTTTTCGTTCATTTTAATACGTTTTCGTCCGCTTTTAATTATATGTTTTCTTACGTTTTATCCGTTTTGTCCGTTTTCTTACCTTTTTATACATTTTCGTCATTTTATCGTTTCATCCGTTTTATCCGTTTTGTTCGGTTTATACATTTTGGTCGTTTTTATGAGTTTTCGTCCGTTTCTTACGTTTTCAAAAGCTTTTATTCGTTTCGTTCGCTTTTATCGTTTTCGTCCATTTTATCGTTTCGTCCGCTTTCTTATGTTTTCAAACGTTTTTATCCGTTTTATCGTTTCGTTCGTTTCTTATGTTTTCGTCCGTTCGTTTCGTTCGTTTTATCGTTTTAATTTTGTTTTTTATCGTTTTCGTCCGTTTTCATACATTTTATCCGTTTTAAATGCATTTTTATACTTTTTATTTGTTTTATACGTATTCATACGCTTTATCGATTTTGTCCATTTTATCCGTTTTCGTCCATTTTATATGTTTTCATCCGTTTTCTTACGTTTTATCGTTTTAATCTGTTTATCTGTTTTTGTCTGCTTTTATCCGTCTTCGTTCGGTTTTTATGTTCTCGTAGATTTTTATCCGCTTTGTCCATTTTATCTATTTTGTCCATTTTATCGTTTCATCCCTATAAAATGTATGAAAACCTATAAAATAGAGGAAAGCGTATAAAACAAACGAAAATAGATAAAACATATATAAAAGCGATAAAAGCGTGAAAGCGATCAAAACGTATAAAAGCGAATGAAAACTTATAAAACTTATGAAAACGGACGAAAACAGATAAAAACGCATAAAACGTAAGAAAATGGACGAAACCGTATAAAAATAGACGTAAACTGATAAAAATGTATAAAAACAGAAGAAAACATATAAAAACTGATAAAAACGTATGAAAACGGAAGACAACATATAAAAACGGACGAAACGGATAAAAACGTATGAAAACGGAAAACGATAAAAAGGACGGCGTATAAAACAAACGAAACGTAAGAAAAGCATTTAAAACGATTGTTCTACCTCATGTGCATGACATATGTGGGAGTTAACGGAGAAAGCTAACGATCGTTAGAGATAGGGATCGATGGTGTTATCAAACTTCATTATAAGAACTCATGATGCAAAAATAAAACAAATGAACTTGCGGTGTTATTTTGGGCAAATCATAGGGACGAACGATGTAATTTACTCTTTTGTTTATCATATAAGGAGTATAATCAAAATGCAATTATTGAATGCATAATGTATAATATTTTTAAAGCATGTTTGGTTATATTTATATGAAATTATCAAATTTAAGAAGATGAGATATGAAATAACCCCTTTTTCTTAAATGGTTTTAACTTTGTGAATATATTACTCCAAAAATCATTTAAGTACAAAAATAATTTAAGTACAAAGGATGTGAGTATATCTCGCATCTCAACACGTTACATAAACGATAAGGACTACATAACTAGGACACAACCACTAACCATCAATTTCACCATATTTGACTCGAAACAAACAAAGATAAATAAAAGCCACTAATGTCTAAATTGACCACGAAGATTAATGTCTCATGCCTTGCAGAATTTTATTTGTTCCCCAGTTAAGTTACAAGCATAATCTTCATAACCATCATAGATATCATAACACTCATCCTCAAGGAAACAAGCCTCGTTAGCACCACCACTACCATTAGCCCGTTTAGAAGAATAAACCATAAACTGAGAGGTCTCATCATATACGTCATCAACATCTTCATTGTCCGAACTAACCTGTTGATCAACCTTCTACTCATTTGTATCGTCTTTTCTGGCAATAGTCGCACTGGGCACTAAACAATCATCATTTATCAACCAAGTTGAGCGCATCAAAAGAATGCTTGTCACCTTAGAACTCTTACATGTACCACTCACACATCTTTCGAGACATTAGCTCCATTTTTCACATTTTTACTCCCTTTAGATGTGGCGGCACCATATGGCGGTTTTTTCTAAAGCGATACATAAATTTAGACTTGAAAAGAGTTATCATTTTCCTCACATTAATGCGTAAACATAATACAAAGAGTAAAAGCCACAAATACTAACCTACTTGTTGAAATTTGTCGACTTAAAACATTTATATTTTTAACAAATATGTCATACAACTTTCAAATTTTGTTCCATGGTCACAAAAATGATAACCGGCTACCGATACTATAGTATAATTATTTTCCCTATTTTATTTCTTTTTATTAAAATTCCAAGTCACTATTAATTTGTCCAACTATATTTTCTACTATCTAAAAGTCAACTACCACACGCCCTATCTTTTTATCTTCTTAGTTTCATTCTCTTGGAATCTCTCAATCACGCGAACACAAACGCAAAGTCTTCTCTTTTGCATCGATGATTCTTTCCATCTTAAACACCACACTTTCTTGATTTTACTAAAACAATGGCTACCACTCTTTCTTTTCCTTACCAGATTATAATCAATTCAGAGCCACTAAAAATCAAGAAAACATATACACCTATCTATCTCCAATCACTTGGTTCCTCTTTCTAATATTTTTAAAAAATAAAAAATCTTTATACGCACGAATATCAAACACCTGCATGCATGTATTTATTTTGTATCTGTTGAAGGTCATGGCTAGGTGTTCTATGGTTTAGTTCGAGGACGAGCTTAAATAATCACAAGACTTGTAAATCTTTCTTCGGTTATGTCTGTTTATATTTCTTGAGTTTGATTCAAAAATCAGATTTTGTTTGTTCTAGTAAAACTCTTCTCATATCTTGTGTTTGTGTTTCGAAAATGAAAAACAAAGTGGGAGGGAGGGACTATTCACATAATATTTTTTCTTTTTGTTACCAGACAAACAAATGGGGATGTGAAGATTTGGGGTTACAATTTGTTTTCTAGTCACTCACGTGGTGGGGGTGTAATGATTGTTTTTTTGGACACAATCACAAGTATTTTTTTTATTTACTTCTTTTAATTTTATTTTGGATTTTATAAAGTGATATGAAATATAGGAGATATGTTACACTGAGGTCGTTTTATTTTACGTACTAAAAATTCTTATATACAGGGTATGTTTGAAAATAGATTGTCTTTGGTCTTTGGTCTTTATTGACGATCTTTGGTCTTTATTCTTTGAAAAGATTATAAAAGAGATTATTTTATGTTTCTACGTGAAGAACCTTTATTTTCGAGATTATGAGATTATTTTTTATAATCTCTTATAAGAACAAGAATTATTTTTAAGTAAATTATTTTTGAAAAATAAGCGTAATCTCTTCATAATCTTGTGATATAAATATATATAAAGGGATAAATCTAGACTACACAAATCATTAGATCTAAAGAACAAGATTTAAAGAAAAACACATGGAAGGCCTAAAGTGTAAATCTAGACCCCCATTTTTTTAAGAGAAAAGTATAAAAATAAGCTAAATTTTTTTGAAGTCTCGTTTTGGTCAAATTTAACCCAACGTCCAAAATGGTTATAATAACTCATTTCTGATTCAGAACTCCATCCAAAATTCGCCACGCTGTCCAAACGAAAGTACACTTTTTGTTTTTTTTTTATTATTTGTACTTTTGTCTTTCATTTAGACACGTGGTGAATTTGGGTGGAGTTGGAATCAATGGTTCTTGCATGGCTTAATTTTGGGTGGAGTCATGGAGTCAGTGGTTGCAGTTTATGACCATTTTGGACATTGAGTTAAAAGTGACCATGAAGACTTTAAAAGATTTTATTTTATTTTTTCTTCTTTTTTAATTTAAACCCACTTTCATCTCTCATTTTTCAATATTACATATTTCAAAACCGTAAATCGATAACTTAAAAAATTACACCATCGTGACGAATATTTAATTATCTTTCAATAGATAAGACTTTCATATACTTTCAACAACTTTTGTTTTCTTTTTTTTCATTTCGGTGCAAGATCACTTGTGACATAACACTAACTCGTAGTTATAACACTTAACATGCTTTCAGTAAAACAAGTATAAATATTTTGTAAAACTTCAAATGACTCATCGTAAGTTAATACACCGATCCGTAAGTTAATGCACTTTGATGGAAGGTGTTCAGCGAAACGCCTAAAAGTGGAATCTTGTGAGTTGAGAAGCAATCACATGTTCTCATGTCATGTGATTGTTTTTGTAAGAGACCCTATATTAGTTCTAAGTAATAATACCATTATTCGAGTACCTGTAAGACTAAGTCAAGAATTATAAATGAAAATTCGTGTTAACTACAATGCATTAATAGAAGTAACAAAAGAGGTTGGGGTTGAAAATTGATTATTGTTTAGTACGTGATATCACCTATGATATAACACGTGATATCACCTATGATATAACATGTTCCTCCATTACCACCACTGATTCAACAAAAAGAATAAGCTGACACATCTGAGATATCACCTGTGATACCAAGCGTTCCTCTAAAAAGATGAAAAACATGAGAATAAGATACACTGCAGATTTTTCTTCATGAAATGAATGACCAAAATAAGTTGATAATAAAGTATGCAAATAGGTTTGCGACAAAGAAAAACCATATGAGAACACTATTATCACTTGTGATATTAAAGGTTAAAAGCATACTTGCTTGTTTATGAAATATTACAAGTGATATTATACATTAACTATGTTTATGAAATATCATAGTTTGTAGAAACTAGAAGGGGGGAGTTGAATAGTTTCACCGTTTGTATATTACGTTTAAAATCTTTTACAAGTTTCTTTTAAAGACTTTTAGATTCGAACTTTATGCGATATCAACACAACAATATATGAACACAATGAATATAAACAATAATTATGAAGTAAGGAATGTAAAGGAGTAAAGAGAAGAAACGATCAAACCAAGACACAAAGATTTATAGTGGTTCGGTTATGAAGCTCTATCTTCCCCCTACTCCACTCCTCGAGTATCACACTCGAGAGTTCACGACCACTATGTCAACAAGCTCCCTTTAGGCGGAGAAAACCATACACCAACGCTTACACCTATTTACGACACTAAGCGGAATGTCGAGTTCTAATCTAGATTGAATAATGTCAAGACTATTCCCATTAAGATCATTGTAAGTTCTTGGTCTATGCATTCCAGTGTGACATGTCCATCTTCACCGTTGCTATTTCATCTCGTGTGGTGCCCATCCGTACAGATCCTTCATCAATTGATTGAATAATGTTAAGACCATTCTCTTTACCCAAGCAATACAATCGATTTCTCGTGCCCAAGAATCATAATCCGTCCTATCAAGCATAGAAGAGGCGGGTATCGGACCCAACAACTTGAACATCATCGGAAACAATAGACATAGTGTTCAAATACACAGGATTTTACAACTCTTTGATTTAAACCGAGAAATCGAATCTTCCGCGGATTTTACAAAATCAAGAGGAAACAGTAGAACAAAATTTCGGTAGCACGACATTAAAAATGGCTTGAAAGTTGGTCTTTGGATGACAAATCGCAACATCAAATCTCAATGTCAAATCGCAGACCTTGAGGCAACCCACAAATCTCCAAAACACAAAGTCTCAAATGGCAACTTGAACAAACCGCAAAGATTTCAAGTCGTAATACTCAAATCTCAATGTCAAATCGCAAGCCTTGAGTCAAACCGCAAGTCTTAAAAACCCAGAGTCTCAAATCGCAACTTTTGACAAATCGTAGTTTCTTCAACTCGCAAGTGACAAATCTCAACAACTTCAAACCGCAACGAAGGACAAAACACAACAAGAACAAATCGCAAGTCTTCAAGTCTCAAGCCTCAAGTCGCAACGAGGACAAGTCGCATGACACAAATCTTAGAAACTTCAAACTGCAACACGTCAAATCGCAGACTAGTCAAAACGCAAGAACTCAACTCGCAACTACAAGGCTAATCGCAGGAACAAACCGCAAAGGAAACTGACAAACCGCAAGTCACTTTCGTGAAATATAAGGGTCACTATCAACCAGTTTTGACTTTTGGCTAAAGTTCAAATCGCACCTTTGTCCTTATGCTCAAATCGCAAAAGTTTAAGCATTAAATACTCAAGCCGCATCACTTAAACGTCAAACTGCAAGTAGAAATCTGTCAAATTTCAACCAAGAGTGTGACAACTCGCAACCAAGAACAAACCTTTAAAACCCTCGACTAAGCTCAAAACCTCCAAAAACAAGATGGAATAGCCTATCTAAGTACCAAAATAAGCAAATCTAATAAACCTAAAGAAGAGGGTACAAAGAAACAACAACTTAAACCACAAAACAAGCTTAAATTCGTGTGTACAAAGTACTACTATTCGACCCACACTAAAACCGAAGAACCAATCACCAAATCTGAGCCCACACAAGATATATGATCAAACCATGGCTCTTGATATCAATTGAAAGAGATTGGTTGTCACAAAAACACAATAACACAAGTATATGGATCGACTAGTATAGAGTTTGGAGAGAGGAATAGAGAGAGTTGGGAACTTATAGAGAGATAAAGTAAATGTATATTATGAAGCTCCACCCTCTTCCTTGGTGGGAGATGGCTTATATAGTGTCTTTCTAAACGATCTATGTCGGGCTGTGGATTGGGTGTACAGTGGGTAAAGACCCGTCCGTCCTTCACGGTGTTACTTAACTAACTAAATACTAATAAATAAACATAAGTATATGCTAGACTATAGTCGGGGTGACCGACTCTTTTATATGGATTTTCTAAATCCTAACATATTTTTTGCACATAACCCGTTTCATCACAAGCTAAAGAAATGAGTCACTTGATAAGCTAAGAAAATAAAGGTTTTTGCACCTTAATCTAGCCCTAAACCTAAGCCTAGTCGCACAAGACGAGATGGACTACACCTTAACGTGCTAGAAAGCCCGAATCTATTTCCAAGGGTAAAAGGGTTAATAAGCAGTTTGAATAAGCTAAAGTTACTCTAATAAGGCTCCTAAATAAGCTCTAAAACTTTAACAATTAAAAACTAAGTTTTGAGTATAACGGGCCACGACTTGGGCCTTAAGGCCATTAACCCATTCGTGCAACATATATTAGAAAAAGTTGTCTTAATAAGCTCAAAATAAGCTAATAAAACTTGTTTTGTTGAAAAGCAAACTAGCTCTTACAATTAAGTTTTTGGACTAAAAATGTAAATATTACAGATTAAGGGTAGAAAGTGTAAATTATGATAAATTGTCGGGTTATAAGTGAAACTGTGGCGTATGCATGTAAACTAAGGGTATAAACTGTATTTTTCAAAAAAATTTTGCAAAAGGGGGAAAAATATCATTTTGGACTAAATATGTAAAACATTTAAACCAGAGGGGTAAAAGCGAAAATAAGGGTTTTGGACTAAAACTGAAAAATGTTAAGGATTAAGGGTAGAAACTATCGGGTCTAGAAAGTTAGGAAAAAGCATGAAAATTGTGGTTCAAGGACTAATTATGCAAAAATATTTACCTTAGGGTATAAATTGTAACTTTTCTAAATTATGGGTTAAATATGTAACTTTTAGAAAGTTTTGAAGGACTTAAATACATTCAACGACTTATGCCAAATTTTATAAAAACATAATTTCACAATACCAACGGTTTCTAATAAACATATTTTCAGAAAACGATTTATATAATTGATATATTTATAAATCGTCATGTTTCGACCTAAAATATTTAAAACAAATACTTTATAAACTCTTATAAATATTAGACGAGAACTATACGTACATCGAAAATTAAAGGAACTATTAAGAATGCGTAAATGCGATTCTAAAAGTGATATATAACTCGAATAATCTATGGAAACCTTTTATTTTTGAACTTTCAGTCTCACCACACAAGTAAGAACGATACAAGTGTCTTACAAACGTTGTTTTTCCTAAATGTTATTAATTCGAGTCAAGATCTAAAATCATGGGAACCTAACGCTTGCCATATTATTTTAGGTCGTGTGTTGGAGTCGTTTCCTTTGCATACTTGATATTGCTATACTTTGGTTGCTACACCACTGAGGTGAGTTCATAACCTCACTTTTACACGATTTATAAATTTCCGTGGGGGAGATACATGCTATAAACCTGAACACAAGTCTTTTTGCAAATGTATGCTATCCCTGATCATATTATTGCCTAAGTATCGCTATTGCCAAAGGACCCTCACTATCATGAGACATTAGTCACTTGCTAGTGAACACGAGTATTGTGGATAGATCTATTTGGAGTTGACAACCCCGTTTGTGTTAGCCTGTATGGTAACCAAACGCACTATATTTGAGACATACTAGGTAGAATGGCAAGCTACCTACCAGGACGGCATTATTATTTTTACATCATTCCTATGATGCACAATTAACGTATTGCGTGTCATGAGCTTAGGGCAATATCTGTTTTTTCCTAATTAATTGTCTTCGAAGCAATTATCACTATATATATTGTGTTCAACTGATTACTATAAACCTATGGATTTCACTCAACAATTGTTGACCTTTTAGCATGTTTATCTCAGGTAATTAAGGAAGAATACATCAGGCACGGAGTGAGCCCCAAGACCTTTTATTTGGTGTAAAATAATGTTATCATTTTCTACAAACTTAGAACTTACTTTTGTGTAGTTTGAAAACCACGTGGCATCTCTTTTGTATTCCCTAATATTGAGTTTTCATTGAATGATAACAACTTTTATAAAACGTCTCCTTTAGAGTCGTTTTCTATGATTTATAACTGTGATCTATGAAGCAATACCTCAAGCCTTCCATTGTTACGTTGAAAATTTTGAGGTGTTACACTTATGTTGGCGGAGAAGCCTTCACAACGTCGCTTACACTTTATCCGGTACAAACCTAGATACCGAGTTCTAGTTCAAGGTAGAACTAACCTAACGTTACTTACACTTTATCTGGTACAAAGCTAGATACCGAGTTCCTTTTATAATGTAGGAACCAAAACCCAATTACACCAACTAACACAACACATCTATAATATACTAAGAAGAATCAACTATAAGAGTCACTTGGTGATCTTGTAATGATGATGAAGTCTTGTAACACATCTCTTCGAGCTTGCAAGTCTTCTATGCTAAGTGTCGTGATCTCGCATTTAAGAGAAACCTAGAGAATAACTAAAGGAAAAGCTACATGGATGATACTTAGATATGGGGTTAGAGGGGGTAAGAATATAGAGAGAATATATGTATTAAAAAAGGTTAAGTGAAATGGAGAAATGACTCACAATTTATAGGCCAAACAATTCTCTGACCCCCCGGATCCTTCCCAAAAGGAATTCGGCTAGTGTAACGGAAGGGATCCGACATACTGGGTTAACCAATCCGGATTTTGGGTTACACTTCCGTGTTTTGGGTCATGAGTTATGGACTATGGGTTATGGGTACCTAATATGATGTCATGCATGATGTAATGCATATATTGGGTCATGGATTATGGACTTTGGGTCATGGGACATATACTTTGGGTTATGGGTACCCAACATGATGTCATGCATGATGAAAGGATCATGGGCCATGGGTTTTGGGTTTTGGGTCATGTGTCATGGGTTTTGGGTTATGGGTCAAGACTACCCATTTCATTTTACTTACATATTTATTTATCTAGTTTTAACTTAACTATGTATTTATAAAAATGTAACTAACAAGTGTTACTTATAAGGGTTTATAGAAATGGTCATGACTTATATGATTTATTTGTTTAATAAAATGAGCTAGGGAACTATTGACTTGAAAACTTACGTATTTTATTTATCTCGTTAAAATGATTTTACGATTGTTATCAACAAAACATAGAAAGATCGTAAGATATAAATAAACGTTTTACGGTTTATTTGTATTAACAGAAGAAATCTAACTCAAAAACTTCAATTGATACAATGTAAATCCCTACCCTCCACGGTATATATAGACTAATATAGACGCGTTAGACTACAACTAGGATTACATTAAACCTATCATAAATAAAGTAAAACTGCTCCACGTTAGGATAAATTTGAATGAGTCGGACTAGCACTCCAACTAGTATTTGTTGAAACACGATCGACGCCTAACAACCACAATCGACTTCAAAATTCTTCATTAGAGGCAACCCAAACGAAACTAAAATAAAGTTAATCTAGACAAAGTGTCAAAAGGCGTTGAATCCACCGGCCCAATTTTCATCATTCAACTTGAACCGAGCCGAGAAGCCTTTGAGATCCTTTGAATAGTAGGAATAAACCTTCATCCAAAATCTAGTAACCTCACTTTGATCCACATAGACGATACTGTTTCTCCATTTCTAAATACACCATATCGCACAACGGAAAACATGCAGAATTTCTTAACATTATTTTCTTCGACTTATTTATGAAGTCCATCTTACAAACCAAAAGTGACAAGGTTTTTTGAGTTTGTTAATGAAAGTAATTTTACATAATAAAAAAATGACAGAATTTTCGGACATCTCAATAATAATAAAATGCACCCTCAACTAAGTAATTACGTAGCCGACTTACCAACTTTAAGTTTTGTTTAAATGTCACGAAAACTAATTAAAGTCAACATACGTAAGCAAGTAGGACTACAATATAAATATTGTATGAGCGTGTGACGTTCGTGTTATATTCAATATGTGATATACATTAGAGTATTAAAAACCCTCCCATTAGTCCGTTATACCTTAATTCTCATCATGAACAAATTTAAGCATCCAAAACCTGACGAATAGTCGATGTTTACAAAGCCAGAAATAGAGGCCACGATGCAGCTTATTCAACTTAGCGGTGACTCCAACGTCGATTTTCAAAGTCACGATGTTATTACTTCCCCATGTGAAGCGTTAACAACGACAAACACGAAGAGAATGAAAAAAGAAGTTGCTTGTGATGATGAAGAAAGCCAATGGAGTTGCAATTCAGATATGCACTACAAAAAATCACTATTTTGGCACGACATTCTCGTGCCAAAATTCCAAAGGCTGTCGAACCAAAGACAAAAAGGCACGACGTATTTGGTCGTTCTATTTCAGTTGACCCAAAATATTTTTGCATGACACATTATTTGTAGGTTTGGGACGACAGGTTTGTGGGGCCCACAAGAAATTCAACGAGAAAAAACAGTTTGGCACAACACACTATTTGCAAAAAGGGACGATAAAATCGTCCCAAGTTTTTATTTATTTAACTTTTTTACTCTTTTTAAAAAAAAATAAGAAATTGTATTTTTAAATACTGTGGGATGACACGTGCATTTAGTTTGGCACGATATAGTCGTCCCAAAGTATTTTCCACGTAAGCTAACATACAGTTTGGGACGATCCACGTGGCCTGATAACAAAATGGGACGATAGGTTGTTGTGTATTTTAGGGACAACATTGTCGTCCCTAATAATTCTGGGAGGGCAAAAAAAAAATGCAGCAAAACTGCGGTTTTTCAGATTTTTTTCGGATTTTTTTTCGGAAAAAATCTACCAAAAAAAATACAACCTGTAACTAATCACAATCCACAATACCAATTCGACAATATGATACAATACCAAATTACTAAACGGATCGAATAGCATTCCACAATTTCACGATACCATTCGACAAATACGATACAAATTAAACTACTCTTAAACTATACAAGTCACAAATTTCCTAATTAACATGTCTCAAACTAACAAGTCACAAGCTTATAAAGCTAACATGTCTTAAAGCTATAAAGTTAACATAAATCCACGATATCATTCGACAATTTCAATACTATTCCATAAAATTAACAAGTCTAAAACTCACAAACTTCCCTCATGCTTATAGTACTCGTCGCCGCCCGACTCGTCGCTCGCCTCATTATTATCCTCACTATTATCATCATTATTATCCAAATCATTATTATCAATATGATCAACTTGGCGCAAATGAGGATTATTTTGTGAGTTGTATTCGTTAAGGTCTGGTGGCGGCATTGAATAGTTGGAACTAGAACCCGGGCACTTAGTAGAGTTGGGAAAGGTGGGACGATAACAACCGGCAAAGGTATTATTAGGGTCGAAAATGGGAGGTTGGAAACCAACAAGGCCGGAATGGGAGGTTGGAAACCAACAGGAATGGGAGGTTGAAATCAGCAGTGGGAGGGCCGGAAAGGGTGCCCGGGGAAAGGGAACAGGAAATGGGTTATCTTGTTGGTTGTAGTGGCTGAAAAACTGCTCAAGGTATGATCCGAACGCCCCAACTGTAGAATAAGCCGCGGTAGCCTGTTCCCTAGCCACGCGAGCCCGTTCTTGCGCCTCCTTAGTTTCCTTCTCCGCTCGGCTCAACACCTCTGTCATATGCTGCCTAGTAATGTAATCTTGACCAACAAGCCCACGTGTGGACCTGTGAGAGGTTGAGCCACCACCAGGTAACCTCCTGCCCCTGCCTGCCATGTTTTGGCGGTTGTCACTCGGAACTATACGATGCAATATTTCTATGCTTCTTATGTACGGGATGACACCGCCTCTGACTTTCTCTTGAAGGGCCTTCATCGCATTATGTGTAATTTCAAAAAAAGAAAAAAGAAAAAGAATAATATGTTAAAAACAAGTAAGTTACGAAAAAAATAATAAATGAGAAGTAACTTAATATTAATGACGCATGTTAAGAGATAAATTACTTACGTAAGCCGTCTCGTTCTCTCTGGTCTTAAATGTGCTATCTTTTCTTGAATGGCCCTTCCTCCAAGTTTCAATAAGGTCTTCATTTTGATTGTCATGGGTGACCCTCTATACATACAATATAAAATAAATTGATAACGAGGTAAATATAAACAATATAAAAACCTTTTAAAATCACAAAAATTATAACGATTCTTACATAATTGTTTCTTCCTTGAACGAACGACTGTCGACCTTGGTGAGTTAAATCTTGTTTTTAGATCGATTTTCTGCATTTTTGGCAGATCTTGCCATCCGTTCCGGGTCGCACCACCAGTCGACCAACATCTCCCATTGCTCTTGGATTATGTTAAGCCAGGCTTTCGGGGGCGGCGGATGTTCCCTTGCCGCCGCGGGCGTCTCGTGGGTATCAAAGTATTTAGCCTTGAGCCTGTTTTTATATTTTCAGAATAGCATCCTCATCTCTAGGTATAGCCCAAGTCCTACCCTTTCCCCCACCGTATATACATTATTTCCAACTTGGAATCTGTTCTCGTTATACAACCAAGGCGCCAGGTTGAAATAGGTCTGCAAATAAATATACGCATTTAAACAAACATACAATTTAAATATAACACGCATATCTAAACGGTCAATAACAATAAGAATAGAAATAAAATAAACAATAAATATAACATGTAGTGCCGGCATTATATGCGCCTTAAGAGGATCAGGAATTTCTTCCCAATCGTAATCAAGGGGAAGTGGCCTCACTTGTTCCCCAATAAGACTAGCCAACTGCGGTGCATAAGTGCCTATCGGTGAGAAGGTGCCTTGATCATCGGAATCAAAGCATATAGGCAAAGGGCCATTATTCTCCTTATAAGCCTTCTTTAAGGTCCGACGGTTGCCTCACCAATGATCATTGAACCTTGATGAGTGTGTAAATACTCATCATTTTTGTTAAATCTGAGCGCAAAACGTTTAAAATGCTCGTAAATGCATCAAAATCTTGAATATATTCCAAAGTTGCATTTTATATGTTTCGGATGCAAAATGTTTATGAGATGAAAAATGAGCTAAGTTTGCATAATTGGCGGTTCGGTCCCCAGTTTCAAAAATTGTCGAAATAGTCCCCGAGCACTTAATTTCAAAGAAAAATCACCAAAGGTCCTTTTTAAATCATAAGTTGTCAAAATTAGTCCTTTGGTGAAAAATATCAAAAGTTTTGAGAAATTACAAATTTGGTCCTTGAGTTTAAAATTTGGCAAAATGGCCCTTAGAAATTTGAAAATGTCAAGTTTGGTCCTTGTACTATTGGAGCTTGTCAGTTTTGGTTCCTTGAAACAACTTTGAGATATTGGCAGATTTGGTCCTTGAACTTTCAGAAAATTGCAAAACAAGTCCTTGTTTATTTAAAATCAAACCCTTGGCCCCTGTCAAAACATCTTTGGACCCCTGCCACATTCCACTTGACCCCTGCAAAACCCATTTGGACCCTTCCCATTTGACCCCTTCCCTTTTTAATATTAAACACCGGTCAAAATTTGGTCAAACCCCTCACGGGTTTCCCTCCATCATCATCTCTTGCACCTATGCCTGCAACTCCAACACACTCCATCATCATCACCCTATCCCTTATCACTCCAAACACACCAAGCCAAGAAGCATTAAAAGCTTCTTCACCTAACACTCAACCTCTCCATTGTTAAAACAATTTTGGCGCCAAAATGCATCAAACGGCCAAGATTGCTTCAAGTCATCCAATGGTCAAGCTTAAAGCTAGGATACACTCGAGAGGTGAGAGAAAGTAGGGGTGTATAAAGAGAAGAAGAAGCAACAAACAAAAAACACTTAGTTTAATTTCAAAATGTATGTCGTTTTAAATTTCTAAGTCTTAAATAAACTCTTAGTTGTAATTTCAAGTTTAATTTGTATCAAACTAAAGTATTTGATGTATTGCAACTATTTTCAAGCATCAATTCAAGTTTGTGTTTACAATTCATGTTTCATGTCCACTGTTTCAAATTTCGTTTCTAACTCTTATGTACAAGCTCCTATTAGCTTATTTTAAGCTCAAACAAGCTTACATAAGCTTTTTATAGCTTTTATAAGCTTATATATCAGTTTCAAGCAAATTGGGTTCTTGGTCAACGAAAGTCAATCTGAGCTCAAAATTGAAATGGAAATGGATATTGGTGATGCAATGCTGGATTTGGGTTGATAATGAGCTAGGTTAGGGTTTGGAATAGGTTAGTTGTTCCTTTGTTCTTTGGCAAGCCATAGTGGCTAGGACCAATTGTAAGTGCATTTTCAAAGTTCTTGCATAATCTGTGTTTGTAGTCATAAATAGTTGAAACTTGTTTATTAAGTTGTATTTAGGTTATCTAAGCTCAGTTTGATCAAATATTAAAGCTAGTTTAACAGTTGGATCAGTTTTGCTTGCAAATCAGTATTTAAAGTGGTGTTTGGATTGTGCAGTTAAACTGAATTAATGGCTTGTTCAGTGATTGATACTTGTTGTTCTAGGCTTGTTTAGCTCTATTTGATTCATATTTGTCTTAAAAGCGCATCTGCAAAGCTCAAAGTCAAACTTCATGTTTAACTGCATCTTAACTCTTTATTGTTGGAATTTTGTCAAAGCATAAGCTTGTTTTGTGTTTAAAATACATAGAAAGCTTGCGGTAACTTCATTTCATCATTTAACATCAACATCGGTCCAATAAATTGAATCAAAACTCATGTAAGTCAAACTTTCAAAAGCGCTCAAAAGTCAAAAGTGTAAAAAACTGTTTTCACCCAGTGAGTTGATTTTTCATTGATTCATTCTTGGGTCAAACTAAGTGAAATTGTCGGTTCATAAACTTTGGTGGTCTAATTTCTTATTACCATTTTGTAGATTTTACAAATTTTTATAAGCTCCAAATGAGCTTGTCAATTGGTGTTACTTCCACATGCACAAGCTCGATTGGCGAGTGTGCGGGTTTTGTGCGGGGCTTGCCTGAGCTCATAAGAGCTTATCTAGGTGCATTTTTTGGTTTATAAGTAGTCACCCAGGTCTAGCTTAGGATCCAACTTTTGGTTTTCATTTTCGACTTATTAGGTAGATTGTGCTTAAGTCCAAAGTAGTAGCCTCACAACTTGCTTTTTAGCACTAAACTCAAATAAGCCAAATCTGTGTAACTTGCAATTCGAGAGGTTTTAGATAGTTTTGATAAGTTGCATTTGGGTACTTTTAGTATATTATAGCCACATAATCGGTTGGTACCCTTTGGTGTTCATTGGCTTATTTCAGTGCTTATTTATAAGCACTTGGCATTCGCTTGCATTTTCTTACACACAACCCCTGTTTTTATATTTTCCTAGATTCTTAATAATATTTTAGACTTATCTTGAATTTTGATTTTCTAGTACTATTTGGTATTATTCTTAATTTAAAAGCAGCTTTTAGTACTTTTAATTAGCATTTAATACAATTAATTCAGAAAAGTTTCAAAAAATAATTTTTCATTTTCTTAGGTTAAGATAAATATAAAAGTCAAAAAATATTGATTTTTCTTAGTTAAATTTGTATTTTTAAGCAATTTAAGTAGTTTTAAATAGTTTTAATTCATAAAAATAGAAAATAATCAGAAAAATACAAAAATAGTTTTGAAAATTCTCTTTTGTTATTTTAGATTTTTCCTAGTCATAATTTCATTTTCAAACTCTATTTTATATTTTCTTGTATTTTAGGCTATTATTAAATAGTAAAAATAGTTTTTAATTAATAATAATTAGATAAATAGTTTTAAAATAATTTTCTTTTTCTAAAATTTTCTTTTATCATTAGGTTTGTAAAATATCATTTTCATATTTTTAGGATTATCTTTGCTTGATTTCATATTTTCATTTGTACGTTACGTAGTTTCAAATTAAGTTTTATAAAGAAAAATCAAAAACATCATTTTGCAAATAGTGATAGCATTTATTTAATATTTTTATCTTTTAATTCTCTTTAATTTGCATTTAAGCCTTTGTAATTATAGGCTATTTCGTAGTTATAATAATTCAAAACTCTTTTCCGTTCAAATCTCTCGATCACTATTCGATTGGTGATTCATCGCATAGCTCATTTGGGACATAACGACCTGGGAAACACTATACTCTCCGATCTTCATTGTATTTGTGTCGAGCTGTTTTAAGTTTCTTACGGTTGACCATTCACAAGTGGCGACTTGTGTGAGAAAACTTGACGGTTTAGCACAGATCAAATTTTGGCCACGGGAGCTATCTTGATTATCTTCCGTTTAGCGATTAGTAATTTGAATATTCACTCTTGTTTATATCATCCATCTATCTATCTATATATATATATTCTTATAAAAATCCAAAACCCAAAAACATCCAAAAACGTATAAAACACAAAAATATTTTCTTTTGTTTCTATATATGTATCAAAAATAAAAATACAAAAGATTTGTCGTTTTCTTAATAATAACAACATAAAAGATTACCACCGCAAACCAAGGCGGTGTACTACCTAACTGGGGTACGACCATAATAAGTTCGAACCAAAGATTTAAAACTTGCCTTTGTGTCCTTGTGATTGGTGTACCTTTTTCAAAGAATCCATTCATCTTGTGATTATTGGTTTAAGTTCACTGTTGTTTTGCCTCGATTTTGTTTTAATTGGATTTGTTGTTATATCTACTTGTCAAAAACATAAAACCCAAAAAGATTCTTCTTACCCCATTTTTCATAATTCATCTTCATAATTTCCATTCCTTTCCTTAACTCTGAGATCTCTTAGAGTTAACTTTAGTGTATGCGCACTCGCTCTTCTAGATCTGTGAGCCCATTTCGTGAGCTTGTCGAGATTCCAGAAGGCGTGTCCAGACTTTCGCGCCCATCATCGGATCGAGATCCGACCGCTCACACTACTTCCGTTATCATGGCGGAAGAACGCCTATGTGTGAGCTTCAGCACCCATCGACGGGTATGGAGATGTTATTGTTATCCAGCCATTGTGGTGAAAATTTTGAACTCAAAACCGGTTATCGAATCTTGTAACCTCAAGTCGATTCTATGGTTTTGAGCGGGATGATCCTCATGCTCATATTCGATGGTTTAACAAGATTGCATCTACCATCAAATACAAGAATGTCCCTACCGATCTTGTTAAGCTTCTTACATTCCCATTTTCTCTTGAGGACAAGCCGGATTTGGCTTGAAAACAACCCCTACGGTCAATTGAGACATGGGAAGACACCGTGAAGAAATTGTTGAATGAATTCTATCCACCTTCCAAAACCACGAGTCTTAAAATGAAATCATCAAGTTCACTCAAAGTTTGATGAATCCTTGATGAATCGTGGGATAGTTTTAAGGAGTTGCTTCGAAATGTCCTCACCACGGTTCTCCGAGTTAATGCAACTCGATACTTTCTATAATGGAGTGAGTCAATCGATCAAGATTCTCTCAATTCCTCCATTGGAGGAAATTTCTTGAGCAAACCGTCAAAGAAGCTTTAGCGATCATTGAAAACAAGTCTAAAGTCCGTGACCGCACGAAGCAAGCCGGTTGTTTCCCAAGTCGGTGTTGGTCCTTCTACTTATAGCCGTGAGTCAATCTAGCACCGATGCTAAGATTGACAAACTCACTAAGCTATTCAAGCTTTAGTTCTCTCCAACCAAAAGAAAATTTCTTTTCCACAAACTTCACCTCTGCTGAAGTTAAGAAAGTGGAAGTCGTGTTACTGCGGTGGCACCCATGCTTACTACAATTGTATGGCCACCGATGGTAACCCTTTGAAGCTAATCTTTGTGGGCGGGATTTCTAATCGGGAGGCAACCAATATCGTGCTCCTATAGACCAACCACCGCCCTAACCACTACCTGGACCTCCGGTTTCAACCAAAACCGTAATCAAAATCAAAATAGACCAAACCAAGGTTTTCAAAACCAAGGTAATTTTAATCCAAACAACGGTTTTCAAAATCAAAATTTCCAACACCAAGGAAATTTCAATAGAAACCAGTCGTGGAAATTTCAACCAAGGGTACTTTCATGGCAATAATCAAGGAATTTTCAAAATCAAGGCCCTAATCCAAACAATAGAGGCCGAATTTTCTGTGCAAACTCGAGCCATTGTTCCAACTGGACCATCATCGATGAGTTGTTGAAACAATTCATGAAATCCCAAGAGGAAATGAACAGTTGTTGGTTAGCCGGTTCGACATTAAGAAGTCTTTAAATGATCGACCCCGGGCTCGTGTACTCTACATAGCAACACGATCGCTAATCGAGGGGCGATGCAAAGGCGATCACAACCAAGTGGTGCTTCTTATGATGGACCCGCTATTCCTACTACCTCTTCTTCTTCTCTCCGAAGGTAGTGGAAAGTGAACCCGAGGCGACAAAGGACAAGGAACTTCCTACTAATAACGGAAGTACCGCAATGTCCATCCTCATGTTGTCCCAAAACCAAACACGAGTTGTTTTTGAACCTCCATTTGGCAACCCCAAATCCAAAACTTCTATTCCTTACCCCTCGCGTTTAAATGAGCAAAAACTCCGCGAAAAAGCCAGTCATCAAATGGAAAAAATTTTTCAAATTTTCCAAGAACTTAATTTTGACATAAGCTTTGCGGATGCTATCATGCTGATGCCTAAGTTTGCATCTACTCTCAAACACATATTGAGCAATAAGGAAAAGCTGTTTGAAATGGCCAAAACTCCTCTGAACGAGAACCGCTCAGCAGTCTTGTTAAAGAAGGTTCCCGAGAAGCTTGGAGATCCCGGAAAATTTCTTCTTCCTTGTGTTTTTCCTGGGATGATTGAATGCTTTGCCCTTGCCGATCTTGGTGCAAGCATCAATCTGATGCCTTATTCAGTGTGGAAGAAGCTTTCTCTTCCACAAATTATTCCTACCTGCATGACTCTTGAGCTTGCAGATCGTTCTATATCGCGTCCTCTTGGCATCGCCGAGGATGTATTCGTGAAAGTAGGAAAGTTCCATTTTCCGGTGACTTTGTGGTTGTTGATTTCGATGCCGATCCTCGGGTTCCCTCATTGTTGGACGAGGATTCACGAGAACGGGCCGTGCTCTCATTGATGTATTTGAGCAAGAAATCACGCTACGTGTGGGTAATGAAGTCGCCACTTTAACCTTGATCAAACTTCGAGGTACTCCTCAAATTATGATCTTGAATCAATTAATCGAGTCGATGTAATTGATATTGCTTTAGAGGAGTACTCTCAAGAGTTTCTTGGTTATCTTCATAATGCGTGAGTGGGATTCCACACATCTTCTCAACCAATCATTGCCGACTCTTCCCCTCTCTCACCCGTTTGAGGAGGTGTCTTCTTTCGGAAGAGATCGATGAATTTCTTGTTATCGATGAATCAATTCCGCTGGAATTGATGGTGTTTATGACTCGGAGGAGATATCCTTTATCTTGAGCAATTGTTAAATGAAGATCCATTACCTTCACTCCTCCGAAGAGATCACAATTGAGGAAATCAAATCAAGACAAACATCTACTTGATGAATTTCCCGAGGTTGAACTTAAGGACCTACCTCCTCATCTCGAGTATGCATTCTTGGAGGTGATGATAAATTACCCGTCATAATTGCTAAAGACTTAACCGAGGAGGAGAAAACTGCTCTCATAAAGGTCTTGAAGTCACACAAGCAAGCAATTGCTTGAAACTCTCCGACATTAAGGGTATCAACCCCGAGTTTTGTACTCACAAAATCTTAATGGAGGATGACTTCAAACCAAAGATTCAACATCGAGAAGGGTGAATCCTAAGATTCATGAGGTTATCAAACAAGAGGTTCTCAAACTTCTTGATGCGGTTTAATTACCCGATCTCGATAGTCCTTGGGTCACCCCATTCATTGCGTTCCAAAAAGGTGGCATTATCGTTGTCACTAATGAAGAAAACGAGTTAATTCAACTCGATTGGTTACGGATGGCGTGTGTGTATTGACTATCGCAGTTAAACGAAGCCACCGTAAAGACCATTTTCCTCTACCCTTCATGGATCGATGCTTGAGAGATTAGCAGGAATGAATACTATTGTTTCCTTGATGGTTTCTCGTGTTACTTTCAGATCCCCATTGATCCGCCGGATCAAGAAAGACCACGTTCACCGCCCATACGGAACATTTGCCTGCTGACGTATGCCTTTTGGCCTATGTAACGCCCGGCACGCCCAACGATGTATGATGGCAATTTTCCACAACATGATCGGGAAACAATGGAGGTGTTTATGGATGACTTCTGGTCATTGGGGACTCGTTTCATACATGTCTCTCCCATTTAGAAAAATGCTTCAACGGTGTGAAGACACCAATCTTTGTCTAAATTGGGAGAAGAGCCACTTTATGGTCAAAGAAGGCATAGTCCTTGGCCATAAGATTTCCAAAATGGGATTGAGGTTGATAGAGCAAAAGTTGATGTTATTGCTAAATTGCCTCATCCTACCACCGTCAAAGGTATTAGGAGTTTTCTAGGCCATGCCGGTTTTATCGTAGATTCATACAAGATTTTTCTAAAATCGCTCGGCCTATGACCCATCTTCTTGAAAAGATGCTCCTTTTATCTTCTCACCGAGTGCATCAAGCTTTTGAAACACTAAAGAAAAAGCTTACGGAGGCACCCATTCTAGTTGCCCATTGGGATTTACCCTTTGAGCTCATGTGCGATGCAAGTGATTTTGCTATCGGTGCGGTCTTGGGGCAACGTAAAACCAAGCATTTTCACCTATCCACTACGCGAGCAAGACTATGATCAAGCTCAAACCCATTACACCACTACGTAAAAAGAATTATTAGTGGTGTATGCGCTTGAGAAATTTCGCCATACCTCATCTTGACCAAATGCGTGGTGTATACGGATCACTCGGCTCTCAAATATCTCTTTGCAAAACAAGATGCAAAGCCGAGATTGCTCCGCTGGGTTCTCCTCATACAAGAATTTGATATCATTATACGTGATAAGAAAGGAGCCGAGAACCCGGGTCACGATCATCGTCGATGCCTAGAAAACCCTCACAAAGATGTGTTCGAGAAAAGGAAATTAACGAAACATTTCCTCTCGAAACAATCAATGTGGTTTCTTTTCGTGGAGACTCTTCTACCCCATGGTTTGTCGACTTTGCAAATTACCATGCGGGTAACTTTGTAGTGAAAGGGATGTCGTCCCAACGTAAAAATAAATTCTTTAAAGATGTGAAACATTATTTCGGGACGACCCTACTGTTCAAAATTTGCGCGGATCAAGTCATCCGCGATGTGTGTATGGTCGAAGCCAATGACATTCTCAAGGCTTGCCATTCGGGCCCTCTTGGGGACATCATAGCCCCAACTACACCGCCAAGAAGGTGTTTGATTCCGGATTCTATTGGCCCACGATTTACAAGGATGCCCATGAATTTGTCAAAAACCGCGACGCTTGTCAACGTCACGGAATATCTCATAAAGAAATGAAATGCCGCAAAACGCCATTCAAGTGTGTGAGATTTTGACATCCGGGCATTGACTTTATGGGGCCATTTCCTTCGTCTCGCGGTAACAAATACATACTCATGGCCGTTGACTATTTGTCAAAATGGGTTGAAGCTAAGGCTTTGCCTACCAACGATGCCCGAGTTGTTGTGAAATTCTTAAAATCTCTTTTGCTAGGTTTGGAACCCACGAGCTATAATCGGTGATCGTGGTACGCATTTTTGTAATGACCAGTTTGATAGAGTCATGCAAAAGTATGGTGTAACTCACCTCTCTCGCTGCACCACCCCAAACAAGTGGGCAAGTGGAAGTTTCCAACCGAGGATTAAAGAATCGGAGAGGACGGTTGGCGAAAACCGTGCCTCTTGGTCGGATAAGCTAGATGACGACTGGGCCTCCGACAATTTTATAAAACACCCATCGGGTGCACTCCATACAAGCTAGTGTACGGGAAGGCATGTCATCTCCGGTTGAGCTTGAGCACAAGGCATCTTGGGCCTTGAAGCATGCCAACTTTGATATTCAGACGGTGGTGATCACCGGAAAGTTCAAATGAATGAATTAAATGAACTCCGTGATCAAGCATACGAGAACTCTTTGATCTACAAACAAAAGACAAAGAAGATTCATGACTCAAAATCAAAACCGCGTTTTCAACGTTGGTGATCGAGTCCTTCTTTTCAACTCAAGATTGAAGATTTTCTCGGGAAAACTAAAATCCCACCGGTCCGGACCATTTACCATCACTAAAGTATTTCCATATGGAACCATTGAGTTATCTCAACCCGATGGTCCAAACTTTAAAGTGAATGGTCATCGGTTGAAGCATTATTTTGAGAGGACATACCTCCCGTGGTTGTCCGGATCTACAAACTTTCCCATGAACCAATAAATGCGGGATCGAGTCAAGCTAGCGACTCGGGAATCAAAAAAAGAGCATGCCATATGGGTTTTCACCCATATTTCGACTTCTTTTATCTTTCTACCACCCTAGTGTGGGGAGATGCCCATTGTTGTATATAAGTTTCAAAAAAAAAAAAAAAAAAAAAACTTTCAAATAATGGCCGTAGTATTTCCTTTTACGTTCTATGTTTGGCATAACCGCGGTACTTTGAATATTGAGGGCAATATTCATTTCTAGTGTGGGGGAATTCTCACGAATTTTATCATGTAATTATACCGCCCATTCCCGTTTTTGGCCAAAATTTTTTGGAGTAAGTGTTCGCACTTACTCGGCTATTGATTATCATCCGCCATGTCTAATAAACAAAAGGATTGGCTAATCCAGAGCAAACGACTCTTGGTAAAGATATCTCAAACCGTTGACGGCTTGCAATTTGCCCAAAATTGTATGGTATTCACCACCATATCTTTAATTAGTGAAGAGTTGGCTAGCCCGCAAGTTTATGGCTTGTGGTAAAGGCGATGGAAAAACCATAATTGGTAATCACTCACCAAAGATAATATTGATAATTCATCTAAGAGTTGGCTAGTCCAGAGCAAACGGCTTCGGTAAAGACAAATCAAATCCGTTGAAGTCGGTGGTTTGCTCAAAATCACATGGTTATTTGTACCATGGTTCTTACTTGAACTAAAACATTTGGCTACTCCGTAAGTAATGGCTTTTGGTAAAATATTCAAATCCATTAAGTTTTTCTCAAAAGATTGCTAGGGACTAGCAATAGTTTAGTGTGGGATTGATGAGTGTGTAAATACTCATCATTTTGGTTAAATCTGAACGCAAAACGCTTAAAATGCTCGTAAATGCATCAAAATACTAAAAATATTCCAAAGTTGCATTTATATGTTTGGATGCAAAATGTTTAAAATCGATGAAAATGAGCTAAGTTTGCATAATTGGCGCTTCAGTCCCCAAGTTTCAAAATTGTCGAAATAGTCCCCGAGCACTTAATTTCAAAGAAAAATCACCAAAGGTCATTTTTAAATCATAAGTTGTCAAAATTAGTCCTTTGGTGAAAAATATCAAAAGTTTTGAGAAACTACAAATTTGGTCCTTCAAGTTTAAAATTTGGCAAAAATGGCTCTTGGAAATTTGAAAATGTCAAGTTTGGTCCTTGTACTATTGGAGCTTGTCAGTTTTTGTTCCTTGAAACAACTTTGAGATATTGGCAGATTTGGTCCTTGAACTTTCAGAAAATTGCAAAACAAGTCCTTGTTTATTTAAAACCAAACCCTTGGCCCCTGTCAAAACATCTTTGGACCCCTGCCACATTCCACTTGTCCCCTGACAAACCCATTTGGACCCTTCCCATTTGACCCCTTCCCTTTTTAATATTAAACACCGGTCAAAATTTGGTCAAACCCCTCACGGGTTTCCCTCCATCATCATCTCCTGCACCTATGCCTGCAACTCCAACACACTCCATCATCATCACCCTATCCCTTATCACTCCAAACACACCAAGCCAAGAAGCATTAAAAGTTTCTTCTACCTAACACTCAACCTCTCCAATTGTTAAAAACAATTTTGGCGCCAAAATGCATCAAACGGCCAAGATTGCTTCAAGTCATCCAATGGTCAAGCTTAAAGCGGGATACACTCGAGAGGTGAGAGAAAGCGGGGGGTATAAAGAGGAAGAAGAAGCAACAAACAAAAAATACTTAGTTTAATTTCAAAATGTATGTCGTTTTAAATTTCTAAGTCTTAAATAAACTCTTAGTTGTAATTTCAAGTTTAATTTGTATCAAACTAAAGTATTTCAGATGTATTGCAACTATTTTCAAGCATCAATTCAAGTTTGTGTTTACAATTCATGTTTCATGTCCATTGTTTCAAATTCAGCTTAACTCTTATGTACAAGCTCCTATTAGCTTATTTTAAGCTCAAACAAGCTTACATAAGTTTTATAGCTTTTATAAGCTTATATATCGATTTCAAGCAAATTGGGTTCTTGGTCAACGAAAGTCAATCGAGCTCAAAATTGAAATGGAAATGGATATTGGTGATGCAATCTTGGATTGGGTTGATAATGAGCTAGGTTAGGGTTTGGAATAGGTTAGTTGTTCCTTTGTTCTTTGGCAAGCCATAGTGGCTAGGACCAATTGTAAGTGCATTTTCAAAGTTCTTGTATAATCTGTGTTTGTAGTCTTAAATAGTTGAAACTTGTTTATTAAGTTGTATTTAGGTTATCTAAGCTCAGTTTGATCAAATATTAAAGCTAGTTTAAAAGTTGGATCAGTTTTGCTTGCAAATCAGTATTTAAAGTGGTGTTTGGATTGTGCAGTTAAACTGAATTAAAGGCTTGTTCAGTGATTGATACTTGTTGTTCTAGGCTTGTTTAGATCTATTTGATTCATATTTGTCTTAAAACTGCATCTGCAAAAGCTCAAAGTCAAACTTCATGTTTAATCTGTCTTAACTCTTAGCTGTTGGAATTTTGTCAAAGCATAAGCTTGTTTTGTGTTTAAAATACATAGAGAAAGCTTGCAGTAACTTCATTTCATCATTTAACATCAACATCAGTCCAATAAATTGAATCAAAACTCATGTAAGTCAAACTTTCAAAAACTGCTCAAAAGTCAAAAGTGTAAAAAACCTGTTTTCACCCAACTGAGTTGATTTTTCATTGATTCATTCTTGGGTCAAACTAAGTGAAATTGTGGGTTCATAAACTTCAGCTGGTCTAATTTCTTATTACCATTTTTGTAGATTTTACAAATTTTTATAAGCTCCAAATGAGCTTGTCAATTGGTCTTACTTCCCCCCGTGCACAAGCTCAATATTAACCGAGTGTGCATGTGTTTTGTGCAGGCTTGCCAGAGCTCATAAGAGCTTATCTAGGTCTGTTTTTGGTTTATAAGTAGTCACCCGTGTCTAGCTTAGGATCCAATTTTGGTTTTCATTTTCACTTATTAGGTAGATTGTGCTTAAGTCCAAAGTAGTAGCCTCACAACCTGCTTTTTAGACTAAACTCAAATAAGCCAAATCATGTAACTTGCAATTCAGAGGTTTTAGATAGTTGTGATAAGTTGCATTTGGGTACTTTTAGTATATTATAGCTTCAGAATCGTTGGTACCCTTTGGTGTTCATTGGCTTATTTCAAGTGCTTATCTATAAGCACTTGGCATTGCAATTGCATTTCTTACACACAACCCCTGTTTTTATATTTTTCCTAGATTCTTAATAATATTTTAGACTTATCTTGAATTTTTCAGATTTTTCTAGTACTATTTGGTATTTTCTTAATTTAAAGCAGTTTTAGTACTTTTAATTAGCATTTAATACAATTAATTGGAAAAGTTTCAAAAATAATTTTCATTTTTCTTAGGTTAAGATAAATATAAAAGTCAAAAAATATTTTTCCAGATTTTTCTTAGTTAAATTTGCATTTTTAAGCAATTTAAGTAGTTTTAAATAGTTTTTAATTCATAAAAAATAGAAAAATAATCATAAAAATACAAAAATAGTTTTGAAAATTCTCTTTTGTTATTTTAGATTTTTCTTAGTCATAATTTCATTTTTCAAACTCTATTTTATATTTTCTTGTATTTTAGGCTATTATTAAATAGTAAAAATAGTTTTTAATTAATAATAATTAGATAATTAGTTTTAAAAATAATTTTCTTTTTCTAAAAATTTTCTTTTATCATTAGGTTTGTAAAAATATCATTTTCATATTTTTAGGATTAATACTGCTTCAGTTTCATATTTTCATTTGTAAGTTACGTAGTTTCAAATTAAGTTTTATAAAAGAAAAATCAAAAACATCATTTTGCAAATAGTGATATCGTTTATTTAATATTTTTTATCTTTTTAATTCTCTTTAATTTGCATTTAAGCCTTTGTAATTATAGGCTATTTCTGTAGTTATAATAATTCAAAAACTCTTTTCCGTTCAAATCTCTCGATCACTATTCGATTGGTGATTCATCGCATAGCTCGCTGGGACATAACGACCCGGGGAAACACTATACTCTCCTGATCTTCATTGTATTTGTGTCTGAGCTGTTTTAAGTTTCTTACGGTTGGCCATTCACAAGTGGCCAGCTTGTGTGAGAAAACTTGACGGTTTGGCACAGATCAAACCTACAAATATAAGTTATTGAGTTGTGAAAATACGTGTAAAAAAATTCAGTTTTATCAATAAAAATTATATAAAAATAAAAAAATAAAATAATAAAAATAAAAAATCACAATTTGTTATCTGCGCAATAGCCCGGCATAGTAAATGAGGGCGGTCTGGGTGGATCACCGCCAACATCCCCGCCGTGTGATCTAGGTTGTACACAAGCCATCTGTAAAAGTACAAGTACAAGAACACATAATTTCATGGACCAATTAATACTAATATACGCATTCATATAAACATATAGTAACAATTTCATTCAAATTACAATTTAAAAAAAAATTGTCATAATCAAATTACAATTTAAGGACAATTGTCATAATCAGAATCATCCCTAGATAAAACCCCTTCAACAACAATAGTGGGGTTCACTTCATCATCATCAGACACGTCAACATCATCATCATCATCATCAAGGACATGAGCAATGGCATTATCTTCATTATTAATAAAATCAACATCTTCTTTAGCACCATCCGGTGGGCGTCCCATGGCGATTCATCATTTACACTCAAATTTGCATACTCAAAATCACCAAACCAACAGACAATGCAACATCGGATGAGCTCACGCCATGTATAACATCGATCGATCGAATCTACCACATCCCGATGCCAGATCTACCGATGATGAACATCTTCGACTACCTTCCAATGAGGTGGTCGTCTAGCAGTGTCTTCAAGGTAGAAGACTTGTGTTGCTTGTGTCGCAAGAATGTATTGTTGATTTCTAAAAGCATCCTGTTCAGTCAAAATATGATGTATGCCATGTTCAATGTAAGAACGTCTAGAGCGTGGCGTAGGGTTAGTAGGGTTACGGGTGTCGAACCATATACATCGGAACAGCACAACCTTATGGTTGCCCATATAAGTGAGCTATAGAATTTCTTCCGATTGACTATAATACATAGCTCCAATAGGCCCGAGTGTTGAAACTCCATCGCTTTGAGTGGTATGAAGTTTATCGCTCGGCACCAAGAACTTCACACCGCTCACTATGCTGGGGTGTGTACTTGCACTAGATGAAGGTCCACATGCCAAAGAGAGTAACTTGGGACTTGTAGGACCATACTTTTATATCAACCTTACGCGTACACACCTTCAACACACAAGATGAACACATAACAAACACAAATACTATGCGTAAAGATGAAGAAGAAAAGATTAAGTTGGTGACTTAAGATGTATGTCGTGTATGAACAAGATAAAGATGAAAGAAAACTTTTATAACTTGAACGAAAAGACACACACAAAACACACTCAAGCACACACCTCAAATGACACATTTGAGGTGTATTTATACTACAAGTACACATGCCCTAATGGGATTTGGGATGGGCTTGGATTGGACTTGGATTGGATGACAACTTATACAAGGCTAGCTTAACATAACTTTTAGCCATTTAGCTTAGTCCAATCCACGAGCCTGTTGACTATTCTAATACGATATCTAACACACGTTACAAAGTTCCTAAATGTGAATGACCATCACTTCATAAGAATGTTACAGCTAACAATCTCCCCCTAAGGGGTGGTCATTCAAAAGATGCTCCACTTGAATAGGTCTTTACTTTTCTTGAGCTTGAACTTTGTGTGTCGATATAGAATAGTCTTAATTTTCGTTCCTTCATGCTTTGTGATCAGATAAAGTGGTTGTCTGCCGTTTTCAACTTCGTTGGTTAGGTGTCTCACGCCTTTCTCCACCATGCTCACACTTCTATTTGTCTTTTGGTTACCAATGATGTAGTTCTCGAGTCTTTAAACTTTGTAGATTCTTTGACATTGACGAAGAATCATCTTTAACTTTTGTTTCCTTTGAATTTGATGAGAACTTTCATGTGTTGTAGGTATGAGCATGTGGAGAATCTGCACGATCTCTTCCTCCCACAAGCATCCATAAGAAGAAAACATAAAAACATGGGTTAGAAGTAATCCAGCGCTTATAAGTTTGAACTTCGAGTGTGTTAACAGCATAGTGTGAAAACACGTCTCTAATTCTCACAAAGACCGTTCTGAACCTGAGTCCCACAAGTGAGATAACGCGATATACCTAAGTACACCTCAGATTCGGATGAGTCGCTTAGGTACACCAAAGCATCACCCCACGATCAGAGACCGTTTGAGACACACTAAGCGTAATCCATGGGAGTTACCGAAATGACCTGCTGTCGGGATGCTTGATGTTGACCCTGGCAGAGTTTCCATTCAATCATCAAGATCACAAATGTGAAACTTCTCATAAATGTTCGGCGAATGCTAAGATCTGCGTGAGGACTCTAGAATGTATCACTTGTGTCCTTATTGATGAACAACAAGCGATGAAATGTCATGTGTTCCTATGAGATCTTTTGATGAATCTCGTGGCTCTAGACTCAATTAGTGCATTTTGGTTTTCTGAGCGGAGACTAGGAGAGGGTCTCCTTCTTCAATATCAACGATCTCTAAGAGAAAGTTGATAGATTATGTAGGGTTCCAGTGAGAATGAAACAAACCTTTTGAGAGGAATTGAACCCGTTTTACGACTAAGGTTGATTATAGAGGGCTATTTCTTTTCACCCTTTTATTACATATCTTTTAATTCTTCAACCCTTCTTTCTCCTTTCTCACATTACTCAATTTTTTCAATCATGCCTAAGGACTTCTAATACTAACTATGGGTATTGTCCTTGGGTAGATCCTCAAACTCTGGCGGATCATAGGACTGATTTCCTATCCTTTGTCACCTTATAACTCCATGACTGTCCTATTGTTTCCATAAAACCATTTTTCTTGAAAATCTCTCAAAGTGTTTATGATTGAAAACATGTTTGGAACACTCCGAGAGTTTTATATTTTCAGAGACACTCCCCTTCATATGTGCTTATAAGTTTTGATGAAATCGCACATAGAGGGTAGTGTTAGCACTTTTGAATTGATCGCTCATGATAGACAATTCCCCACGAGACACGGTTACGTTGCTCGGTTAAAGAGTTCCATTGTCGGTTTTAGGTGACAACTAGCTCTCATAACTAACTTGAAGATGTAAACACTCCTAGAAAAGGAGGTTAGACCCATGAAAGTGCATGTCTATCACGAGTTTCTCGAAATGGTACGTTGATTACTCGTCAATTCATTGGTTTCAACTGAGTCGAGCTCTTTTGAGATTCAAATACCGATCATTAAACATTTTTGATCACATTTTAATCACGTCTTCTCCCCATCAAAAATAGCATAATCATGATATTTTTGATAACAACGGATTAAACAACATTTACAAAATCTTTTGGGGAGACAAACGGATTTCATTTAAGCATGAATTTGGAATATTTTATTTTATACTCCCCCTTTAATAAAGCATAATCAATTAAAGGGTTTTAGAGGGAGTTATCTTGAGCAAAAAGTATTTTGAAAGATTTTGAAAATCTTTTTGAACAATCTTGAAAAATGTGCTCAAGATGATGATGATTTCTCACCAATTTTAAATGTAGTGCACTGAAGCGTAAACTTGATTTTTCTTTAAAACACGAGTTTTGATTTGAAATAATCAAAAGTCATCATTTTGTCCGGTTTCGTCATCAAGTATACGAAAGCGATTTTTAAGAAATTTTGAGAAACGACATGTTTTAGAAAAACATTTAAAGAACTCTCGCTCAAGCATCTATACATGCCCGTATTATTGTTGAATGACATTTCTAGAAATGTATGTAATATCGATTATCGAGAGACATGTCGTGAGAAGAATATTTTGGATTTTTGATTGTATAATGTTTTTGTATTTTGAAAGATTTTATATTTTTATATTTTGCTTTTGTTGGTTTTTCAAATTTTGTATTTTGTTTTTCAAAAATATTTATAGCGAAGCTTTTGGAAAATCATTTTCAAGAAGGTTCGAGAAGACGTTCTAACTCCTCGGGGTTAGGATTCACATTCCAATTAAATCGAACTAAATCGTCAAACCTTTCTTTTGGAAGGGCTTTAGTAAATAGATCGCGAGTTGGTAATCTTCACGAAGAATAATTCAACAATACCTTCTTCCACGTGCTCTTTTATGAAGTGATATCGGACTCGATATGCTTAGTCTTTGAGTGATGAACAGATTGCATGATATGGTTATGGCACTTTTCGAGTCACGGTACATAGGTATTTTATCGAAAGTAAAGCCATAATCTGTGAGTTGTGTTCTCATCCATAGAACTTGAGCACAACACGCAGATAGAGACACATACTCGCCTTGCCGTTGAAAGTGCAAGGCAATCTTGTTTCTTTGAAGACCGACTTACTAACTTTTCACCCAAAAATGTGCTCCTCCGGATGTACTTTTCATTGTAACTTGATCACTGCGTGGTCCGCATCCGAAAAGGCAATAAGATCAAATCCGATTCCTTCGGATACCAAAGACCCTTGTGAATGGATGTCTTTAGGTACCAAAAGATCCTTTAACCTCTTTGAGGTGCGGTTCGATAGGCTTTGCTCGAAACCGTGCTAATAAGCAAACAACAAAATGAATATCCGGTCGACTAGCGAAGGTACATGAGAGAACCAATCATGCTCCGATATTTCTTGGATCGATAGGTTTCCCAAACAAATCGGCTCCAATTTTGGTGAAGTTACCATTGGTGTGCAAACAGAGTCACAATTATCCATACCATGATTTTTCAGAATCTCAGTTGTATATTTAGCTTGATTTATAAAAATTTCACGTGGGGATTGATGTATTTGTAAACCTAGAAAAAATTTTAGTTCCTCCATCATGGACATTTCAAATTTGCTTTTCATGAGATTTTCAAAATGTTTTGAAAGGTTCGGATCAGTGGACTCAAAGATGATGGCGTCCACATAAATCTGAACAATCAAAATGTCGTTTTTGCATTTTTGTGTAAACAAGGTAGGATCGACCGTTCCTTTGGTGAAATTGTTTTGGATAAGGAAAGAAGAGAGTTCGTCATACCACGCTCGCGGAGCTTGCTTTAAACCATAGATTGCCTTTTTCAGTTTGTAGATGTAGTCTGGATGTTCCATGTCTATGAAGCCTTCTGGCTGACTCACGTACACTTCTTCTTTCAGAGTTTCATTCAGAAACGCAGTCTTAATGTCCATCTGATAAACCGTGATGTTTTTGTGAGATGCATAGGCTAAGAATATCTGATCGCCTCAAGTCTAGCTACCGCGAATGACTCTCGAAATCTATCCTTCCTCTTGTCTCGTATCCTTTGGCCACAAGACGAGCTTTGTTGCGAATAATGATCATTTCTTCATCCTTTTGTTCTTCCATAACCATTTGAGATCAATGACTCGAATGTCAATTGGTCTTGGAACCATATCCCAAGAGTCATGTAGACGGTATTGAGAAGTTCCTCCTGCATTGCTTCTATCCATGCGGGTTACGCCATTGCCTCGTGAATGTTCTTTGGCTCTATATTGCTAATTGAGCAAAGGTAAATGCATAAGTCGCAATCGGTGGCAAGTTGGCGCCTCGTCGAATTGGCCGTGAAGGTTCACCAATAACTTGTTCAATCGGATGGTCTTTAGTCCACTTGAGTAGTGAAGGATATCGTAGATTATACGAGTCGAGTTAGATGGTTCTCGTAAGCTTGAAGATGATTCGGTGATTCCATAGCAAACGGGTTTTCAAATAAGTCTTCATCTAACGTTGCATCATTCGGTTTTGAGTAGGTTCTTCTTGAAATGATATGTTTTGGTTTTGCTCATAATCTGCCGTGTAATTGTTTCTAGAATTGGAGTTCTTTGGAGTAGATGTAGATGATGTTGATGGAGTTGGTGCATTGGTTTCGACCGTTGTAGATGCATCTTCGTTGATGGTGGTAGATGATGTTGAGCGGGTGCAGTGGAATGATGATTTGATGCATTTGTCGAGGTTCCACCATAGTATTCATCGAACATTAACTCAAGAAATTCTCCCATTCTTTTCATGAGGTTTGTCGGCACAAGTTGATGGAGCTCTTTGTTGTACGAGTCCCGAATCGATGTGTCCAAGTGCGGGTTTGGTGCGGGTTCTAATCTATTTTGATTAGAAGCCATCGGATTAAGCGCTGGTTCTAGAGCAAGTCTCTCGAAGCCATCCGTGAAAGTTCATCAAAATTCACATTCATCGCTCCATGATCCTCCTAGTTCTTCATTATACACCACAATGCCCTCAAGCTATCTCGAATATCCAATGAAGATTCCAATATCACCTTTAGCTTTCGGTTTTCCTAGATCTTCTCGTCGTTTGTCGGATAGCACAAAGCGCCAAACACGTGAAAGTAAGAGATGTCGGGTTTTCGTTGTTCACTAGTTCATATGGGGTTTTATTGAATCTTGGATGGATTAGGGATCGGTTCGAGTGAAACAAGCAAAGGGCAACAACATCGGCCCATAGAAATAACGGTGCACTAGAATAGATTAGCATTGTGCGAGCAACTTCCACAAGAGTTCGATTTCTTCTTTCAACTACCCCATTCTCACTGTGGAGTTCTAACAACCGATGTCGATGAGTAATTCCAACATCTTCAAAATAAGCTCTTAACTCCCGATTTGTGAATTCGGTGCTGCATCTGCTCTTACAACCCCACGGAGTTTGAAGAAGTACTTGAATACGCTTGAAAGGTGATGATGATGCTCGGTGCTTCGTCTTTTGATCTCGAAACCTAACCCATGTATATCTTGAATAATCATCGGCGATAACAAGAATATACTTTTTCCGTTAATGCTTTCAACTCTCATTGGGACACATAAGTCTATGTGCAACATATGTAACTTTGCTTCCGAACTAGGTACGGATTTGGGTTTATATGATGCTCTTTTGCTTTTTCCTTGTTCGCATGAGGGACATAAGTGATCCTTGGTTTATTTGAACTTTGGAAGTCCGTTGACGATGCTGTCTTTGGCAAGTTTGTTGATGGTTTCGAAATTGAGATGGGATAGCCGTCTATGCCACAACCAGGACTTGGTTCCAGATGCTCGTGTCATAAGACATATTGGTGATGAAGAGGCCATTTGGTTTATGTCGATAGCATACAAGTTTGTATCACGATTCCCGTTAAGAGATTAGTGCCATCCAAGTTTCAAACGAAGCAAGCATTTTCCTAAAAGCAACCTCTAAATCGCATCACGTAATCGCCTGATCGAAAACAAATTGTGTCCCAACCCTTCGACATAGTAAACCCGAGTGATCAAATAATTTCCAAAAGGTAAATCTCCATAACCCATGATAGCTGCTACATGATCATTTTCGAAACGAACGGTTCCCATGAATTGCCAGACGAAATTGATCAGCAGCTTCAGATTCCTGGTCATGTGCTTGGAGCAACCCGAGTCGACGATCCAAAGACATATTTTGATAATCTGCCAAGAACAGAAGAAGAAGATTTTGGAAACCGTTTTGATTTAGGTTCCTTAGGGTTAGAGGTAAAGTCCATATCACACTCATAGAAGTTATCTACTTGGAAAGCAGGTTCCTCACTCATTCTACCATTCTGGAGTGTGAAAGTTCTACACGTTGGTTTCTAAATGTCATCACTAAAGTAAACACTATGCTTCCTATCAGTAGTGTAAAGCCTAAGTCTTGCAACTATTCTTCCTACTCGTTTAGCATAAGTTCCTTTTGGAACGTTCTTCCAACAAAGCTTAACAATCTCATTTTCGTAAACACAATCATCATGAACATTAGGTAAAGATTTCTTGCAAGTTAAACAAATAGATTCAACAGATTCATTAAACTTAGCAGAGTTCATAGGTTCATTACATTCAGATGAAATGTCTTTCTTATTACAAAGCGGTAATTCCTAGGGTGTTCTTCTACTTTCTTCTCTTTATTTAAGCGACTACTTTTAGAGGCAAGCGAGACTCTATTGTTCCTTGTATTGCTCTTAGGCTTTAGTCTGCTGCTCCTAGAGGTGCTTCCTAGTCCTGTAGAAGGTAAGTCACACTCATTAGGATTTACATGTTTATCTAGAGAAGTAGTTCAGCTATCCTAGTCTCTTTGGAGTGCTTATCTAAACTTATGTCGTTTGTTCCATATGTTTTAGATGTGGAGGCGACGCATTAGTGGTACTCATCTTAAAAGGCCAGTGCTAAAACTTTTGGTTTCTCTAACCGCTTTTCCTTTTCAAGATTTTGTTTAAGCAAGCGGGTGGAGTGACTGGTTTCGATAAATCATTTTTCTCATTGACTTTTGGAGGAGGCATAGAAAGCAGACATTTTGGTTTGACAACCGGTTTGGGAACATTTTCTTTCTCCTCGGTCAATGGTTTTGTAATCATAGTATCCATCGCCTTTCCTTTTTGACATTCGGTGAGCCCTCAAAAGATCATTTTTCGCTTTCATGTCATTGTAGGCACGCTCATACGACAATTTGTCATACTTGCATTCCTCGCTTTTTGATCAAGTTGTTTAAAATATGAGACATTTTCTTTTCAAGTTTTCAAGAGCTTTTTCAGATTTTGAAACAATTTGGAGGTCTCGGTCGAGTCTTTCATGATCTTCAATAGAATATGTTTGTAAAATAATGGACATAATATCGATCGAGTCGAACATCTTCAAGAGAGAATCATTTAAATTTTCCAAAACTTTGATGTGTTCAACACTTTCATTAGCTTGCTTTACTGTGGATTTATGGTCCTTGACAAAGTCATTGTTTTTTCAAAACGCTTGTTCAAAATGAATTACCCTTGAGTTGATGTTATTCAATTGGGGAAATTTCGATTTCAAAAACTTTTATTTTCGTTATCAAAACTATTGAACGGATGTTAGTTGTAATATTGGTTTTAGTTTTAACGATCTCTTGAAGATCCGCAATTCTAGTTTTCACATTTTCTAAAATACTTCTCGCATCACTTGTGTTAAAAGGATTGTTTGAAGACATTTGTTCAATGTTCGAAGAGAATTTGAGACAACAACCGGTTTTGAAACCGATTTTGAAACAGTGTTGACTCTTTGTTTGAAACACTTGGTGTGATGGAAAACTTTGACTTTTCGTTTTGATTAACAAAAGTAATTCCGAAATTTTGTTCCATTTGTTATAGTCGATTGGTTTGATTTCGGATGTTTTTGTTTCATTCTTTCTACTCTCCTTAGATAGTTCTAACGTTTCAAGAGAATCACGAATAATTAAGGGTTCATGCAAAGCATTTCCATTGTTTAACACATTCGAGGTTTCGAGCTTTCTTGAGGAACGAAGAAGGGTTGTTACCAAGGGCCATTTTATGAGCAGGATGAAAACACGGATTTACTTGGTTAGAAAGCATCTTGTTTGTTTTAGATGAATGACCCTTTGTAAGAAGCAAATTTTCCAAGGATTTGATTTTTTCATTTTATCCAATTTCATCAAGAAGAGAATCTTCTCATTTTGAAAATCAAGAATCAATCGCTTCTTCTCTTTTCAAGATCGAAAACATTACTTTTTGTTTAGAAAGTTGGTCATTTAGATCGAAATTTCCTTGTTTAAAGATTTTATTTTCAAGTTCAAATTCACATCAAGTGTGTCATACTTGATTTGCAATTCTTGTTCTCTTAAAATGTATTTTGGTAACCAATTTCTAATTACGATTCTTTGTTTTTATGAAATTCAAAGGCTTTTATGTTCTCCTTGTAACTCTCAAGCTCGGTCAATTTAGCATTCGCGGCCTTAACTTCGCGATTGACCGCTTTAACTTTCTCGATTTCAATGCCACGATTATTGATTAGTATTTCAAAATAAGCACGTGTTTCCTCATCGGTCTCAAGATTTTGTGCCACACGGCCTCCACTAGAATCCACATCCGGAGTTTCGAGTTAGTATTGCTACAACTCGGATTGTCTAGGTATGTATCATAAGTAGGTGCCGATGTCACGAATGTTGTTCGTCATGAGTAAACACATCAAATATGACATTGTTATAGCATGGATCAATGATTGGTACCTCGACATCGCATTGGCGTCGAGATAGGAGGTGCGTCGAGTCGATGTCGACTTAGTCTCTCAAGATTTGCCATGAAGATGCGGTTGCATTAATTTCCTCGAGGTCTTCCAAATCATCCATAATGGCCATAAAGTCATGTTCCTCAAGACTCAATGAAGTCCGCTTGTTCCTTTTGTACCAACATGATAGCTTTCAAGATACGCAAGATCCTTCTTTTTCGGCTTAGTAGGACAATTCCTTTCCATGTGACCCAATACTTGAAAGTTGTAACACTTAACTCGATTACCTCGATTCACATTTCCATAATTCCCAATATTGGAGCGCAACATTCCCATTCTAATTACCCATCGCTCTATTCCCAACATTCGACCCATTTGATTCCCAACATTCGACCCAATGACACGATACGGAACGCGCTGATTACCCATGCGAAATCCAAGAGCATATCCTCGCGATTCCCAATAACTCCAACCATTTGTCCTTGATTACCCATATTCAAACCCGGGTGAGCAATTTTCTTGTTATGAGTGTTTGATGAAATCCTTTGGTTGTTGTTAGTTGGTGTGGAATAGAGACTTCTGAATGCTTTACCCAAAAATGCAAATGCATTTGACAAAGCTTCTTCTTGTTCAATTTCAAGATCAGTGATTCCTTGTTCCTGGTATTGTGGATACTGTTGTTGAATGACTTGTTGTTATGGTGGATAGAATTGTTGTTGAGGGATAACAGCTTGTTGTTGTGGAATGTATTACTGCAAGTTGTTGTGAGTGGAAGATGATGAAGCTTGTTGTTGTGTATTCACTGGAGTTTGAGTCTTTGCAATAAGTGCCAATGGATCATGATTATTTACCATTCTTTCTTTCCTGTCTTCATTCACTTCAGCTTGGTTTTGTTTTAGAAAATCGTTGAGTTGAACAAAGTTCACTTGATGTAAGTCTTTGTTTGGTTGACAATAGTGACATATCGTCCCCATTCTTCGGAAGATTGTTGAGAACTTGATGTTGCTCACGATAGTTACGGGTGTCAACTTGTTTCGATAAGCTCATTCATTAAAGTGCAAAACCTTCCATAGTAGGATTCAATGGATTCTCCCGGAGTAGATGTAAACTTCTCCCATGCGTTAGCGACTTGTTCTCCGTGTCTTGTTTACCAATTTCATTCCATGACAAAGCCGTCTAACACGCTCCTACATATCGAAAGCGGTTTCACAACCTGTCTACAGCAAAGAAGATGTCTCTTGGTAAACCCAGCTTGGACAATATGAATTGCCATGTCATCCGCTTCGACTTGCTTCGATCCTCTTGATGTATTCGATTCTTTTTAGTACGAAAAGATGGTGGGACGGGAGGTGTTGCATCAGCATTTCCAGGGTCTTGGACTTGTCGAGGCTTGAAGGGTCCATTCGTAATGGATTGAATCATTAGTTTTCCATTAGGTTTGGTCTTGATGTAACAAAGCATATGACTTGTCCATTGAAGAAAACACCTTTTTCCAACATAGGAGGACGGTTTTCGGCACCGGCTGCATGAATGTCTTGTTGAGTTGGCATTGATGAAGGTATGTTATGATAAAGTTGATGTAGGATCGATTCAACGATAAAGGAGTTGTGTTTGATGAAGATTAAGCTCGGTTGTTGTAGTGAAAATTGGGTCTTAAAACTTAAAAACCTCGATAACTTCTTTTCGGAGCGTTTTAGGACTTGAAAGGTGACCCTAGTTTATTCGGTGTGCCAATCTCCTCGTTCTCACGGTCGTTTTGATGGGTAGAACGCTGAAAACGGAGGCACGGTTCAAAAGTTATAGCCGTTTGAAGTTTTGCTTAAGATCTTACTCGTAAATTTGTTCTTAGGCATAAGATATGGTTGCTTAGGCGTAAGTTTTGTTCCTTAGGCGTAAGTTTTGAACCTTAGGCGTAAAATAGTAACCTTACGTGTAATAATTAATTCTTATGCGTAAAAATATCCTTACGCGTAAGATGTTAGTCTTAGGCGTAAAAAAATATCTTACTCGTAAGAGTTAATGCTTATGCGTAAATCACAGTATTGGGCGTAAGATTGAGCTCTTATGCGTAAAAACTTGCTTACGCATAAAACAAGAATCGTATCTCTCTAACTTATCCAAGCTAGTAAGATTTCACAAGTCGAAGTATTCCACAAACTTATCCAAGTGGGGGAAACACTGAGTAACCGTTGTTGCACGAAGATTCTTAACCAAATGCTTATGCGTAAAACCTTATGCGTAGAAAAAGGGTTTTGACTTTTCTTACGCGTAACTCGAGGGTTTTGACTTTCTTTTCTTACGCATAAAAATTGCCCAGATTTTCAAACGATTTCTTTTGCACAAACATCTTCCAAAACACTCAAATACCAAGAAAGATTTAACCTTTATCACCCAAAGTGTTTTTTCAGCTTATGCGTAGAAACGAACTACCAAAAACTCACGAGTTTAAAAGTGAAGAAAAACATGTAAAGCTTCGAACTTTTTCCAAAAACTAGAATCTTTAACACTATAAAAACCTTAAAACATAAGAATCTTGAAGATTTTAGTGCAAAAATTAAAGTTTTAAACGAGACCACTTTGAGAACGGAAGCTACACGTGACACTACACAAAAAACTTCAACCAAAAATACTCCTAAACCTCTGTTAGGCGATTGATACCAATTGTAGGACCATACTTTTATATCAACCTTACGCGTACACACCTTCAACACACAAGATGAACACGTAACAAACACAAATACTATGCGTAAAAGATGAAGAAGATTGGTGACTTAAGATGTATGTCGTATGAACAAGATAAAGATGAAAGAAAACTTTTATAACTTGAACGAAAAGACACACACAAAACACTCAATCACACACATCAAATGACACATTTGAGGTGTATTTATACTAAGTACACATGCCCTAATGGGCTTTGGGATGGGCTTGGATTGGACTTGGATTGGATGACAACTTATACAAGGCTAGCTTAACATAACTTTTAGCCATTTAGCTTAGTCTAATCCACGAGCCCGTTGACTATTCTAATACGATATCTAACACACGTTACAAAGTTCCTAAATGTGAATGACCATCACTTCTAATAAAAATGTTACGGCTAATGTGACTACAACTTGGGTCTTTTGCCACACTCTTTTCACGAATCTACGAAAGAGATACAAACAGATTTAGATGAACAATAACTCGGACTACAAGGTAATATATCTAATGCGTTTACCTTGTGATTGAACCAGGGAGGAAAAATTGTTTCCACAGTATTGTTAGGAAATTCACTGCACAAAGTTAATGAATAAGTCATCAAAAACAAATAACTTAAGAAAAAAAGAGTTCTTCAAAATATAAAAAGAAGAAACATACTTTGTACGCCAGATGTCTGCGTCTATTTCGGGATCATTGTTAAGTATAAACCATATAAATGCTCGCATAACATCTCGTAATCAACCGAGTCGAGACTTCTACCCACCGGTTTGCATATGGACCTGGAACACCTAGAATTTATCCGTTGTTCGGTGCAAACCGTCATCATTTCGTCGCTCAGACGATTAAATCTTGTCTCGACATCCTTAAGATAACGCGAACTGAAAGTTAATGCTTATTCTGCAACATAACCCTCTGCTCTAGAACCTTCAGGCTTGGCTTTATTTCGGACATAGTTTTTTAGTTTTTACATGTATCTTTCAAATGGATACATCCACCTATAGTAAACAGGGCCACTTAAAATAGCCTCTTCGGGTAAATGTATAACCAAATGAATCATTATGTCAAAAAAAGCAGGAGGAAATATTTGCTTTAAATTAATCATAACATCGATCATTTGTGTTTTAGCTTTCTCCATGTCCTGCTGCATCTAATTTCGAGCACAAATCGCTTAAAGAATAATCGAGCTCGATTAATAGGGTTGAAATGTCTTTAGGTAAGTATCATTTGAACTCCATAAGGAAGTAACATTGCATCATTATATGACAGTCATGAGATTTTAGGCCCGTTATGTTGTTATCATCGTGTCACCTTTTTCTTGAAGTTGGATCCAAACCCATCGTGTAGTCTAACTCCTTTGATGAATTTACAAAAAGTTTTCATTTTCGGTGTGAAAGAGTACGTTGGATGAGGCTTATCGAACTTCCGCTTCCTTTATCAACGAGCCACAACTCCTTTCGAACTCCCAAAATTTTCAAGTCTTGCCTTGCCTTTAGCGTGTCTTTGGATTTGTCGTTCATTAACAAGGTGTTCAACACACTCTCAAGCACGTTCTTTTCGATGTGCATGACATCAAAATTGTGTTTTAGTAGAAGAACGGGCCAATACTCCAATTCGTAGAAGATAGAATGCTTACTCCAATTCAATTCGATTTCTGGATTAGGTTTAAGGTTATTTTTTAAAGTATTTGGATGCTTCCTTGAGACACATTTAAAGACTTTACTAATTTGAATCATGATTTCCTCATTGGTAAAGCTTCTAGGAGGATGTTTCTTTTCAGGTTTACCATGGAATTCCTTGTGTTTATTCCTTAGTGGATGCCTTACGTGAAGAATCTTCTATACCCAACATAAGCGATTTTATGCTTCATAGGAAGCGATGGAGTGTCCCGATTACATGTGGGGCATGCATAGTAGCCTTGTCCACTCCACCAAGACAAACTACTTGAAATGGAAAGTCATTGATGGTCCATAAAACCGCCGCTTTCATTTTGAAATGAGTACCGTAGCAATGTTTAAAGTTGTAACACCCCAAAATATCGCAGCGGAAGACGTATTACTGGGGTGCTACTTCATAATACAAAGTACAAGTTATAGAAAACGACCTCTAAATGAGACGTTTTGAAAAGTTACCATTCGATTAATGAAATCGAGTTACAAACAATGATGTCCCAAAGTATAATACAAAATGTTTACAAAATGTTTCAATGGTAAATACGAATGTATAAAGTCTTCAAAACATGTCGTATGACTCTAAGTTCCATGCAATGACTATCGCCTTATTGACCGAGATAAACATGCTAAAGTGTCAACACAATGGTTGGTGAGTTCATAGAGTTTGTTTTGAATAAGTTGAAAAGCCTTTTAAGAATGTTCACACATCAAAGGCATTGTAAATCCACTCGGCCCAAGTTCCGCCCATACAAAACTTGCAACCTGTGTGTTTACAACCCATCGCTAAAATATAGCACGTCAATCATGTATGCATGTATCATAGTAGTTAAAAGTATAAATGTTTTAAGTATATAACTAGTATATTGATCACGCACACGCATCAAAACCTATGCAATTAGCCATGAGTCTCCACTTCATCTCCGAAACCTCATGGGTATGTTGCTCACAAGGAAAGTAATAGCATTGGTTTTACTTCATCTCCAAACTCAATGCGTGTGTTATCCAAGGAGACTTTGTGTTGCTCATAAGGAAAGTAATAGCATTAGTTTACTTCATCTCCGAAACTCAATGCATGTGTTATCCTAAGAGACTTATCATGCGAACGAGGGACTTTCGATTGTATGTTGGGAGACTTTCAAGTTTAGTATAACACAATCAAGTATAACGCAATCAAGTATAATGAAATCAAGTGTAATGCAATCAAGTATAGATGCTATCAAGTGTTATGCAATCAAGTATAAAAAGTATAGCGTAGCATAAAAGTGTAAATGTTTTGAGTATTTGTATTTGTAAAAATAAAAGTAAGTAGTTGAGCATGTATCTCCCCCAAAGAGTTTATAAAGTTATTAAATGAGTAAAAGTGGGGCTACGAACTCACGGTAATCCTTAAAAGTTTAAAGTACTTATGAAAGTAAATGAAAATAGTTTGAACATGTATCTCCCTCAAAAGTAATTCAAAACGTATAAAAGTAGGGGCTATGAAACTCACAGTAATATGTCAAAGTTTAGAATATTTGTGAAAGTAAAAGCAAGTAGTTGAGCAAGTATCTCCCCCAAAGAGTTTGTAAACCAAGTATTAAAAGAGTAGGGGCTATGACTCACCTTAATAAATGTGATATCCAATGTATAACGAATCGATGGATAAGCCGAGAAACCTTTAAGCGCAACCTAGAGTATGTGTTGAGTCTTAGGTTCTAAAACAACGAAGTGAATGTATAAACATGCCTTATATAGTTATTACATCAATTATGCTTGGATACTTAACATTTGTGAAGTCGTATAAGTGTTTACGTTTCGTTTATATTTAAGTTTTCCCCGTCTAAATCTACCCGTTACTTCTAAACCGTAAATGATCACGACTCGATTTTTATGTCTTCGGAAAGGTAAATGATAGTACTAAACAGATTAGTGGGTCCTACTGCCCCAGAAATTATTTAACTAATGTGAAATTACCAATTTACCCTTGGATGTACTAGTTATTTCAATCAGCAGTAAACTGTCTCACGGTTTTGGTCATAAGTTGAGTTCTACAACTCCGTTTAACGACGCCAGTGGCCACGTTCAAGTTAGGGTGTTAGCTACAACTTTTATTCTTTGACCAACAGTTGGTTATATGCAAGTTTTATGAGTTTTACCGCTTGAAATCATACTCGATTTGGACACGTTTATGCTTTTGGCTCTAGTTTATTCATCGGGATGAGTTACGGCATGAGCCACCGGAAAATGATCACAGACATAGATCTATAATCCTATGTTATTACCTAAGTTTCTCATTCCACTAATTTTACCCAAGAATTACGTTTACAGCCCTTGTCCGTTTGCATTTTGCAAATCTAGTCCTTTCGACGGTTTCTAGTGTTTTAATCCATTTATCCAAGCACAATCAAATATAATAAGCATATAGAACATATTAAATACATGAAATACTAGTATTTACAGTAAGCAAATGATAACATAAGAGTTTGCTTACAATCCTTGTGATGAAACAAATCAAGAACCAAGAACTAGGACACTAAAACCTAAACCCTTTCAACCAAAGTCCCTAGCTTCCAACCTTTAATACACCTTGCTAACCCTTGATATAACCCTTGTAAAAATATATGAATTCAGCCCTAGTACCCTTGTGTAGCTCCTAATTCAACCATGGAATCACCAAATAAACACTAGTTTCATGTAGAGATTAACTAAGCCTTGAACTTTGGTATGTAATTTGTAACTCAAGATCAAAGGATCATGGTTTTGTGAATTAAGGGTGGCTCGTTTATGGGAGATCAAGGAGGAAGAGAAGTGAATGTGTTCTAGTCATTGAATATGTTTATATAGCAAGGATGAGGAGGTTACTTTCCTTAGGATATTTCTAAGACTTAAGTCTTAAGTTTAAGACTTAAGAACTAAGTAACTAGCACATGTATATGACTAATAAATTCAAGACTTATCTCCAAGCCAACAAGGCTTGGTGAATCACTAGAATTTCGTTCATGCTCTATCTTGAATGACTAGGTATGAATTTTGATGTTATCTTGCTTTTACGGAGTCAGTTTTGGTCCCGGTAATCGCTAACTCTAAGTCGTAAAGTCACGAAACTTAAAACACGGTATCTTAAAAATACTAAACTTATAAAATGCTAAAACTTATTAACATAACCTATATTAGCATATTAAATTAGTGATAAGTTTAACGTAACACGAAACGTTAAAACCTAAAATGGTAAGATATTTAAGAAGAGAATTTAAATTTGACTTCTCTTAGTGAGATATTTTGTAGATATTTAACTAGATATTATCTAAATAATATCTAGTTGATGACTAGGTATATGACTTGGCAAGGTAAATTTTAAAATGTATTAGTCAAAAGGTGGTGCGGGTATCGGGAGTAAATAGTAAAAAGTGAATAGTAAATTCTCAAAAATGCGAATTTTTACAAAAGTCCACTCTCCTATCCATAACTCTTTGAGTTCTTTGATCAAAGGCTGCAAGAAAACATCAATGTCCTTTGCAGCTGATTTAGGGCCGGGAATTAACATCGTCAACATTAAAGAAGTCTTTTTCATACACATCCACCAGGGGGGGTTGTATGTTGTTAATATGACCGGCCACATGCTGTACGTTTGACTCATGTTGCCAAACGGATTAAAACCATCAGCAGCCAACCCTAATCAGACGTTTCTAGGGTCACAAGAAAACTCAGGTTTCATTATGTCAAAAATTTTCCATGCTTGACCATCACACGGGTGATTCATCTTACCGTTTTCCTTAGACTGTCCAGTAGCATGCCAAGTCATCCACTTTGCTATGTGTTTTGTGTTGAACATACGTTGTAGTCTAGGTTTTAACGGAAAGTAATGCAACACCTTGTTGGCTACTTTCTTCTTCTTTGTCTTTAGGTTTTTCCATCTACTCGTGTTGTAGATTTGACAATTATTGAGGCTTTTGTTCTCATCTGATCCCCAAAATAAAAAAACAATCATTTATACAAGCATGGATGGATTCGTATCCTAACCCGATATCTTTGTATGTCTTCTTGATTTCATAGTATGACGGTGGGAAATTGAATCCTTTACTAGGGGGACATGCCTTTTGCAAAAGAGCTAGAATCTTGTTAAACCCGACATCCGTTATTTTATATAATACCTTGATGTGCGAAAGCTCTGACGTAAAATTCAATGTAGTCATATCACAACCTGGGTACAACTTTTGGGTGGACCTATCAAGTAACTCTTCGTACTTGTTATTAATGCTAGGATCATTGGTTTGAGCTGGTTGAGGACCTATTGTTTGATCCGGTTGAGAAACCGTTGTTTGAGATGGTGGAGTTGGGACATTATCTGCGAAATATCTTGGAAGAATGCATCCATGTCAATGTGTTCGGTGAAGGTGGTTGTGGTGTGTTGTGTACTACGAGTGGAGGAAGCGGTTCACCGTGATATTTCCAAGTGGTATAATGTGTCAAACCCATATTTAGATATGTGTGACTAAAGAGTTTTGAGCATACATAATTTATTTGGAGCGTTACCATAACGAACACATGGGCAATGAATCATTCTTGAGATGGGGTTTAACAATGGCTCAATACGCGATGAATGCAAAAGACCATCTAAAATTCGGGAATTACGGTTGGATACTGATGGTCCAACTCTTATCAATTGTCATGATGCGTTGTAAAAACATATTCAAATAAATGAATTTATATATATACATACATATGCAAGTAAACACATTCAAATATGAAAAGGCGAATTATGAGCGGTTGCATTTACCTAGTGCAACTATGGAAGGCAATCTAACCCACTCTTTGAATGTCTCGTCTCATATATGAATCGTAGATAATCGATTTACTATTTGGAAAATTCGTAGCATTTCCCCTCAACTTCTCAAATATGTGCATTAAGGACATATTCGTAGGAGTGAAAGGGAAATACTGTTGAATTTCTCTCAAATAGTAAAACAGTTATACGCATCCATATCCTAAATGAGACAAAACATTCAAAAAGTAGTCCCAAACAGGGGACTTTCCTAAATTAATTTCTAATAAATTAATTTCGGACGGGTTTCTATAGAATGATTAACTTCGGACGGGGAATTTCCGAAATTAATCACTAAAATCCTAAAAGCCGTAACACAAGTTTAACAATCACAATATTACTAACCAAACGGCATATTCACAATATCATACTAAACATACAAATTCCGATAACTTTTTAATTCATCAATATTTTTTCCGATATCACATATCATTTTCATTTTAACACGGTCACTTTAAGTATTATAACTAACAATTAATAACATATCACATATCATTTTTTCCGATATCACATATCATTTTCATTTTAACACGGTCACTTTAAGTATTATAACTAATAATTAATAACATATCACATATCATTTTAACACGGTCACATATCATTTTTCCGATATCACATATCACATATATTTTTCCGATATCACATATCACTTGAATTAAAGTATATACCTATTTCAAGGGCTGAAAATACAGAAGAGAAGAAAGAGAGAGAGAAAAGAGGTGGTCACCGACCCTCGACTCGGCTATCCGGTTGACCCCGACTATCCCACCGTCCCAAACACTACACATACAAAAAAAACCTAAATTAAATAACCAAACTTACATTAACCAAATTAATTAATAAAAACTTTTGACGACTACATTGTCGTCCCAAAACACATTAACAAAATAAAGAAAGTCCCTAACCTGTCTCCGGTCAGAGTGGTGACCCGACGGTGGAGGCATTCTTGTGGCCGGTGGTTGTGTCCGTGGTTCACGGTGGTGGTTCACAGCTGACCCTAACGAATTACATACATCAAATTCCCATTTCATTAAATTTTATTAAATTAACAAACAAAAATTAAAATAAAAAAATACACACCTTTAAAAAAACGAATTACAAAAAAATAAAGAAATTGTGCACAGTGGTGCGTGTGTAAAACGGAGGTGGTTTTAATGGGGGTTGTGGTGGTGTCGATGGTTGTGGTGGTGTCGATTATTGATATAAATTGTGCACAGTGGTTCGGTTGGATGAAGCGGTTTTACTTTCGTGAGGATGAAGATGCATAACAAAAAGCAGATAGATCTGCTGTAACACCTCCATTATTGATATAAATCTTGGGACGAAAAAAATTAGAGCAAATTAGGGATGACATTGTCGCCCCTAAGCATTTTTTTGGGGCAAGAAAAATTGGCGGGTTGTTTGACTTTGCGTGAAATTTTTGGTGGAAAAAATATGGGATGACAATGTCGTCCCTTTCTGTTTTTTTTCCTTTTTCTTATGTATATTAAAATGTGTTTAAATTATGTAATTAATACTAAATAAACCAAAAATTATTTAAATTAGTTATAAAATTTTAAATAATTTAAAAATAATTTAAATTAGTTATAAAATATTTAAATAGATTAAAAATGATTTAAAAATAATTATAAATTGTTTATATAAATTAAAAATAATTTTAATTTAGTATAGTTATACATGACATGTTAAAACGGATGAATCGAGATAGTATCGTGATACATGAAATGTTAAGCGAACGAGTCGAGATCTTCCCGTTATACATGATATGTTAAACGAACGAGTCAAGATGATATCGTTATACTTGAGATGTTTGACGAATGATTCTAAGTGACATCGTTATATATGATACGTTAAACTAACGAGTCGAGGTGATATTGTTATACATGATTTTAAACGAACGAGTCTAGGTGATATCGTTATACATGATATGTTAAACGAAGCAGTCGAGATGATACCGTTATACATGATGTTAAATGAACGAGTCGAGGCGATATCGTTATACATGACATGTTAAACGGATGAATCAAGATAGTATCGTGATACATGAAATGTTAAACGAACGTGTCGAGATCTTCCGTTATACATGATATGTTAAATGAATGAGTCAAGATGATATCGTTATACATGAGATGTTGGACGAATGATTCTAAATGACATCTTTATACATGATATGTAACACTAACGAGTCGAGGTGATATCGTTATACATGATATATTAAACGAGCAGTCGAGACAATATCGTAATACATGATGTTAAACGAGCGAGTCTAGGTGATATCGTTATACATGATATGTTAAATGAACGAGTCGAGATGATATCGTTATACATGATGTTAAACGAACGAGTCAAGGCGATATCGTTATACATGACATGTTAAAACGGATGAATCGAGATAGTATCGTGATACATGAAATGTTAAACGAACGAGTCGAGATCTTCCCGTTATACATGATATGTTAAATGAACGAGTCAAGATGATATCGTTATACATGAGATGTTAGACGAATGATTCTAAATGACATCGTTATACATGATATGTAACACTAACGAGTCGAGGTGATATCGTTATACATGATATGTTAAACGAACGAGTCGAGATAATATCGTTATACATGATGTTAAACGAACGAGTCGAGGTGATATCGTTATACCGAAATGTTAAACTTACAAGTCAAGGTGATATCATCAAACCGGTCTCAACTCCCAACCGGTTAGTCTTTAACTCTTTATCTCATCAAAACATCCAACCAAAATAACGGCGCCAAAACTTCCCTCCAAAATCCGCGCCAAAACTTCCCACCCAAAATATCTTGGCGCCAAAACTTCCCACCAAAAGCTACCAGATCTTATCCTCAAAACCACTCAACCTCTTATCTTCATACAAATTTCAAAACCTGAGATGGAGCAATTTAATACTTTTATGTGTTCTTGTGGAACATGAAATATAAGATTAAGAACATCACATAGAGAACATTCATCTGGACGACAATATTATGCATGTCCTCTGTCGAAAGTGAACAATCATACATTTCTTATTCATGTAAATATACAAATAATTGGGTTGTAATCTCTTATAATTCTCTTATTATATAATGACCGTAAAAGAAGATAATGGGTGCGGATATTTTATGTGAAAGAGTGAATTTGATGAGTACTTAAGAATAATCTCTTCGGTTCAACATCTCAAGGTTACGGATCTCGCACCAATAGAGTGCTCAAGTCGTAATGCCAAAGATCTTAGGATAAACATGCCGGAATCACAAAACAGTGCTAGAGACAAGAGTAAGGATCTTGGAGGCAAGACTTGAAATGGCAAGGATTCCTGACAACCACGACCACGCATGTCAGTCGGATGCAATACTCCTGAGCTGTTAGGTGACATGGAAAATCTTCGTAAGTAGTAGTTTTGTTGTTTGTTGTTGTTGTTGTTGTTGTTGGTGGTGGTTGTTGTTGTTGTTGTTGATGAATATGGTTCTTATAAGAACTCCTCTTTAATGAAGTTCTTAATGAATATGGATACAAAATTTATGATGAAGATGGTTCTTATAAATGGGCAATGTTTGTTATGGTCTATGTTGTGTGTTTCGTTTGCTTGTCTAGTTGTTTCGTTTTCTTTTCGTGTTGTTTCGGTTGCTTGTCCGCTAGTTGTTTCGTTTGAGTTGTTTAAGCAGCAGATATTACTCGTAAACGGTCATCAAATTCACTCTTTCACATAAAATATCCACATCCATGATCTTTTAATCTTCCACATTAAATATTTTTTTTTTAATTTTAAAAATGTATTTAATTTTAAATTAAAGTATTTAATTATAAATATAAACTATTTAAGTTTAATTCAATATTAAATAAAAGCATTTAAATTAAATAATTTTTGAAAATTAATTTATGTGTAAGTGTTTTAGATAGATTATTGGATTATAAATGTTATTTTAAATATTGTAAAATAAAAGCTGGTTTATAAAGTTTTTTTTAAAAAAAAAAAGACATATGTTTACAGTTTGGGACGACATCATGTTTGGCGGGTTCTAAAATAATGGCGGGATGTATTTATTTTTGTGAAAAGTTATTTAAAAAGATTTTAAATACTAAAGAATCAAATAATTACAAAATGGGACGACATTGTTGTGCCATTCTGTGTGGGCAAAAAATTCTTTGTTGACTGCTCTTTTTGTTGAAAACGTGTGGGACCTATCTTCAATTTAGGACTACTATGTCAACCCAAATATTTTGGGCGTCCCAAATTCAACATATTGGTGTAGTGATGACATCCGTGCCGAAATCTGTAAGGCAGTGCTTTCTGGATGAGGATGAGGACGAGGATGAGGTTGTCGGGACAAGAAGGAAGAGGAAGAAGTTTAGATTCATCGTTGAAATCTTTTCGACGACGGATAATTAACTAAATTTTGTTTTCAGGTTTGAAGTTAATGAGAAGATGTAACTAGTTGGAAAGTTTCAGGTTTCTTTTGCTTTTGTTACAAGTTATTAATCGAGTAATCTTTTACACTACAACAATCGGATGGACGGGCGAGGAGACTTTCGCCAAGGACGCATTGTCCCAGGCGAAAGTCACTAAATGACAAAATTAAATCTGACGTGGCACATGAATGCGCTGACCTGTTAGAGAAAATTCAACGAACACTTTCGGCGAGGACAAGTCCCCGGCGAAAGTATATTGGATTTTTAACAAATTTTGACCGGCTAGTCAAAATTCAACGTAACCTTTCTCCGGGGTCTAGTCCCCGCCGAAAGTGTATTTCACTTTTACCAAAAATTGACCAAGTCAAAAGCATGCTAATTGTTTTTGGGAAAATTCCCGCTAAACCTTTCCCCGAAGACATGTCCCCGACAAAAGTAATATTTACAAAAATACACTTTATTGCAACTATTAATACATAACTAAAAACCCGATGCTTGGAAAAACATAAATAACCCAATCGTCAATTCCCACAAAACACACGTAACAATATAATGGCTGCTTATACGCCGAAAAAAGAGTGGTCACTGGTTTTATCGTCGATATATCTCTTTACTCGAGTTCTTGATACGTATGGGTCGAAATTTATGATGAATATGGTTCTTATAAGAACATAGACCCGTTGATGAGAGACCGATTCGGAATGGTTAAGGAAAGAGCCATTCTGAGGTGTATTTGACCGTGAAGCTAATGGTGTTGGAGGAGAAAACATCTTGAAGTCAAGCAATGTTTGAGCAGTTCGTCAAGCAAATGAAGGAAAAGATGAAGTGAAAAAAGCCCGTTCGATTACACATTTGATGATGCGGAAAATAGGGTAACAAATCTTGAAGCATTGTTTGAACAGTTAATCAAGCAAAGGAAGGAAAAAGATGGTGCGAGTTCTAGCGAGAGCGGAAGTAGTAGGAAAAAAAATTGAATGGGCGATGTTTGTTATGGTCTATGTCGTGTGTATCATATCGTTTGAGTTGTTTCGTTTGCTTGCGAGTTGTTTCGTTTGATCTGCTTCGCTTTGTTTTCAAGTTGTTTCTTTATTCATGTGTAATTTAGTATTGGAAAAGGGGTGTTTGGAAACCATAATCTTGTTAACTTAGAACATGGTCAAATTGAAAGGTACATAGTAATAAGTGAAACATACGTATTATAATAACCATATTCATTAAGAACAACAACAACAACAACAACAACAACAACAGCAACAACAACAACAACACTACTACATACGAAGATTTTCCATGTCACCTAACAGCTCACTAAGATTTTAAAGTGATATTGTTTCTTCAGTTTCATTCTTTAAGCATATGTAATTTAGTATTGGAAAAGGGGTGTTTGGACACCATAATCTGGTTAACTAAGAACATGGTCAGCTTTACAAATCCAGCATGTGCTTTGATTTATAAAAATACTTGACAGATACATACGAATTAGTTAAACATACGTATTATTCCAACAACAACAACATCATCATCAACAACAACAACAACTACAAGAACAACAACAACAACAACTACTACTACTACATACGAAGATTTTCCATGTCACCTAACAACTCACGAAGTAATGCATCCGACTGACATGCGTGGTCGTCAGGAATCCTTGCCATTTCAAGTCTTGCCTCCTGCAACCTTACTCTTGTCTCTAGCACCTTTTTTGTGATTCCAGCAAGTTTATCCTAAGATCTTTTTCATGGCAGCTCGAGCACTCTGTTGGTGCAGATCCAGAACCTTGAGAAGAGATTGTTCTTAAGTACTCATCAAATTCATACTTCCACATAAAATATCCGCACTCATTATCTTCTTTTCTGGGCTGTTACATAATAAGAAAATTATAAGAGATTACAACCCAATTATTTGTATATTTACATAAATAAGAAATGTATGATTGTTCACCTTTGACAGAGGACATGCATAATATTGTCGTCGAGATGAATATTCTCTATGTGATGTTCTTAATCTTATATTTCCTACTCCACAAGAACACATAAAAGGATTAAATGGCTCCATCTCAGGTTTTGAAATTTGTGTGAAGATAAGAGGTTGTGAGGTTGAGTGGTTTTGAGGATAAGAGGTCGTGAAATTTGTTAGGAACATGTTTTATTATGAAGTGTAGGTCATTTAATTTGTAATAGGTTGTTAATAATTAGGGTTTATAAATGTTTGTAATTAGATTTACAACTCATATAGTAAACCCATGAGCTGTGATAAAAGGTTCTTCTAGAATCAAAGGGAAACACCCCTATCCATGTAAACACTATAAATACCCCCTCCCTTGAAGGGAGAGGGTGTTGGTTCTAATTGAAATAATCATTTTCTTAATCCTTCATTAGTTCCTTCCACTTTCTCTCTCTAGAATACATGTTGTGATGTGATAGAATGGTGTCCTAACAAGTGGTATCAAGAGCCAAGGGATTGTTTTGGTTGTGATAAAGATCAAATTTCATGTTTTTTAGATTTATGAATTTTAGCGAGTTAGAAAATTAATTTTTTTTTTCAAAATCATTTTTTATCTAAACAGTGAGATACTTTATCATAGTTTTGATTAATATTGATTAGATCTAATAGAAATTCATGCTTAAAAACGTGTTTTAGATTGAAATTTATGGATTTTTGGACTGAAATACGTATTTTTGAGTGTTTGACTTGAATATCGGCGAGTTAGCCTTGAATTTCTGCGAGTTTGGACTTGAATTTCTGCGAGTTTGAATTTTTTTATAATTTCTGCGAGTTTGGTCTTGAATTTCTGCGAGTTTGAACTTGAATATTTGCAAGTTAGGATTTCTGGTTTGAATATTTGCGAGTTAGCAAATTCTAGATTTCTGCAAGTTTTTTCTTTGCGAGTTTCTTCTCTGCGAGTTTGGTTTTCTGCAAGTTTGGATTTCCGCCACTAATCTACCTAAACCTAAACAACATCAACCTTAATTATCCTTAACGTTCCACATCATTCATTACTCATCAACTATGTCTCAACCACCATATCCACATTATCCTTACCCCTATTATCCTTATCAACCCCCACAACAAGCTCCTCCACAACCTCTACAACAACCTCCTCAACAAGTTCAACAACGAATGTCAATGGTTCCACAAATCCCTCAACAACAAACTTGGTTTTCTCAAATGTGTGAAGCTGCTACAAGTCAAGAATCAATTCATGAAGTCGGTTCGGATACTGCCTCCAATGCTTACACTAGTGCAATTATGTGCAATGGGCAAGTCGATTTCTAAGGTATATGGAACTCAAGAAACCTCATGGTAAGTATCTCAAGAAGGTGATACTAGAAGGACCGTTTCAAATTCCAATCGAAACTGCTCTCGGAGATCCTACAACTGCTCCACCAAGACCGATACTATTTCAATTGTTCCATCGAGCCGTTTAACACCGTAACAACTACTTCATCTTGAAGCCGATGAGCTTGCTATGCAACAAATACTTCTTGGAATTCCTAATCCGATTTACAAAAGTATTGATGCACGATAACTACAAAAGCTATGTGGTAACAAATTCATCTTTTGATGGAAGGCAATCGAATCGAATAAGATCGACATGGAGTCTAAAATGTATCACAACTTTGATGTGTTTACCATTGAGCCTGGGGAATCACTTGAATCATATTATCATCGTTTCACAAATGTGGTCAATGATTTGCATCGACATAAGATTGATCTTCCAACCATTGCTATTAACACAAAGTTTCTGAACTCATTAGGACCAGATTGGCATAAGTATGTTACTTTTGTTTGTCAAGTCAAGGATCTTCATGATTTCAAGTATGGGTTGTTGTATGATTATCTCAAACATCATCAATATGAGGTTCTCAAAGATAAAGAAGCTCGTGGCACACACGGTTTCCTCCACCCCCGATTGTTGATCGATTGCTCTCATGGCACATGGTTATCCGAATTGCACCCAAAGTCCAATCATGCTTTTGATCAACAACAACGTCACTTTGCTTATGCTCCACCCATACCTTCTCATCAAGTCAATCCGAAGGTGATTCTAACATCGCATACTATGCTCAAACCAATGATGATCAAGATGATGCTTTTGAAGCATTGAATCATGGAATGGCCTTTATTGCTAAAGCCTTCTCCAAGTTCTCTACTCAACAAATAATCGTCTTTGCTCATCATCAAATCCCAAAAGTCACGCAGATTATACAAGGTGGCAAAGTTGAAGTTCGTAATGTAACTAGTGGTCGTCGAATGATTACAAGTGGGTATTCGGCACTCGGGAATGGTCAAACATCGCAGGGGATCGGGTAGTAATAACTTCAAGAGAAATGTTCAAGTTGTGGAAACAGGAATTCACCGCTTTAGGATCTACTATTCACGCTATAATTGCAAAAGAAAGGATGCTAATGCTTGTCCCGAACCATGAACCGTAGGGAGATTACTATAAACAAGTCATGCCGATGGCATACAAGGATGAAGCAGGAGGAGAACTCGGTGAAACTCAAGAAGGTTTTATGGCGATACTCTCGGATGATGAATATGAAGATTTGGAAGCAAATGTGCAGCTTGTTTTGATGGCAAATATGCAGAACATCCCATTCGTCAAACAAAGAATGGACCAGTCTATGACACAGACGGTCTATCTCGTGTACCGACAACGATATATGCCTCATAAATGCAATTGTGTCCGATTCGCATTCGATGAGAAGAATCTGTTCAACATGAATCATTATTTAATCATATTGAAGCCGATCAAATTAACCCCGTGGTTACATTTGATGACCTAAGTGATGATGAAAATAATGAACATATTGAACAGAGTGAAGCAATTCATGGTCTAGATTCAGAATATCTTAATTCATTACTTCTGCCAATGCAAGCCCAAACTGCAAAATGTAATGAGATAAACCAAAACCTTAGGGCTGAGATTACCTCCTTGACTGCTGAACTTGAGAGTTGTCGAAAACGGATAAATGATTTTGAAACTAAAACCACCCGAGAAACAAGTTTTGAAGTGGCCTTTCAAAAATCTTACTTTAACGAACAAAATCTTCAACATCAGATGCACGAAATTGTTGCGTCAAATAACGAAAAGATTTCTAAAATTGAACAAGAAAAGTCTGAACTTCAGAAAAACATTGAAAATCTTCAAACGGAACTTTCCAATACTAAACAAGATTTTTCAACAAGTCGGTCAAATTTTTCTGAATTCAAAAAGAAATCTAAGAAACGCATTGATGATCAAATCGAGGAAATTCTTTGATTGGAAAGACGGTTAAAAGATTTTGGCATTGTTGTATATAAGATTGGCCATTCAAGAAATGCATTGAAATGTCAACCTTACTCCCGAGTCCCGATGACTCAAAACGTTTTGCTCTTGGGTATAATCACCCACGTTTTCTTCACACAGCTCTCAAGGAAATACCCAAATAGTATAGTGCTCAATGTCTTTTAGATCCAAGCATGCAACTTGTTGTATTTGATTGTGAGGAACAATGGGCACAAGATGATCGAAGTCGCTTAAAATTGCGACAAAATGGAATTTTACCATATGATTACACAAGAGAAAATGCTTCTTACAAACTGAATGTCATTTCAACACCATCGTATAATATTTTCGAATTAATCGAGGCATCTTGCGTGGAAGGTCCTGCTCACGGTGTTGCACAAATAAATGGTCCTTCACCGTCATCTTGCAAAAGCAACTCGTTACAAAAACTCCTAAACCTTGTTTAGTATTACGGTACTTTCAAACGCTTATGGAAGATATTTCATTTTTAGAAATGGCAATTGAGAAAAATTCTGAGTTAAAAGCATCTAATTTTCAATCTGCTTATGCAAGAGAGCAAAGACAAATGTTTCAAACCCAAATTTCACCTCACGTCGCACATTTGCATCTGTGTGCAACACACTGGGAAACGGAACTTCAACAAGAGGTGAATTCAATGATTGAAGCTTTTAACACACTTGAAAACTCTGTTTCACAAGAACAATGCAAAAACCAAGATCTTCAAAATGCCTTTGATCAATTGTTAGAAGATGCTCTTTCTGCTAATATTGCTTCTGTGGTTATATATTGTGAATTTGCTTCTGTGAATGATACTGTGTTAACTGGTGAGAATCTCAATATGGTTCAAACGTTGGAAATGGACAATCAGATGTTAAGGCATGAAATTGAGAAATTAAAAGAGGAAAATGAGAAACTGTTTTCACAAAATGATGATGTCCAATCTAAACTTTCAATGGAGATTTCTGAACTTAAACGAAGACTTCAATGGTGTCAGTCTCAAACAATTGAATCTGAAATTGCTTTCCAAAATCAAAAGGAAAAGTTTTCTTTGGAACAGTCGCGACTATCAAAAGTCGAATTTCTTGATGATGAAAATGCGTCGTTAAAATGTCAACTTTTCAAATATGAACAAGAGATTGCACAAGTAAAAAAGGAATATCAAATGATTTTTGATTCTCTTAAAACTGTTCGTTCTGAAGCATCAAAAGAACTTGATCACCATGCTGAATACACTCGACAAATGTTAGGTGAACAAGGAAGATTAATTTCCATAATTCAGGATAAAAAACACATCATCATTGAGCTTAAAGAAAAGCTAGCTAAACAAGCCTCTAGCAAGTCTAATAACACAAACGTGATTGCTCCTGGCATGTATATAATTGACAAAACTCAGGAAACTAATTTGATTTCTTCCACTTCTACAGGAATAGTTGCTTCCACTAATGTTAGAAGATCCGAGAAAAAGAGACAAAAAGAAAATACTAGGATCTCGCAACATAGAAAGAGCACTCGTCCGACATCAGAAGTAGAAGTTCATCTTAGGAAATCGAATAAAATCATGTTGCATCCGCTTTAGATTCAAATTTGGCAACTTGTAATTCTAATGTCGTAACAAATGATAAGTCCGTAAACGTTTCAAACGTTAATGCTTCTTGTGTTTTTGTCGTAAAAGTATGATGTCCGGAAATCATGAAAATGTGTTGCAAATTCTCGTTAGCTCATTCTAAGAAATCTATAACCGGCCATCCTCTAGGTCCACTATAGTTGCAAAATCGAATTTAGGAAGGTGCACAGTGTAGTTTTCGAGAAATCAGATACACCCATTGTCGCAAAAACATCTCCTAAGAAAGTGTACTCACCTAGTGACTTCACTAAGACCAAAGCGAAAAATAGTTGGTTATGGCAACAATGGTTGCAAATTTACCTCAAGTTTTAAATGGATTCCTAAATGTGCAAATGTGTGTAACACTAACATAATGGAACCCACTAACTCTTTGGGTTCCACTGCTTCCATTATACCACCCTCGTTGTCTTCGTGTGTTGCAGGTGATTCAACTCGTTCTATGGATTGTTGATAGCGGATGTACCCGACATATGACATGCAATCTAAAGTCGTTAGTAAACTTTGTTTCAAAGTTCATTGGTACCGTCGATTCGGAATGATAATTTTGTCGCAATCATGGGATATGGAGATTATGTTAATGGAAACATCGAGATCATCGGGTTTATTAGGTCGAAGGTCTTGGACACAATCTTTTCTCGCTTGGACAATTCGTGATGATGATTTGGAAGTTGCACTTCGCTCTAAAACATGTTACGTACGTGATTTGGAAGGACACGACTTACTCACCGGCAATCGAAGCACAAATCTTTATACGATTCCTATGTCTGATATGATTGCATCTTCACCGATTTGTCTTCTCTCAAAAGCAACTTCGACGAAATCATGGTTATGGCACGAAAGGCTTTCTCATTTAAACTTAAAAACCATGACTGAACTCACTCGTCATAAGTTAGTTGATGGTCTTCCAAGGTTTTGATACACCAAAGATCACTTATGTTCGGCTTGTGAACAAGGCAAGAGCAAGAGATCTAACTTTCCCTCAAAACCAGAACCAAGTTATCAACATGTTCTTCACTTGCTTCATATGGATTTATGTGGTCCCATGCGTGTACAAAGTGTGAATGGCAAACGCTACATTCTGGTTATTGTTGATGATTATTCACGATGGACTTGGGTCTATTTTCTTCGAACTAAAGATCAAGCTCCAACAATGATTATCACCTTTCTCACAAAGATTTGTGTTCAACTCAAAAACACCATTAGAATTGTAAGAAGCACAATGGAACCGAATTCAAGAATCAAACACTTCGTGCTTACTTTGAGAAAGTTGGAATCACACATCAAACCTCGATTGCTCGTACTCTCGAACAAAATGGTGTTGTCGAAAGACGAAACCGAACGTTAGTGGAGGTCGCTTTCGAACAATGTTGATTTTCTCACAATTACCGGATTTTTATGGGTTGAAGCCGTCTCAACCGCATGTTTTACTCAAAATCGCTCCATCATTCATATACGCCATAATAAAAATCCATATGAGATTGTTCACAATCGCAAACCGATATCGATATTTTCATGTATTCGATTGCAATCGTGTTATCCAAAAATGATCGTGATGATATTGGTAAACTTCACCAAAGCCGACATTGGAGTGTTCATTGGGTACTATGAAAATTCAAAAGGTTTTCGAATTTGGAATCGTCGAACTCGCCAAATGATGGAAACCGTTCATGTCAACTTTGATGAGCTTACAGAAATGGCTTCTGAGCAAAACCGCTTAGGACCCGCTTCCAACCGTCTAAACTTTCCCTCTTCATCAGCTGTTCCACCCATGGAATTCACTCGTCAACAATTGGAAACTTTGTTTGCTCCTCTGTTTGATGAGATTCCTGAAAGTAGTGCTCCAGATGTATCGAATGTTTCCACTGCACACCCCGATCATAATCCAATCCCGATACACTGCCCAACAACAACAACCGTTGCACCGGATGCACCATTGAATGATTCTCAATCAACGAAGAACACATTTCATCCAACACTGACACAACTGATGAAACACAAAATCAAGAAGTACCCGCACCCGTAGATTTTGACGGAAATGCTTTCTTCAATCCATTTGCACCGGCTCCACCCATTCCTGACATTGGTGAGTCATCTTCACGCAATTTAGATCCGTCTAATATGCATGCAACGTTCAATCATCACCCTTCAACACATAAATGGACAAAAGATCATCCCTTAGTGAATGTGATTGGCAACCCTTCTAACCCAGTCATGACAAGACAACGTCTTCACACCGATGCTAGAACTTGCGTTTATGCTCTTACCGTTTGTCAAGAGGAACCATGAAACATCAAAGAAGCTATGACATATGACAATTGGATTGAATCAATGCAAGAATAGTTGAATCAGTTCAAGCGTCTCGAAGTCTCGGAACTTGTTCCAAGACCGAGATGGGATTTATGTCATTGGACTCAAATGGATCCGAAAACAAACTGGATGTCAAGGCAATGTTATTCGCAACAAATCTCGCCTTGTGGCTAAAGGGTATTCTCAAGAAGAAGGAATCGATTATGAAGAATCGTTTGCACTAGTAGCTCGGCTTGAAGTCAGTACGGATATTTCGGCATATGCCGCATACAAGAATATCACGGTTTATCAAATGGATGTAAAACAGCGTTTCGAATGGTCAACTCCGTGAAGAAGTTTATGTGGGTCAACCGGAAGGATTCGTTGATTCGAACATCCTAACTACGTGTACAAGCTCAAAAGGCTCTTTATGGTCTTAAACAAGCCCCACGGGCCCGGTACGACAAACTGTCAAAATTCTTCTCCTAATCGGTTTACCAAAGGAACTATTGATCCAACATTTTCATTCAACGTCACGGGAACATATTTTAATTGTTCAAATTTATGTTGATGATATCATTTTGGTTCAACACATAAAAAGTACTCCAACGCTTTTGCAAATTTAATGAAACAAAATTTTGAAATGTCCATGATGGGTGAACTAAAGTTCTTCTTAGGACTTCGTGTTCATCAATCTCCTCGTGGCATATTTTTAAATCAACCAAATATGCTCTTGAAATCTTAAAGAAACATGGAATGACCGGTTGCCAGATACTTATAACAAACCTATGTCTCGCAACCTCACCAAAGTCGGACATCGATTTACATGGGAAAGTGATTGATTCTACAAAATACCAAGTATTATTGGGTCTCTCATGTATCTAATAGACACAGACCGACATTGTGTTTGTCAGATATCTTTGCTCTGCATCGCTAAGACCAACTGAAAGGCACCTCACGATGAGTGTGTAAATACTCATCATTTTGTATCTTAAAGCGCAAAAACATCCGAAAACACTCGTAAATGCTTCAAAATGATAAAATATCACAAACAAGTGTTTTATATGTTTTAAATGCAAAATATCAAAACTGTGAAAACGTATCAAGTTTGCATAATTGGCGCTTTAGTCCCCAAGTTTGAAAAGTTGTCAAAACAGTCCTGGTAAAACCAAATAAAGAAAAATATCATTTTAAGTCCTTAGGGATTCAAAAGTTGTCAAAATTGGTCCTTGAGATTCAAATTTACAAAATTACAACTTTAGTCCCCGGACTTTGGAAATTGGCAAAATAGTCCTTTAAAATGTGAAATGTCAAGTCTAGTCCTTGCACTATTGAAGGTTGTCAATTTCAGTCCTTATGGTAACTTTGGAAATATTGGCGCTTGGTCCTCAACTTTGGAGTATTTACGCTTTGGTCCTTGTCTAAACTAAGCCTAAACCTTGTCAAATATCAATTAGAACCCCGCCACTTTATCCTTTTGACCCTCGCCTAAACAATGATTCTTCTAATTTTGACCCCTAGGTCAAAATAAGTCAAAAGCCAGAACACGCGCCATCTCCCCCTTCTTCCACCTCCTGCCTGTCTTCTCCAACATACCCTGCAACACTCCACGTCTTAATATCCCATCACCTTTTTCCTCCACTCCCTCATCATCACAACCCCCCTACTTGCCGGTTTTCAACCCCACAGGTTGAAATTCCCACTTCCCGCCAAAATTGGTAAAACATGAAATACACTCAAAACAATCCCATTGGTTCTCAAATGAGGTGGGATTGCATCAGAAGGCCACGTGGAGCAATGTTGATGCTTAAAAGAAGCAAAGAAGCAAAAGAGAAGAGCAAGCATTTAGTTTTTTTAATTATCAGATGTCGCATTTTTCTTAAATGTCTTAATTAGCTTTCAACTTTGTATTTTTAAGCTTCATGATACCGAAACAAGTTATGTAGTTGATATAATTCATTTGGATCTCTAAATCAAAGTTTCATTTCATTTGCATATCTTATGTACAATCGCTCTAAATTTCAAACTCAAACTTTGGTATTCAAAGCTCAATAAGCTTTATTTAAGCTCAAATCAACTTACTTAAGCTCTATATAGCTTTTGTAAGCTTGAAGAATCGCTTTAATCAAGTTCCATGGAAAGTCAATAAAAGTCAACTGTGAAGGCAATTTGGTTCAAACTGTTGGAAATGGATGCAAGGTGTTAAAGAGATGTATTTGGGTTGGAAATGGATTAGAATGGTAGTGTATGATCTTGTTTAAATCATAGTCGGACACTTGTAAGTTCTGTTTACATCATTTTCATTTTGAACTCGCTTGCGCTTACATTAGTACTTGAACCTGTGATCATCAAACCTGTTAAACATGTTTATTTAGTGGTAATTAGGTCACTAGATTTAGGTTAAGAGGTGAAATAAGTTAACTCAATAATTTGCTTGGTCATTAGTGCAAATAAGTGTACAAAAGGGGTGTTTGGATTTAGGGTTTAATCTGTCTCAAAGGTCTATTCAGTGTTCAATAGTTGTTGGTTAATATTTGTTGAGTCCAAATAAACTTCTATCAGACTTAATTTGTGCCTGCAACATCACCAAAGTCAAATATCACTCTAAATCTCTCTCACTGCTCATCTGTTGAGTTTTGGAATTGAAATCTCTTGTTTTGTGTTTAAATTACATAGATAAACCTTGAATCAGTGTTATTTCATCATTACAACAATATCTATCCACAAAATTGATCCAAAGTTCAAGAAAGTCAAGCTTCTCAACTCACAAAAAGTCAAAAAATATTGAAAAACCGCTGGTCCAACTAGCAAGATTTATCATAGATTCATCTTGGATCAAATCAAGCCAAAATTGGGTTTTATAAGTTCTCTTGCTCTAGTTTCTTATCAAGATTTTTGTTTATTTTGTTAATTTTGTAAGAGCTTCAAACAAGCCCATCAAACAGGCTTATATGCCCCGCCACAAGCTTATTCAAAGTCGAGAGTTTCTCGCTTTTTGCCAAGCTCGTCGTAGCTCTATAGAGCTTTTCTTTGGCTCATCTTTGGTTTAAAGATACTTAGCCAGTCTAGTTGAAGTTCCAACCTATGCTTTTTCATTTTAGCTTATTGTTGCTTGTACTTAAGCTCTGCAAGTAGCACCCTTAACTGCTTTTTAGCACAAGAAATCAAAATAAGCCAAACCTGATTAAGTTACAATTCAGTGGTTATAAGCGCTTGTTTATTGTTGCATTGGAGTACTTTTAGCATTTTTAGCTCAGAATCGCTTATATTGGTTGGTAGCTTATTGTTTATTTTAAAGTACTTATTCATAAGCACTTGAATAGCAGCTTAAAATCCCACACATGAGCACATGTTTTTCTATTTTCTTAGATTCTAGATATTAAATTAGATTTTTCCTAAATTTTCATAATTTTTCATATTGCTATTATTTTTCTTAATTAAAAACAGCTTTTAGGATTATTTAAATAGCTTTTAATAGAAAAATTCGTAAAAGTCCAAAAAATAATTTTTCATTTTATTAAGTTTAGATAAATATAAAAAGTGAAAAAGTAATTTTCCAGATTTTCATAGTTTATTTTGTAATTTTAGTAATTTAATTAGTTTTAAATAGTTTAAAATCCATAGAAAATAGAAAATAATCGAAAAATACAAAATAGTTTTGAAAATTCTAGTTTGATATTTTAGACTTTTCCATTTCATAATTTTATTTTTCTAGCTTTATTTCCTAATTTTTGTATTTTAAATAATTATTAAATAGTTAAAATTAGTTTTTAATTAATAGTAATTAATTAATTAGTTATAAAATAGTTTTCTTTTTCTAAAAGTTTCTTTTATCATTAGGTTTATAAAATATTATTTTCATATTTTTAGGTTAATATTGTGTAAGTTTCACGCTTTTAATTGTACGTCACAGATTTTAATTTCGCTTTATAAAACATAAAACAAAAACATCATTTTAATTATAGTGATAGCGTTTATTTAATAGATTTTAACTTTTAATCTCCTTTAATCTTCTCGTAGTTTATAAACAACTCAAAATCCTTACCCACCACTATCCTTAGTGGTTATTCGACATCCGATCGTGTTTAACACCACCAACCTCCGTGGGACATAACGACCCTGAATCCACCGATTCTCCGATCTTAAATTGTATTGTGTGTGAATTGTTTTGAGTTTCTTACAGCTGGTCATTCACAAGTGATCACCGCGCGAGAAAACTTGACGGTTTAGCACGGATCAAATTTTAGCGCCACGGGAGGTCAGAGCGTGTTCTAAACATTTTCGCATCTGCATTTGCACATATACCACAGTTTGTAAAAGTTTTCGTGAAGTTATAACAAAATCAAAAGTTCATTAACACTTTTCCTAAAGTGTTAAAACACCAAAACAATATAAAACAACAAAACAATCGAACGCTTTCTAGCTTGTGTTTCTTTTAAGGTGATTCTTAAAGAAATACGATTTGGTTAAACGAGACGATAACAAAATATTGTCCAAAAGTTTTAAACCCATCAAGACAAATCAGACTTACGCCTTTTCGTTGATACTTAATATACATAAAATCAACCATCATGAAATCAAGGCAAAGGCACTACCTAACTGGGGTGCGACCATAATAAGTTCCCTAACATCGATTTAAAACTTGCCTTTGTGTCACTTGTGATTTGGTGTACCTTTTTCAAAGAAGCCATTTCATTTGTGATTATTGGTTAAGTTCACTTGTGTTTTGCCTCGCATTTGTTTTGAAAATTGATTTTATAACTTAGTGCATGCGCACTGCTTCCAGCTTCTACAAGTCCTTTGTCGAACTTGAAAAGATTCCTCAGACGAGAGGACGCTCGCCCTTCACCGTGACTAAGGAACGCCTACCACCACCACCACCGCCATAATGGCGTAAGACAAGCCGATGAATGAGCTCTCCAAGCACCCATCGAGGGTTACGGAGATGCCATTGTTGTTCCAAACCCATCGTGGTCGACACTTTTGAGCTCAAAACGGGTTACTTAACTGCAACCCAAAGCCAATTCTATGGTTTTGAGCAGATGATCCTCATGCACACATTCGATGGTTTAACAAGATTGCATCTACCATAAAGTATAAGAATGTCCACATGAAGCTATCAAGCTTCTTCTGCTCCCATTTTCTGTAGGACAAGCCGGAATTGGCTCGAGAAACAACCCCTCGCTCCATTGAGACATGGAAGATTTAGTCACAAAGTTTGTGAACGAATTCTATCCTCCATCCCGAACTACAAGTCTTAAGAATGAGATAATGAAATTTTCTCAAAGATTTGATGAATCATTCGGGAGGCATGGGATCGTTATAAAGACTTGCTCTGCAAGTGTCCGCATCATGGTTTTACCGAGTTAATGCAAATGGATACTTTCTACAATGGTCCGAACCAGGCCAATCAAGACTCTCTAAATGCCTCCATGGAGGTAATTTCTTGAGCAAGACCACAAAAGAAGCCTTGCAAATAATTGAAAACAAGTCCTGTGTCCGTCCTTTCCGCACTAAGACATATCGAATCCGCCTAATGTCGGACCTTCTATTTCATCTCCTGCGAGTACATCTAGCACCGATGCTAAGATTGATAAACTCACAGATATTGTTCAAGCTTTGGTTCTTGCTAACCAAAAGAAAGTCACTTTACACAAGCACCATCATATGGTGAAGTGAAGAAAGTAGAAGTTTGTGTTACTTGTGGTGGTCCTCATGCATACTACAATCAGATCGCCACCGATGGTAGTCCGCTTGAAGCTAATGCTATAGCCGGTACTTCAAATCAAGGAGGTAATCAATACCGCCCTCGAATGAACCAAACTACCGCTAACACTTATCGTGCACCACCCGGTTTCAACCAAAATCCTAACCGAATCGAACCAACAAAGAATGAACCAAGGTTATCAAAACCGTGGTAATTTCTATTCGGACCCAACCAAGGTTTCCAACAACAAGGAAATCTTAATCAAAACACTTACAACCGAGGGAATCAATTTCGTGGGAATATGAACCTAATCAAGGGAATTCGCTATAACCGTAACATACGGCCTCAAATTGTTTCCTCCTCCTCCTATGTCAACATCCGATGAGCTTTTAAAGCAATTCATGAAGACTCAAGAGGAGACAAACAAAGTTGTTGGTCACCGATCGCCGAATTGAAGAAGTCTTTAAATGATCGACCCCGGCTCGTGTACTTTACCTAGCAACACGATCGCTAATCCGAGGGGCGATGCAAAAGCGATCACAACCTAAGTGGTGTTTCAGATGATGGACCCGCTATTCCTACTACTCTTCTTCTTCTCCCCAAGGTAGTGGAAAGTGAACCGAGGCGACAAAGGACAAGGAACTTCCTACTAATAACGGAGGTACCAAAGATTATCCATCCTCGTGTTGTCCAGAAACTAAAATCCAATCCAGAGTTGTTTTGAACCTCTGTAACTCCCATTGAAAAATCCAAATCTTCTATTCCTTACCCATCACGCTTACATGAGCAAAGCTCCGAGAAAGCCGGTCATCAAATGGAAAATTCTTTCAAATTTTCCAAGAACTTCATTTTGACATAAGCTTCAAGGATGCTATCATGTTGATGCCCAAGTTTGCATCAACTCTCAAACACATGTTAAGCAACAAGGAAAAGTCGTTTGAAATGGCTAAAACTCCTTCAACGAGAATCGCTCATAGCTATTTTGAAGAAGCTTCCCGAGAAGCTTGGAGATCCCGGAAAGTTCCTCTTACCTTGTGTATTTCGTGAATGGTTGAATGCTTTGCCTTAGCCGATCTTGGTGCAAGCATAAACTCGATGCCTCACTCAAGATGGAAGAAACTTTCTTCCGGATCTTACTCCTACATGCATGACTCTCGAGCTTGCGATCGATAATATCCCGTCCTCTTTGAATTGCCGAGGACGATTGTGAAAGTAGGAAAGTTCCATTTTCCGCCGACTTTGTAGTTGTTGATTTCGATGTCGATCCACGGGTTCCTCTCATTGTTGGAAGAGGATTCTCGAGAACGGGCCGTGTTTCATTGATGTATTTGAGCAAGAAATCACATTACGTGTTGGTAATGAAGTCTGTCACGCTTAACCTTGATCAAACTTCGAGGTACTGCAAACTATGATTCCGAGTCTGTTAACCGAATAGATATCATTGATGTTGCTTCCGAGGAGTACTCTCAAGAAGTTCTCGGGTTATTCTCATAATTCGTGAGGGAATCCCACCACATCTTCTCAACCTATCATAGCCAATTCTACTCCTTCTCTCATCCGCTTGAGGGGCGATTTCATCTTGGAAGAGATTGAAGCATACTTGGCTAGTGATTCTGCTCCATGGGAAATTGATCACGCCCAATTGACATCGAGGGGACATACTTCTCATTGAGAAAATGCTTAAAGATGATCATTCATCAACCCCTCACATTAGTGATGCAATTCAAGAGATTAATCACCATGAGATTAATCCGAGGAGATATTCTTGTTCTTGAGAAGTTGTTAAATCAGACACTTCCTCCACTCCTCCACCAAACTTCATAACAAGGAAGTCAAGTCATTGAAAAATCAAGAATTTCAAGTCGAACTTAAGGACTTACCGCCCATCTTGAGTATGCATTTTTGAAGGCGGCGATAAATTGCCATCATTATTGCTCGAGATTTGAGTAAAGATGAAAAGATCGCTCATAAAGGTCTTGAAGTCACAGCAAGCAATTGCTTGGAAACCTCCGACATTAAGGGTATTAACCCCGAGTTCAGACTCACAAGATCTTGATGGAGGATGACTTCAAGCCGTTAGCTCAACATCGTAGAAGGGTAAATCCAAAAATCCATGATGTTATCAAACAGAGGTTATCAAACTTCTTGATGCAGGATTGATTTACCCTATCTCGATAGTCCTTGGGTTAGCCCGATTCATCGTGTTCCAAAAAGGTGGCATAACTGTTGTCACGAATGAAGAAAACGAGTTAATTCCAACTCGATTGGTTACGGATGGCGTGTCTCAGATTGACTATCGTAAGTTGAATGACGCCACCAGAAGACCATTTTCCTCTACCCTTCATGGACCGGATGCTTGAGAGATTAGCAGGAATGAGTACTATTGTTTCCTTGATGGTTTCTCGGGTTACTTTCAGATCCCCATTGATCCACTGGATCAAGAGAAGACCACATTCACCGCCTGCACGGAACTTTTGCCTACAAACGATGCCATTTGGCTTATGTAACGCTCCCGCATCGCTCCAACGTTGTATGATGGCCATATTCCACGACATGATCGGGAAACAATGGAGGTGTTTATGGATGACTTCTCGGTCATCGGGATTCATTTCAGACTTGTCTCTCCCATTTAGACAAAATGTTAAAAAGGTGTGAAGACACCAATCTATGTCTAAACTGGGAGAAGAGTCACTTATGGTCAAAGAAGGCATAGTCCTGGCCATAAGATTTAAAATGGGATGGAGGTAGATAGAGCAAAGTTGATGTTATTTAACTACCTCATCCTACTACCGTCAAAGGTATTAGGAGTTTTCTTGGTCATACCGGTTTTATCAGATTCATACAGATTTTTCCAAAATCGCCGGCCTATGACCCATCTTCTTGAAAAAGAAGCTCTTTTATCTTCTCTCCCGAAAGGCCAAGCTTTTGAAACACTAAAGAAAAGGCTTACGGAAGCACCCATTCTAGTTGCCCCGATCGATTTACCCTTCGAGCTCATGTGCGATGCAAGTGATTTTGCTATCGGTGCGCCTTGGGGCAACGCAAAACAAAGCATTTTCAGCCCATACACTACGCGAGTAAGACTATGATCAAGCTCGCACCCATTACACCACCACGTAAAAAGAACTATTAGTCATGGTGTATGCGTTTGAGAAATTTCGCCATACCTCATCTTGACCAAATGCGAGTGTATAACGGATCACTCGGCTCTTAAATATCTCTTTGCAAAACAAGATGCAAAGCCGAGATTGCTCAGGTTGGGTTCTCCTCCGTGAATTTGATATCATTATACGTGATAAAAAGGAGCCGAGAACCTAGTCACGATCATCTATCCCGATTAGAGAACCTCACCAAGATGTGTTCGAGAAAAGGAAATAAATGAAACATTTCCTCTCGAGACACTCAATGCGGTTTCTTTTCGTGGAGACTTTCTACCCCATGGTTTGTCGACTTCGCAAATTACCATGCGGGTAACTTCATAGTGAAAGGGATGTCGTCCCAACGTAAGAACAAATTCTTCAAAGATGTTAAACATTACTTTTGGGACGACCCCTACTTGTTTAAGATTTGCGCGGATCAAGTCATCAGCGATGTGTATATGGTCGTGAAGCTATTGACATTCTCAAGGCTTGCCATGTTGGACCCACTGGGGACATCATAGCCCCAACTACAGCCCAAGAAGGTGTTTGATTCCTGATTCTATTGGCCCACAAAAGTATGGTGTAACTCATAAGTATGGTGTAACCTCATGCGTAAGTATGGTGTAACTCACCGCCTCTCATCGCTGCATCACCCCAAACGAAGTGGGCAAGTGGAAGTTTCAAACCGAGGATTAAAGAATTGAGAGGACGGTTGGCTAAAACCGCGCTCTTGGTCGGATAAGCTAGATGACGACGGGCCTTCCGTGACAAATTTTACAAAACACCCATTGGGTGCACTCCATACAAGCTGTGTACGGAAAGGCGGTCATCTACCGCTGAGTTAGAGCACAAGGCATACCGGGCCTCAAGCATGCCAACTTTGATATTCAGATCACCGGTGATCATGTAAAAGTTCAAATGAATGAATTAAATGAACTCCGTGATCAAGCATACGAACTCTTTGATCTATAAAGAAAAGACAAAGAAGATTCATGACTCAAAGATCAAAAACCGCTTTCAACATTGGTGATCGAGTCCTTCTTTTTAATTCAAGATTGAAGATTTTCTGAAAGCTTAAACCTCACCTGGTCCGACCATTCACTATCACTAAGGTTTATCCTTATGGCACCATTGAGTTATCTCAACCCGATGGTCCCGACTTTAAAGTAAATGGTCATCGGTTGAAGCATTACTTTGGAGAGGACATTTCCGTGGTTGTCCTGCATCTTCAAACTTTCCCCATGAACCAATGAATGCGGGATCGAGTCAAGCTAGCGACCGGGTATCAAAACAAAGAGTATGTTACATGGGTTTTCACCCGTGTACCACCTAGTGTGGGGAGATGCCCACATGTTGTATATAGATCTAAAAACTTTGAAAATTGTAAATATTAAAAAAAAAAAAAAAAAAAAAAAAAAAGAGAATAATTGTTGTGTTTCTACACTTAGCTAGGTTTATTATCTTTTACATTCTAAGTTTCGCATAACAGTAGGTTACTTTGAATATTGAGGACAATATTCATTTCTAAGTGGGGAAAATTCGCTAATTTTGATCATAAATATACCCTTTAGTCCCTTTTTCCCCAAAATGGCCAAATTTTAAAAATTTTTTAGTGGAAGTACTATGTACTAAACACAACAAATGGTAATCATCCACCATGTCTAACCCACATAAGGATTGGCTAATCCAGAGCAAACGGCTCTTGGTAAAGATATCTCAAACCGCTGACTGGCTTACAATTTGCCCAAAATTGTATGGTATTCACTCACCATATCCTTAAAAGTGAAGAGTTGGCTAGCCTGCAAGTTTATGGCTTGTGGTAAAGGCGGTTGGAAAACCATAATTGGTAATTGACTCACCAAAGATAATACCGATAATTTATCTAAGAGTTGGCTAGTCCGTAAGGGTACGGCTCGGTAAAGACAAATCAAACCGTTGAAGTCGGTGGTTTGCTAAAATCACTTGTTATCGATGTACCAAAGTTCTTACTTGAATCAAACAATTGGCTACTCCGTAGTAATGGCTTTTGGCAAAGAGATGAAATCCATTAATTTTTCTCAAAACATTGCTAGGGACTAGCAATATCTTAGTATGGGGATTGACGTGTGTAGAATACTCATCATTTTTGTATCTGTTTAAACTGCAAAACATCCGAAAACACTCGTAAATGCTTCAAATGATAAAATATCACAAACAAGTGTTTTATATGTTTTAAATGCAAAATATCAAAACTGTGAAAACGATCAAGTTTGCATAATTGGCGCTTTAGTCCCCAAGTTTGAAAAGTTGTCAAAACAGTCCCCTGTAAAACCAAATAAAGAAAATATCATTTTAAGTCCTTAGGATTCAAAAGTTGTCAAAATTGGTCCTTGAGATTCAAATTTACAAAATTACAACTTTAGTCCCTGGACTTTGGAAATTGGCAAAAATAGTCCTTTAAAAATGTGAAAATGTCAAGTCTAGTCCTTGCACTATTGAAGGTTGTCAATTTCAGTCCTTATGGTAACTTTGGAAATATTGGCAGTTTGGTCCCTCAACTTTGGAGTATTTACAGTTTTGGTCCTTGTCTAAACTAAGCCTAAACCTTGTCAAATATCAATTAGAACCCTGCCACTTTATCCTTTTGACCCCTGCCTAAACAAATGACCCTTCTAATTTTTACCCCTTGGTCAAAATAAGTCAAAAGCCAGAACACGCGCCATCTCCCCCTTGTTCCACCTCCTGCCTGTCTTCTCCAACATACCCTGCAACACTCCACCTCTTAATATCCCATCACCTTTTTCCTCCACTCCCTCATCATCACAACCCCCCCTACTTGCCGGTTTTCAACCCCACAGGTTGAAATTCCCACTTCCCGCCAAAATTGGTAAAACATGAAATACACTCAAAACAATCCCATTGGTTCTCAAATGAGGTGGGATTGCATCAGAAGGCCACGTGGAGCAATGTTGATGCTTAAAAGAAGCAAAGAAGCAAAGAGAAGAGCAGTTACTTAGTTTTTTTTAATTACTTGTATGTCGATTTTTCTTAAATGTCTTAATTAGCTTTCAACTTTGTATTTTAAGCTTCATGATACTGAAAACAAGTTATGTAGTTGATATAATTCGCTTTGATCTCTAAATCAAAGTTTCATTTCATTTGCATATCTTATGTACAATCGCTCTAAATTTCAAACTCAAACTTTGGTATTCAAAGCTTCAATAAGCTTTATTTAAGCTCAAATCAACTTACTTAAGCTCTATATAGCTTTTTGTAAGCTTGAAGAATCAGTTTAATCAAGTTCCATGGAAAGTCAATAAAAGTCAACTGTGAAGGCAATTTGGTTCAAATCTGGTTGGAAATGGATGCAAGGTGTTAAAGAGATGTATTTGGGTTGGAAATGGATTAGAATGGTAGTGTATGATCTTGTTTAAATCATAGCTGGACACTTGTAAGTTCTGTTTACATCATTTTCATTTTGAACTCGGCTTGCGCTTACATTAGTACTTGAACTCGTGATCATCAAACCTGTTAAACATGTTTATTTAGTGGTAATTAGGTCACTAGATTTAGGTTAAGAGGTGAAATAAGTTAACTCAATAATTTGCTTGGTCATTAGTGCAAATAAGTATACAAAAGGGGTGTTTGGATTTAGGGTTTAATCTGTCTCAAAGGTCTATTCAGTGTTCAATAGTTGTTGGTTAATATTTGTTGAGTCCAAATAAACTTCTATCAGACTTAATTTGTGCCGCAACATCACCAAAGTCAAATATCACTCTAAATCTCTCTCACTGCTCATCTGTTGAGTTTTTGGAATTGAAATCTCTTGTTTTGTGTTTAAATTACATAGATAAACCTTGAATCAGTGTTATTTCATCATTAAGCAACAATATCTATCCACAAAATTGATCCAAAGTTCAAGAAATTCAAGCTTCTCAACTCACAAAAGTCAAAAAATATTGAAAAACCGGTTTGGTCCAACTAGCAAGATTTATCATAGATTCATCTTTGGATCAAATCAAGCCAAAATTTGGGTTTTATAAGTTCTCTTGCTCTAGTTTCTTATCAGTATTTTTGTTTATTTTTGTTAATTTTGTAAGAGCTTCAAACAAGCCCATCAAACAGGGCTTATATGCCCTGCTCACAAGCTTATTCAAAGCTGAGAGTTTCTCAGTTTTTTGCCAAGCCTGTCCAGAGCTCTATAGAGCTTTTCTTTGGCTCATCTTTGGTTTAAAGATACTTAGCCAGGTCTAGTTGAAGTTCCAACCTATGCTTTTTCATTTTAGCTTATTAAGTTGCTTGTACTTAAGCTCAAAAGTAGCACCCTTAACTGTTTTAGCACAAGAAATCAAAATAAGCCAAACCTGATTAAGTTACAATTCAGTGGTTATAAGCAGTTGTTTATTGTTGCATTGGAGTACTTTTAGCATTTTTTAGCTTCTGTAATCAGTTTGGTATTGGTTGGTAGCTTATTGCTTATTTTAAAGTACTTATTCATAAGCACTTGAATAGCAGTTTCAAAATCCCACACATGAGCACATGTTTTTCTATTTTTCTTAGATTCTAGATATTAAATTAGATTTTTCCTGAAATTTTCATAATTTTTCATAACAGTTTGCTATTTTTCTTAATTAAAAACAGTTTTTAGGATTATTTAAATAGCTTTTAATAGAAAAAATTCAGAAAAAGTCCAAAAAAATAATTTTTCATTTTTATTAAGTTTAGATAAATATAAAAAGTGAAAAAGTAATTTTCCAGATTTTTCATAGTTTATTTTGTAATTTTTAGTAATTTAATTAGTTTTAAATAGTTTAAAATCCATAGAAAATAGAAAATAATCGAAAAATACAAAATAGTTTTGAAAATTCTAGTTTGATATTTTAGACTTTTCTATTTCATAATTTTATTTTTCTAGCTTTATTTCCTAATTTTTTGTATTTTAAATAATTATTAAATAGTTAAAATTAGTTTTTAATTAATAGTAATTAATTAATTAGTTATAAAAATAGTTTTCTTTTTCTAAAAAGTTTCTTTTATCATTAGGTTTATAAAAATATTATTTTCATATTTTTAGGGTTAATATTGTGTAAGTTTCACGTTTTTAATTGTACGTCGCGTAGATTTTAATTTCAGTTTTATAAAACATAAAACAAAACATCATTTTAATTATAGTGATAGCGTTTATTTAATAGATTTTAACTTTTAATCTCCTTTAATCTTTCAGAGTTTATAAACAACTCAAAATCCTTACCGACCACTATCCTTGGTGGTTATTCGACATCCGATTGTGTTTAACACCACCAACCTCCGTGGGACATAACGACCGGAATCCACCGTATTCTCCGATCTTAAATTGTATTGGTGTGTGAACTGTTTTGAGTTTCTTACATTTGGTCATTCACAAGTGATCACCCGTGGAGAAAACTTGACGGTTTAGCACGGATCAACCTCAATGAGGCTAAAGAATCCTTCGCTAAGTAAAGGGAACCATTCACTTAGGAATTTGGTATCCGAAGGATTCTGTTTTGCACTAATCGCTTTTTCGATCTTCGATCACGCAGGTGTTTAGATACATGCAAAAGTACATCCGGTGGTGTTCGGTTTCTGAGATAAACTTGTGTCTTCGCAATCAAAGAAACAAGGCTGTACTCCATGTCCTCAACATAAGCGAGAATACATTGCCATGTCGGCATGTCGTGCTCGGATAATTTAGATGAGATCACAACCGATGGACTACGGCTTTGTATTCAACAAGATACCAATGTATGTGGACTCCAAGAGTGCCATTGCCATCTCCTCGCAACACGGTTCAACATTCCAAGTCAAAGCATATCGCTCTCCGATATCATTTCATCAAAGAGCATGTCGAAAAGGGTACAATTGAATTATACTTTGTGGGTACTCAATACCAATTGGTGGATTTGCTCACCAAAGCTTTGCCACCCGCAAGGTTTACTGAGCTTGTCCATCAAATTGGTATGCGGTGTTTGACTCCAGAAGATCTGAAAAATTTAATCAAACGTTCTTAAACCGTCAAACACCAAATTATCTTTCTTTGTAAATAATCATTTCAAAATAAAAAATACAAAAATATAAAATCTTTCAAAATCCAAAAAGATTTTTCAATTAAAAAAAAAGGCTTAAGAAAACGTTTTTATAAAACCAGAGACTAAATGTGTCATATTCTCATAATTGTCCCTATATATACCTTAGTTTTATTCACTTTTCAAATCTCTATTTTTCACAAAACACACTTAACTGCTGCTGCCAAATTTCTTAATCCGCTTCAAGCAAAGTTATTTTTTTTATTTTTTTTTTTATATTCAATCGATTGTAAGTTTTTTTCTTAATAATCTTAGTTCTGGGTTTAGGGTTATTAAACACGAATCTGGACACATAGGCGTGTTAATGGGATTGTATGAATATCCGAATTTGGACACAACGATTATTAGGAATCGTTTTCATGAATTCTGTGTTTAAAATTTCGCAACATAAGATCGTTTTTTTGAATAGTTTTTTATGAATATGTTGTGTTAGGTAATTGAATTTTTGCGACTTTGATAAAGACTTATGAGTTTTTGCGAGTTTGCAAAGAATTATTGCGCGTTTGTAGTTTACAAATTAAATATTTGCGAGTTTGGCAAAACTTAGGTTTTTTTGCGAGTTTTTTGCAGTTCTTGAATTCTTGAATATTAGCAAGTATAGTTAATTGCGAGTTTGCCATTTGATTGACTAATTGCGAGTATCATTAGGAATATTTGGCGAGTTTCCAGAGTTTATGAATAGTTGCGAGTTTGCCAAAGTTTATGAATAGTTGCGAGTTTGGAAAGTTTATGAATATTTGCGAATTTGTCAAGTTAATGAATTTTTGCGAGTTTGGTAAAACTTATGAGTTCTTGCGAGTTTGTCTAATTTTCAAAGTTTTATTGCGAGTTTCTGTGATCTGTTTCACGTTTGTAGACTTGTCTTGCGAGTTAGGGTTTCATGGATTCTTGTGACTTTGGCAAAACATGTTTTATGCATTATTGCGAGTTTATCATACCCTTATGAGTTTTTTTTGTTTTTGTTTTGTTTTGTTTTTTTGCGAGTTTGTTATACCTTTATATTTTTTTTGCGAGTCTCCAATGCTTTTCTGCGAGTATGCATTATGTTTTTGAGAGTTAGACATTAAAAAGCTTCTGTGAGTTTGAATTGTTTGTGAGTTAGGATCGTATGAGTGTGTCTACAAGTTTTCCAATTTTGTATAATCATCTTTTGTCATAACACTAACATGTCAATGCAAATTCTTGGATGTCTTGGTCAATGATTTGTTTCAGGCTAAAATATGTCTCAAGGATCACTCACAAGGAGGGACATGTTCCCCATTGATGATGAACGCAATATTGGGCTTTCAAACTCTCGTGTTGATCTCGAAAAACTTCAATGTCATCCCACATGTCATATAATCGTGGAAATTCTTAAGAAGCACTTCTGTAGGCATCTTCTGATTCACTCTGCAAGTGTCCCTGAGATCTACTTAAACCAATTCAGGCATTCTCTCAAGATCAGTAAGGATTCCAAAAACATGACAGTCCATATTGACAGAACGACAGTGAAATTTGATGTCAGCATTCTTTGTCACGTTCTTCATCTTCCTCTTGAAGAAACAAGAACTCACACTTCCTTCATGCCATCTCCATCGTTCTCACAAATTGTCACATCTCTTAGACGAATGGGTTATGATGAGTCTTCTCAATCTCTGTCAAAGAATTCTGATGTGAACCGGAAATTCATTCCTCAACCATGGTTATCCTTGTATACCATACTTAGTCATTGTGTCACAGGAAAGGCAACCGGCTACAAACACCCACGATTAGAACTTCTACAAATCTTTTGGGGTGTGATTAATACACAACATCTTGATTATGCACAGATCATTTGGAATGATATGATCTATCAAGCATGGCAGTTTATCAATAAGAAAGGGTATAAAGTTCCGTTTGCTCGTTACACCAAGCTTCTTATTGAATACTTCATGAAAGAAGATCCAAGCATCGACAAACGAATTGCAAGTGGTGATAAGTATCATACTCGTAACATGGATCATGTGCTTAAAACTGTTAAAATTCAAAGCACTAACACAACAAACAAAGGTGTAAGAATTCCTGACTGCCTCTTGAATGATGACATCAAGCAGACTAAGGCTTACTTGGAATATGATCAAGCAGAAAAAGCAGGAACAGTTGGGATTATTTCTGCATAAGGAAAAGGTAAAGGAATGAGATCCACTGCTACAAAACACAAGAAAACCTTGCTGCTTGATGAAGAGTTGTCCGATGCAGAGAATGTTGCTGAAGAAGAACAAGTTAGTCATCAAGAAGAAGATGATGCCCATGCTGTAACTCAACAAATTATCCAGGTGAAACAAGAAAAAGCTGCAGGACAGAGTGGTAAAACCATCAGTATTCAAAACCAACCACTTCAACCTCCTCGCACTCACGAAAAAGGACAAACAATCTTGCAGAAAACTTTGGCAGTCAACAAACGTCATTACCTAGCCGAACTTGAAAGGTTGCATAAGAAGGGTGAAGGATCATGTTCTAAGGTGATTCCTGAACAAATTGATGAAAATGAACAACCTCTGAATGAATCCGATTATGAAGAATCTGATAACTCAGCTTCTGTCACACTCTCTTCATCCAAAGATAAATCTGATCAATTCATTCGTTCCGATGACGATGAATCTGTCAATAATGATGAATCTGATAACGCCGATGAGAATGATGGTTCTGATGATGTTGCCGCTGATCAACCACATATCGAGGGTGACACTTGTATTCCTACATCACTAACACAACCACCTCCAACATCTTCAGATCAACAGTCAAAGACAAATGTTCCTTCCAAAACCACTTTTAAGATCAGACTCCCCTCTCGACAAACATCTGAAGCGACTGAGAAAGATAAAATGTAAGTCATTCAAGAGCAGCTTACTTCCCTTTAAAACCAAGTTCAGACACAACACCAGCAACTTCAGGATCAACAACAACAGCTTCAAACACTTTAGAAGTACCCTTTATTCGAGCAGATGGAAGAACTCATTAAAACGTTTCTTCCTACAAAAGCAAAGAGTTACTTTAGTGAAGCTCTACCATCGGCATTACGCACATATGTTAGAAACAAGCTTTAGGGTGTTGTAGCTACTCATCTTCAAACACACCCGATGACTCTTGAAACAAAACCTTCAAAGCTGCTGTCACGCCGATCTCAAAAGTCAACTTTGAAAAGATAATTGACGATGATGAAGAAGTTGAACTTGAGACGCCTACTCAAGTCCATGAAGAGGGCGATAAGAAGGCGCATCATGCAAAGTTATCCTACCGTAAACGCAGACACTGATGATAAAGATGATGAGTCACGCCCAGTGTCAAACGCCCAAATTCACCGCACCGTCATCTTCAGTTCTTCCAACCACCTCTCATGATATCCCACCTGAAGATGAAATTCAACCACAATCTACCAATCAACCTCCACAACAGACTGTCTCTAAAGTCATACCCCATCTACCATCTAACATGCAACAAGAAGAAGCCCCAAAATGGATTGACTCTTCCACGACTAAGTTTGACTGGTTTGAAGATATGGTTGATGCTCATCCAGAAGATGCAATTCCTAATGAAGCTTCCATTGTGGATTTCACAAAGAATTTGAAAAAGATGATGAAGGTGCGAAACTTCAATTGTCTCACATCGCCAACATTTCACGAAAGGTGGTTTACAATTTAAGACTTCCACCACTTCAAGGCTCCAATTTGAGTACAATCTTGAGGAAGTTGCAAGAGCAATGTCTGAGAATATCACTTGGGATGTTTCGTTGCCTTCCATTGCTCCCAAAACGTTCAAGTTTCAAGACTATTCTCAACCTTTACCACTCATGGGTCATACTCATAATCCCAAGGTACCCACACCATACTTCTTTAATCATGATTTAGAATATCTGATGTATGGCAACACATATCCAGAGAAGAGGTATGCAACATCATTGTCAAAGTTCCATGCTGCGGTTTACACTCAAGAGGGAATGGAGGAAGAAGTTGAGGAATTGTTTAGCTCTTCGGTTGTTACGTATAATGATGAGGCAGAACTTGGGATCTTCCACTCACTTTCACTTCTAAACATAAAGTTTGTTACAACCAACGGATCTTGTCCATTATCAGTGTAGAAGTTATGACCAACTACGGGTACAATTTTTTAACTGAAATCAAGGTTCGCAGAGATGATGACAAAAATACACCTTCAATGAGGCTGACTACAAGTTTCTGAATCTCAATGATATTGAAGATCTGTATCTTCTCAAAGTTCAAGGAAAACTTATGCATCTTCCTGGCAGCTTACAATATGATATCTTCAACTCAATTCTCATTTTTATCCGCAATCTAGTCATTAAGACAAGAGTTGAAGATCTTCATCTTGGCATTGAAAGTTATCAAAAACATCTGAATCTTACCAAGCCTGATCTCAAACCACCCGGCATTTATGACAGGAAACCGTACACATTCACAAGAACACCATTTGGATTAATCTTCATCAGGAACAAAAAAGTCAAATTCATGGGATACGAAGAAATTCACAAGTTCAACGATGATACGCTAACACAGGTTAAGGCTGAGCTCGTGAACATTCTTGAAGATCTGAACTCGGGCAGAAAGCAAGGATGGCTGCGGAACATGACATGGAAGAGAAACGATGTTAAGCAAGCTGAAAAGTTTGTCAAGAAAATTGATTCACGACTCAAGTTTCGAGTTCAAATGAGACGACTTGAAGGCTATGTTGGAGGAAAAGCAAGGGTGCCAAATATCTTGACGTTTCGTAGTCTTGAATGAAGTACTGCAGTTAGATAGTCTTTTGGAACATTACTAAATATCTGTCTGTAATAACTCTAACTCTTTACTTTCATTCGTATGATTATGTTCATTGTTTCTGTTTTCTTTAAACATTGAGCACGAATTCTCACAAGCACAACAAATCTGATAATATGTTTTTACAACATGTAATAATCTGGTTCCAAATTCGGCTCAAGAAGACTATCTCTTGAATATATTTCCGTATTTGATGGGGAGTACTTGATAATGCTACACGCGTCGTTCGGGGTCAAGGAAACTTCCTTTTCTTCGAGCAAGTTTTATAACACCCTAGGCAGTGAACCTAATCGTTGTAGTATAGTAATTAGGGTAAGCCACGGGTATTGATATCGTTCTCTAAGGAATAGGAATGCTAGTAAGGAGTTATTACGCTAAGGTTAAGGTTGAGGAAGATTATTTTTATCTTTTAGGTTTTATGAAAGGAAAGGTACTGAATCTCGGTATTGGATTTGGGGGTTGGTATTTCTACCGATTACTCTACTATTATCTAATTATCTAAACTAAGGTTGTGGGAGTCTATGTCTAATTAATGTGTGCTCGTATGATAGTTTAAAGATGTGTTTACTTAGTTTGTATTACTCCTTAATTATCTCCTATTGATGGTTGAGTGTCACGCCTTATTCTTAATTGCGTTGTGTGTCTAAAGTTGTAGGGTATGCGTTTCTCCCAACTCTTTGAACTTACCAAAGGGTCTCGCCTACAAACCCACTAGGGATGATAAACTCGCACTCTAAGGCGCTCTTTGGATGGTTTAGCCTACAACTACTCGGTAATTATATTCTAAGGTTCACAAAGATGAATCAAGCATTATACACAACGAATGACCTATCGCATTACTAGATCATTAATCAACTAAGATAAGAAACAACCAATCAATATTCAATAATTAAGTTTCATACTTCCTAAGCAAACACACAAATAAATTAGCCGGACATGGAGAACATGCAAGCATACACACAAATAATCAAAGACATAATTGAATTAATGAAGTAAAGACTTATCTTGATGTAAGATAGGGTTTAAAACCCTAAAATATGTACAAGACACCTTAGGTTCGGTTTTAGGTTTTACTCCAAAAGACTCTCCCTCAAGACCAAAAATTTGGATTCTATATATAAGATTACATATGCGACGGCCACCTTATGTTTTGTGATGTCGTCGTGTCGCCGTCATTAGGGTGTCGCTTGGCCACGTTAATCTTGCGACGGCGTCACCTTATGTCCGTGACGCCGTCCTCTTGACTTCTAACGTCGTTCGGATTGCATCTAGGCCGTCCGAGTAGCGACGGCCTACTCTTTACAACTTGACGTCGTCATTTGAAAATACGAGTTTTGGGTTCGGACCGTCACAATAATTTTGGGACGGCGCCATTAGCACCGACGCGTCGCCTTCTAATTTCAAAGAATCGTGAGTGTCTCGATTTTGACTTTGGCCATTTTCTTCATATATTCGCGCCTTTTCGTCCAAATAAGTGCCATTCCAGATTTTGCCTTCAAGAGACCTAAAAAGTGAAAAGGAACGATATTAAGCAATAACGGATACAAAAGTGATCAAATAAGGACTTAAATGACCCTCAAAATGGTACCTTTAAAACCTTATCAAATATCCCTACACTTGTTATTTGCTTGTCCTCAAGCAAATGTGCTTTTAGCCAATTAATTTATAAGTTGGGGTCATGAAGCATTAATTCAAAACGGTCCACAACACATATAAGCCCATAAAAGTCATAACAAGCACGAATTACATACTAGCACCTCACATGGGGTGTTTGGATACTCACATCTCTCTCGGTGTATATATGAAATATAACAAATAGGAAATGGAAGATAAACACTCATTAACCGGTCCTAGTACATAGATTACCATAGGCTTGAGAATAGATCAAACCTCCATCGCTTTGGCGAAGCACCTAGGAAAGACTATCAAAGAGGTCTTTAAAGGGTTGTAATGTTAGGCTTACGGTAGGAAATAAGGGTTTGGTGGGATAGGCTATTTAGTGGTGGCAAGTCAAAAATCTCTATGTTAAATGCATATGAAGAATGGCGTTGCTAAGCCAAGACTCGACACTCTAAACTCTAGATAAGCTGAAATAAACAAACATAAATTTAAAGGATAGATGTGGGATGGTAGCCATATATATATATATATATATATATTTTTTCACACTCTATTTTTTTTCTTTTCTCTTTTCTATTTTTTCGATTTTTTTTTTTTTTTTTCTTTATAATACACTTTTACTCTACCATCCTCACGATAACATCAAAATAATAGGGATTTATAGGCACATCCCTACACTTGAGTTTTATTACTCTAACACTAATTTGACCCGATTTGAAAAGATCAAAACACTTGGGGTACATTATTACGCAAACAAAGGAATTTGAATTTAACGCTCCCTTCCGTCATTTCATAAACTTTAACTTTTCCCATGAATCCCAATCGTCCCAAAGCTCAGATACAAAGGATATGACTCGACTTAGCAACTTATGCAAGCAACTAGATAATTGAACTAAGGGTTTAGGGTGATAACAAACATTTGCACTAAAAGTGAGTGCATAAGGGGTAGGCTAAGGCTATTTGGGTGTATATTTGGGGTGGGGTGTAAACAATGCTCTTCATTGATATTCCGAAAAACCGAAACATCACGAGAACCGCGAAAAGGATAGGCTCGAGGGGTTAACTAGGGTATCGTGTACTAAAGATGAGTACAACGCAAAGGGTGTGGGTGAATTACTCAACCGATATGGAAGAAGTAATTATATTACATGTATCAAACAAGGGTTATCCTAATGCCTCTTATCATTTAGTTATTCCTAACTACACAAGTGTAGCCTCACTTGCGATCTCGGAATGCATCACAAAACAAGTTCTAGAATCTAATATACTACCGGTTCACACTCTAAGCATTGAAGATGAATGCTTCTAATTCCTACTAATCTAAGGGCGATCCTCACATTTTGGTGGAATTTGGGTGGTAAAGGGTTTTGTGCTAGTCATATAACTTCCTATCCGTGAGACGCTTTTGTTAAGACTAATGGCCCACTCCTATATGTCATAAAAAATTTTAAATTTGGTGCCAAACTTACCCTAACCGACATTTTCTCATGGTTTATTACACAATCACAATTGGACAAAGCAAATAGTCAAGGATAAGCATAGTTTCAAAGTTCCCGTTTTATTTTCCCTCCCTACACTTAAACTGAACATTGTCCCCAATGTTCCCGAAAGTATCAAAGTTATGATAAAAGAAGGTAATTAAAACTAAAGAAACTAATACTCCCCGATTAGCTCGGTAGGATCCGTGTAAAGTGGTGGTTAAATCCTTTTCAAGAAGAATTATTGCGTGAAAAGCTCCTTCCAATCTTATGTAACCTCTTCTTGACAAACTAAACTCGCACATTTGAAGAAAACAAACGAAACCTTCGCGTAAAATCGGCGGTAATAATATATATAAGACTCGATTTAAACTAGGATATAATGCTTGTGGAATGGATGTTTACTGAATTTCTAAGAAAATTAAGACCGAAAATTCCAAAATTTATAAGTGGCTCGTAAAACGAGAAAAAAATAACTGATGTTTTATTCCTTCCGACGTCAAAGTTGCAATCTCGATGCCGCCGATTATCTTGACAAAAGCGGTCTCGATTTTCGGAAAAATTCGGAAAATTTACATCTTTAGAATCGGAAAAATTTACAAAAACATCCATTATGACTCGATACAAGCATTTGACTCGAACAAACAAAAACATATATATCTTTACTTAATTGTTATTCTCATGTTTACGTTTCTTTTGAAAACGTGTAATCCTCCCTACACTTATCCTCATGTAAAATACCTTTATATGCAATTAAAACGAGGTTAAAAACAAAATAAAGCATTTTTACAAATTTAAACATGAGGATAAACAATTAATAAAAGATATAAGACACTAACAAGCAAACAATTAAGCATGGGTTGCCTCCCACGGAGCGCTTTTCTTTATTTAAGAGTCTTGTAGCTAGACTCGTAGTCGTACTCCTACGTTTCTTCACGCATCCTCAATGAGAATTCTATCATATTGACAAAATCTTCATCGACTCTATACTTAGGCCCTAGAGTTAAACAATCCTTATAATAATGCCTCCTTCTCTCCCACATGAATTTATAACCTTTTTCAACATCTTCCTTGCTTTTGTCCTCTAAAGCTTTGATGTTGTCTCGATCATAAATGGACAAGTGGCCATACTCAGTTGTTTTCCAAGGCATCCTATAGGTGATCTCATCGGTTCCTTCCTTGAACCTAACTGCTCCATCATGCTTGTTATAGCTCATTCTAGATGCTTCAAAAACGGTTTCTAGCACTACTTGGGATAAACTATAGTCAATGACGCATCCTACATCTTCTAGGACCATAAAATCAACTAGGTAGGTGAAATTTCCTATAAAGACATGCACGTCCTCGACTCTTCCCACAAAGTTGCAAACTCCTCCCGGATACTTAGGGTCTCTCCTAATATTGAGTCGCTCATTCATAATGTCATTGTAGATGCAGATGACATTACATTGATGGGAGATTCCGTATCTATGTAAGCGTGGTCGATAACTCCTATATCCGATCATACAAGGATTTTTAGGTTCCGTGGATTTCCTCCTAATCTTTGGGCATATCCTAATGATAGGTGATCGTGGATTATCGATTATGTATTGATGGTACGCAATCTCTTCCTTAGTGGGGTAAAGATTGAAGTAAGCACTATTTTCCACATCCACGTTGTTGTTTATTATGCCATTTTCCGACCATCGCTAATCATAGAGCCAACTATAGCGTACCGACTACTTTCTCAACGACTTCCCTAATTGTACTATCGAATATTTTTCGCAAACTCAAGGTCGGTGTTTCTACTCACATAGCGGCTCGGACGGTTGTGTTGGTTATTGGGTTGGGTTTTGAGTGACATTGAATTTTTGTGTTGGGTTATCAAGTGGTGGTTGGTTATCACCTTCCATGATGAAAAGTGATGGGGTTACTAACAAAGGTCACGAAGAAGAGGATAGACCAAGAGAAAGCTAAAAATAAGAAAAAGTTTACTTGATAGGAATCAAGCAAAGAACCTAAACGAGGTGGACTACTAACCAGCTATTCTATTCCCCGCGTGGCGCCTAAAACTTGATAACGCCACACGTCGTTCGGGTCAAGGAAACTTCCTTTTCTTGAGCAAGTTTTATAACACCCTAGGCGGTGAACCTAATCGCTGTAGTGTAGTAATTAGGGTGTCACGGTATTGATATCGTTCTCTAGGGAATAGGAATGCTAGTAAGGAGTTACTACGCTAAGGTTAAGGTTGAGGAAGATTATTTTTATCTTTTATGTTTTATGAAAGGAAAGGTACGAATCTCGGGTATTGGATTTGGGGGTTGGTATTTCTACCGATTACTCTACTATTATCTAATTATCTAAACTAAGGTTGTGGGAGTCTATGTCTAATTAATGTGTGCTCGTATGATAGTTTAAAGATGTGTTTACTTAGTTTTATTACTCCTTAATTATCTCCTATTGATGGTTGAGTGTCACGCCTTATTCTTAATGCGTTGTGTGTCTAAAGTTGTAGGGTATGCGTTTCTCCCTAACTCTTTGAACTTACCAAAGGGTCTCGCCTACAAACCCACTAGGATGATAAACTCCTACTCTAAGGCGCTCTTTGGATGGTTTAGCCTACAACTACTCGTAATTATATTCTAAGGTTCACAAAGATGAATCAAGAATTAAGTACACAACGAATGACCTATCGCATTACTAGATCATTAATCAACTAAGATAAGAAACAACCAATCAATATTCAATAATTAAGTTTCATACTTCCTAAGCAAACACACAAATAAATTAGCCGGACATGGAGAACATGCAAGCATACACACAAATAATCAAAGACATAATTGAATTAATGAAGTAAAGACTTATCTTGATGTAAGATAGGTTTAAAACCCTAAAATATCTTGTACAAGACACCTTAGGTTCGGTTTAGGTTTTTACTCCAAAGACTCTCCTCAAGACCGAAAAATTCGGATTCTATATATAAGATTACATATGCGACGGCGCCACCTTATGTTTTGTGGCCGCCGTGTCGCCGCTCATTAGGGTTTCGTCTTGGCCACGTTAATCTTGCGGCGCGTCACCTTATGTCCGTGACGCCGTCCTCTTGACTTCTAACGCCGCGGATTGCATCTAGGCCGTCGAGTAGCGACGGCCTACTCTTTACAACTAGACGCCGTCACTTGAAAATACGAGTTTTGGGTTCTCGACCGTCACAATAATTTTGGGACGGCGCCGCCATTAGCACCGACGCCGCTTCTAATTTCAAAGAATCGTGAGTGTCTCGATTTTGACTTTGGCCATTTCTTCATATATTCGCCTTTTCGTCCAAATAAGTGCCATTCCAATTTTGCCTTCAAGAGACCTAAAAGTGAAAAGGAACGATATTAAGCAATAACGGATACAAAGTGATCAAATAAGGACTTAAATGACCCTCAAATGGTACCTTTTAAAACCTTATCAAGATTTTTGTTCAACGAAAACAAAATCTTATTTCATGAAAGGACCCTGTGGTACGCTTCAGTGCCCCAATCCTAATTAAAGGAGCGAAAGCTTCTTAACTATTTTCAACACAAAATCTTTGTTCAAAATCAAATGTTCTTGAAATTCGTTTCTTCCCAAAGGAATTTCAAACGCCTCAAAAAGCATATTTTAATCACCATGTTTTTCAAAAACAACATACATATGCTATTTTTTAGGGAGAGAAATGTGATTAAAATTATTGATCAGGAAGTTTTTGGAATCTCATATCGTGCTCGACTCATATATCACCAATGAATTGACGAACTTTGAAATGTCAGTAATCAAAAAGACTTGTTTCCAATAAAACTTGTCTTAGTAGAATGTACCAATCCGAGACACTCTTGATTGACATGAAATTTGACGGGTCTAACCTCCTTTTCAAGGAGAGTTTACATCTTCAAGGTAGTTATTAGAGCTAGTTGTCACCTAAAAGCTGATAATGGAACTCTTTAACTATACAACGTAACCGTGTCTAGCGGGAATTGTCTATTAAGAGTCGATCAATTCAAAGTGCGAGCTCTACCCTCTCGTGCGATTTGGTCAAAACTCATAAGCACATGTGGAGGGCGAGTATTTTTAAAACCAAAACTCTCAAGGTGTTAGCAAAACATGTTTTCATCATAAACATCTTGAGAGATTTTCAAGAAAAGGTTTGTGGCAACATAGGATAGTCATGGAGTTAAAGGTGACTAAGTTTAGAATAAACGTCCTATGATCCGCCAGAGCCGGAGGGATCTACCCAAGGACGCCACAAATAGTTAGTATTTAGAAGTCATTAGGTATGATTGAAAAGGGAGAAAATGAGAATTGGAGAAAGAAGGAGTTGCAGAATTAAAAAGAAAAGTTAAAGAAAAGGGTGAAAAGAAATAGCCCTCCAAATTATTCAACTTAGGGCAGACACCGGGTTCAATTCATATGCTACTGGTTGTCACAAGATGACACCGGTATTGAAGACAAAGTCGTCATGGACCCAGTGACGCAATGCACTAAAACCTTCTAAGTCACTCAAGTTCTCTCAAAAGAGCTTGTTTCATTCTCACAAGGAACCCTATGTAATCTATCGACTCTCTCTTAGAGATTGTTGGTATTGAAGAAGGAGACCCTCTCCCTAGTCTCCGATTAGGAAAATCAAAGCGCACTAATCGAGTCTAGAGCCATGAGATTCATCAAAAGATCTCTTAGGAACACCTAATATTTCATCACTTGATTGTTCAAACAATAAGGACTGATAACGCTACACGCGTCGTTCGGGGTCAAGGAAACTTCCTTTTCTTCGAGCAAGTTTATAACACCCCAGGCAAAGTGAACCTAATCGTTGTAGTGTAGTAATTAGGGTAAGCCACGGTATTGATATCGTTCTCTGGGGAATAGGAATGCTAGTAGGGAGTTACTACGCTAAGGTTAAGGTTGAGGAAGATTATTTTTTATCTTTTATATTTTATGAAAATGGAAAGGTACGAATCTCGGGTATTGGATCGGGGTTGGTATTTCTACCGATTACTTCTACTATTATCTAATTATCTAAACTAAGGTTGGGAGTCTATGTCTAATTAATGTGTGCTCGTATGATAGTTTAAAGATGTGTTTACTTAGTTTGTATTACTCCTTAATTATCTCCTATTGATGGTTGAGTGTCACGCCTTATTCCTAGTTGCGTTGTGTTTCTAAAGTTGTAGGGTATGCGTTTCTCCCTAACTCTTTGAACTTACCAAAGGGTATTGTCTACAAATCCACTTAGAGATTATAGACTCCTACTCTAAGGCACTCTTCGGATGTTTTAGCCTACAATCACTCTGTAATCATACTCTAAGGTTCACAAAGATGAATCAAGCATTATACACAACGAATGACCTATCGCATTACTAGATCATTAATCAACTAAGATAAGAAACAACCAATCAATATTTAATAATTAAGTTTCATACTTCCTAAGCAAACACACAAATAAATTAGCGGACATGGAGAACATGCAAGCATACACACAAATAATCAAAGACATAATTGAATTAATGAAGCAAAGACTTATCTTGGTGTAAGATAGGGTTAAAAACCCTAAAATCTGTACAAGACACCTTAGGTTCGGTTTTAGGTTTTACTCCAAAGACTCTCTACACAAAGACCGAAAAATTCGGATTCTATATATAAGATTACAATTGCAACGGCCACCTTATGTTTAGTGACGCCGCCGTGTCGCCGCCATTAGGGTTTCGCTTGGCCACGTTAACCTTGCGACGTCACCTTATGTCCGCGACGCCGTCCTCTTCCTTCCGACGCCGTCTCGGATCGCATCTAGGCCGTCCGAGTAGCGACGGCCTACTCTTTCACACTAGACGCCGCCTCTTGAAAACACGAGTTTTGAGTTCGACCGTCACAACAATTCTCCGACGCGCCGCAAATAGCTCCCGACGCCTGCCGCCTTCTACTTTCAAAGAATCGTGAGTGTCGATTTGACTTTGGCCATTTTCTTCATATATTCGCGCCTTTCTCGTCCAAATAAGTGTCATTCCAAAGATTTTGCCTTCACGAGACCTAAAAAGTGAAAAGGAACGATATTAAGCAATAACGGATACAAAAGTGATCAAATAAGGACTTAAATGACCCTCAAATGGTACCTTTAAAACTTATCAAATATCCCTACACTTGTTATTTGCTTGTCCTCAAGCAAATGTGCTTTTAGCCAATTAATTTATAAGTTAAGGTCATTCAAAGATTCATTCAAAACGGTCCACAACACATATAAGCCCCAAAAGTCATAACAAGCACGGAATTACATACTAGCACCTCACATGGGGTGTTTGGATACTCACATCTCTCGTGTGTATAAATGAAATATAACAATATAGGAAATGGAAGATAAACACTCATTAACCGGTCCTAGTACATAGATTACCATAGGCTTGAGAATAGATCAAACCTCCATCGCTTTGGCGAAGCACCTAGGAAAGACTATCAAAGAGGTCTTTAAAAGGGTTGTAACGTTAGGCTTACGGTAGGGAAATAAGGGTTTGGTGGGATAGGCTATTTAGTGGTGGTAAGTCAAAAATCTTTATGTTAATCGATATGAAGAATGGCGTTGCTAAGCCAAGACTCGACACTCTAAACTCTAGATAAGCGAAATAAACAAACATAAATTAAAAGATAGATGTAGGATGGTAGCCCGCTTTTTTTTTTTTTTTTTTTTTTTTTTTTTTTTTCATACACTTTACTCTACCATCCTCTAAGGTAACATCAAAATACTAGGGATTTACAGCATATCCCTACACTTGAGTTTTATTACTCTAACACTAATTTGACCCGATTTGAAAAGATCAAAACACTTGGGGTACATTATTACGTAAACAAAGGAATTTGAATTTAACGTTCCCTTCCGTCATTTCATAAACTTTAACTTTTCCCATGAATCCCAATCATCCCAAAAGCGTATACAAAGGATATGACTCGACTTAGCAACTTATGCAAGCAACTAGATAATTGAACTAAGGGTTTGGGGTGATAACAAATAATTGCACTAAAAGTGAGTGCATAAGGGTAGGCTAAGGCGATTTGGGTGTATATTTGGGGTGGGGTGTAAACAATGCTCTTCATTGATATTCGGAAAACCGAAACATCACGAGAACCGCGAAAAGGATAGGCTCGAGGGGTTAACTAGGGTATCGTGTACTAAAAATGAGTACAACGCAAAGGGTGTGGGAGAATTACTCAACCGATGTGGAAGAAGTAATTATATTACATGTATTAAACAAGGGTTATCCTAATGCCTCTTATCATTTAGTTATTCCTAACTACACAAGTGTAGTCTCACTTGCGATCTCGAATGCATCACAAAACAAGTTCTAGAATCTAATATACTACGGTTCACACTCTAAGCATTAAAGATGAATGCTTTAATTCCTACTAATCTAAGGGCGATCCTCACATTTTGGGTAGAATTTGGGTGGTAAGGGTTTTGTGCTAGTCATATAACTTCCTATCCATGAGACGCTTTTGTTAAGACTAATGGCCCACTCCTATATGTCATGAAAAATTTTAAATTTGGTGCCAAAATTACCCTAACCGACATTTCTCATGGTTTATTACACAATCACAATTGACAAAGCAAATAGTCAAGGATAAGCATAGTTTCAAAGTTCCGCTTTATTTTCCTCCCTACACTTAAAACCAACATTGTCCCCAATGTTCCCAAAGTATCAAAGTTATGATAAAGAAGGTAATTAAAAACGAAGAAACTAATACTCCCCGATTAGCTCGGTAGGATCCGTGTAAAGTGGTGGTTAAATTCTTTTCAAGAAGAATTATTGCGTGAAAAGCTCCTTCCAATCTTATGTAACTTCTTGACAAACTAAACTCGCACACTTGAAGAAAACAAACGAAACCTTCGCGTAAAATCGCGGTAATAATATATATAAGACTCGATTTAAACTAGGATATAATGCTTGTGGAATGGATGTTTACGAATTTCTAAGAAAATTAAGACCGAAAATTCCAAAATTTATAAGTAGCTCGTAAAACGAGAAAAAGTAATCGATGTTTTACTCCTTCCGACGCCGTCAGTTGCAATCCGACGCCGGGTTATCCCGACAAAAGCGGTCTGCGATTTTCGGAAAAATTACATCTTTAGAATCTGGAAAAATTTCGCAAAACATTCATTATGACTCGATACAAGCATTTGACTCGAACAAACAAACATATATATCTTTTAATTAATTGTTATTCTCATGTTTACGTTTCTTTTGAAAACGTGTGTAATCCTCCCTACACTTATCCCTTATGTAAAATACCTTTATATGTAATTAAGACGGTTAAAAACAAAATAAAGCATTTTACAAATTTAAACATGAGGATAAACAATTAGTAAAAGATATATGACACTAACAAGCAAACAATTAAGCATGGGTTGCCTCCCAAGCGCTTTTCTTTATTAAAGAGTCTTGTAGCTAGACTCGTAGTCGTGCTCCCACGCTTCCTCACGCATCCTCAATGAGAATTCTATCATGTTGACAAAATCTTCATCGACTCTATACCTAGGCCCTAAAGTCAAACAATCCTTATAGTAATGCTTCCTTCTTTCCCACATGAATTTATAACCTTTTCAACATCTTCCTTACTTTTGTCCTCAAAAGCTTTGATGTTGTCTCGATCATAAATGGACAAGTGGCCATACTCATTGTTTTCAAGGCATCCTATAAGTGATCTCGTCGGTCCCTTCCTTGAACCTAACTGCTCCATCATACTTGTCATGGCCCATTCTAGATGTTTCAACAAACGGTTTCCTAGCACTACTTGGGATAAACTATAGTCAATGACGATCCTACATCTTCTAGGACCATAAAATCAACTAGGTAGGTGAAATTTCCTATAAAGACATGCACGCCTTGACTCTTCCCACAAAGTTGCAAACTCCTCCGGATATTTAGGGTCTCTCCTAATATTGAGTCGCTCATTCATAATGTCATTGTAGATGCAGATGACATTACGTTGATGGGGATTCCATATCTATGTAAGCGTGGTCGACACTCCTATATCCGATCATACAAGGGATTTTAGGTTCCAGGGATTTCCTCTCCTAATCTTTGGGCATATCCTAATGATGGGTGATTGTGGATTATCGATTATGTATTGATGGTACGCAACCTCTTCCTTAGTGGGGTAAAGATTGAAGTAAGCACTATTTTCCACATCCTCATTGTTGTTTATTATGCCATTTTCCGACCATCGCTAATCATTGAACCAACTATAGCAATACGACTACTTTCTCAATGACTTCCTAATTGTACTATCAAATATTTTCGCAAACTCAAGGTCGGTGTTTCTACTCACATATCGGCTTCGACGGTTGTGTTGGTTATTAGGTTGGGTTTTGAGTGACATTGAAATTTTTTCGTTGGGTTATTAAGTGGAGGTTGGTTATCATTCTCCATGATGAAGAGTGATAGGGTTACGAACAAAGGTTACGAAGAAGGGGATAGACTAAGAGAAATCTAAAATGAGAAAAAGTTTACTTGATAGGAATCAAGCAAAGAAACCTAAACGAGGTGGACTACTAACTAGCTATTCTATTCCCGTGGCATGCGCCTAAAACTTGATAACGCCACACGCGTCGCTCGGGGTCAAGGAAACTTCCTTTCTTGAGCAAGTTTTATAACACCCTAGGCAAGTGAACCTAATCGTTGTAGTGTAGTAATTAGGGTAAGCCACGGGTATTGATATCGTTCTCTGGGAATATGAATGCTAGTAGGAGTTACTACGCTAAGGTTAAGGTTGAGGAAGATTATTTTTATCTTTTTATATTTTATGAAAATGGAAAGGTACGAATCTCGGTATTGGATTGGGGGTTGGTATTTCTACCGATTACTTCTACTATTATCTAATTATCTAAACTAAGGTTGTGGGAGTCTATGTCTAATTAATGTGTGCTCGTATGATAGTTTAAAGATGTGTTTACTTAGTTTGTATTACTCCTTAATTATCTCCTATTGATGGTTGAGTGTCACGTCTTATTCCTAGTTGCGTTGTGTTTCTAAAGTTGTAGGGTATGCGTTTCTCCCTAACTCTTTGAACTTACCAAAGGGTCTTGTCTACAAATCCACTTAGAGATTATAGACTCCTACTCTAAGGCACTCTTCGGATGTTTTAGCCTACAATCACTCAGGTAATCATACTCTAAGGTTCACAAAGATGAATCAAGCATTAAGTACACAACGAATGACCTATCACATTACTAGATCATTAATCAACTAAGATAAGAAACAACCAATCAATATTTAATAATTAAGTTTCATACTTCCTAAGCAAACACACAAATAAATTAGCCGGACATGGAGAACATGCAAGCATACACACAAATAATCAAAGACATAATTGAATTAATGATGCAAAGACTTATCTTGGTGTAAGATAGGGTTAAAAACCCTAAAATACTGTACAAGACACCTTAGGTTCGGTTTTAGGTTTTACTCCAAAGACTCTACACAAAGACCGAAAAATTCGGATTCTATATATAAGATTACAATTGCGGCGCCACCTTATGTTTAGTGACGCCCGCCGTGTCGCCGCCATTGGGGTTTCGTCTTGGCCACGTTAACCTTGAGACGGCGTCACCTTATGTCCGTGACGCCGTCCTCTTCGACTTCGACGTCGTCGGATCGCATCTAGGCTGTCGAGTAGCGACGGCCTACTCTTTCACACTAGACGCCGTCTCTTGAAAACACGAGTTTTGAGTTCGACCCGTCACAACAATTCTCCGACGGCGTCAGAATAGCTCCCGACGCCGCCTTCTACTTTCAAAGAATCGTGAGTGTCGATTTCGACTTTGGCCATTTTCTTCATATATTCGCGCCTTTCTGTCCAAATAAGTGTCATTCCAAAGATTTTGCCTTCACGAGACCTAAAAGTGAAAAGGAACGATATTAAGCAATAACGGATACAAAAGTGATCAAATAAGGACTTAAATGACCCCTCAAAATGGTACCTTTTAAAACCTTATCAAGGACACAAGTGACATTATCCAGAGTCCTACGCAGATCTTAGCAATCTGCCTGAACATTTATGAGGGGATTCAAAACTGTGATCCTCAGTGATTGAATGGAAATTCCTGCCAGGGTCAACATCAAACAGCCCTGACAGCAGGTCACTTCGGTAATCCCTTGTGGGTTACGCTTAGTGTTCGCGGTGGTCTCAAACGGTCTATAGTCGTGGAGTGATACCTTGGTATACTCCAGCGGCTCACAACGACAGAGTGAAGATATTGAGTACAAGGAAGTTCTATCAAGTATCCGATATGAGATTCGTCAAAGTTCGTGCCAGCGAACTGGGTTGTACTTGTACAAAATATCCAAACTCTTACGTCAGAAACTTTATTGCTAACTGCTTTATTGCGTATACTGTCATGCACCATAACCACCATCATTACCATCAAGACTCATCTCCACATGCTCATACATACATCGAAGACATTCTCATCAAAGATCTAAGCAAAAAAGTTGAAAAAAATTCTCTTCAAAGTTAGAAAATCGGAAAAGTCACAAGTCAAAGATTAGAGATAAAGAATGTAAACTTCACGTGTATGGATCACAAACTTCACAAGAAGTATGAGCATGTTGGAAAAAGACGTAAAAGCACCAGAAACAAAGATGTTGATAAAAGGCAGATTTCACAACTGATCACAACAACAAGAACAAAGAACAAAGATGCAAAGAATCAAAGACGTCACAAGCTATGAATGTCAAAGAAGTTCAAGACATCAAACAACCTAAGCAATACAACAAATGATGACCAACACTTACGGGGAGATTGTTAGGAACATGTTTTATTATGAAGTGTAGGTCATTTAATTTGTAATAGGTTGTTAATAATTATGGTTTATAAATGTTTGTAATTAGATTTACGACTCATGTAGTAAACCCATGAGTGTGATAAAAGGTTCTTCTAGAACCAAGGGAAACACCCTATCCATGTAAACACTATAAATACCCCTCCTTGAAGTGAGAGGTGTTGGTTCTAATTGAAATAATCATTTTCTTAATCCTTCATTAGTTCCTTCCACTTTCTCTCTAAAACTTTCTCTCTAGAATACATGGTGTGATGTGATAGAATGGTGACCTAACAAAATTGTGCAAAGATACAAGAACTATATAATATGTTTGTCATGTTGGTGGGAAGTTTTGCCCCTTTTGTGGGAATTTTGGTGCCATTTTTTTTGTGGGAATTTTTGGCGCCATTTTTTGGTGGGATATAATATATTTCATTTAACATGATACGTATACCATAGTACCTATACTTGGTCGTTTAACATGATACGTATACCATAACACCTATAGTTGGTCGTTTAACATGATACGTATACCAATAGTACCTATACTTGGTCGTTTAACATGATACGTATATCATAGCACCTATAGTTGGTCGTTTAACATGATACGTATACCATAGCACCTATATTTGGTCGTTTAACATGATATGTATACCAATAGCACCTATACTTGGTCGTTTAACATGATACGTATACCATAGCACCTATAGTTGGTCGTTTAACATGATACGTATACCAATAGTACCTATACTTGGTCGTTTAACATGATACGTATACCATAGCACCTATACTTGGTCGTTTAACATGATACGTATACCATAGCACCTATACTTGGTCGTTTAACATGATACGTATACCATAGCACCTATAGTTGGTCGTTTAACATGATACGTATATCATAGCACCTATAGTTGGTCGTTTAACATGATACGTATACCATAGCACCTATAGTTGGTCGTTTAACATGATACGTATACCATAGCACCTATACTTGGTCGTTTAACATGATACGTATACCATAGCACCTATAGTTGGTCGTTTAACATGATACGTATACCATAGCACCTATACTTGGTCGTTTAACATGATACGTACACCATAGCACCTATACTTGGTCGTTTAACGTGATACATATACCATAGCACCTATACTTAGTTATTGAAAATGATAATAAAGATTGTTTTTAATATGAATATTGATTAAAGCAACTTTTGCTGGGGACATGTCCTCGGGAAAACTTTTCATGATTTTTTTATCTTTCCCTCCCATCTATTTACTTTATCCCACCATAACCTTCCCCGGGGATAATTCCCCGGCAAAAGTCTTTCTAGAAGACAAACAAAGTTTTCGCCGGGGACATGTCCCCGGCGAAAACTAATCGTAAAAATCACCTCAATTATTAACCAAGATCTGCTTCACAAATGAGATAAAATAAAAAAACCAAACTCACGCTAGTTGCTCCACCTCCTTCATCTTTATAGCACCACCTCCATCACCGCACCACCTCCACCACCACTACATCACCGCGCCGCCTCCACCACCACTACATCACCGCGCGCACCACCACACTCGTAACATTAAATTGTGGTTTGTAAGTGATTATTATCTTTTTAGTTATAATCTTAAGTGGGTATCTTTTAGTTTTTACTAATTTAATCCAAATCCTTTTGTAATTTTTATAAATACTCTTGATTGATTGTTAAATGCTTCATGGGTTTTGTTATATAGTTGTAATCTTAAGTGGGTATCTCTTATTTGGTTAATGCTTCATGGGTTTTTGTTTGTGTTATACCGATTTGATGCTTCATGGGTTTTTGTTTGTGGGTATTTGTTAGTTTTTAGATTAAGCTCGATTTAGCTTGTGTTATACCGATTTGATTAAAAAGCTTAGGTATTGTGGTTTGTAAGTGATTATAATGTGATAATAATAATAATGAGATAATCAGCCATTCGAAGGCATATTAATGAATGTTGTGATGATAAAAGTATATGCTTCCTGTACTTGTGATAAAAGGGTAATTAGATGATCGAGTGGTTGCAAGTTTTCATTTTTGTTAAAAAATTATCTAACTAACGAGATAATCGTATTACGTATCTATAGGACTCAAGCTTTTCTAGACTTGGTAACCTCAATCTGGTCCTCTCCAATACTGTTGGGGCTCACATTTAAAAACGTAGCTATAAATTGGTATGTCAAAGGGATTGCCTCAAGCTTACAACCTCTAAATATTTTTATTGTAAAGAAACAAATTATCTTCAAAATACTTATCGTAGTATAGTTTATATTTATCTAACTGAATACATATAACAACAAATAAAGTTTAAGAAATAGAATGCCACGTCGGACGTGTTTGACCTGCCTGGTCAACAATCACACTGGCATTATCTTATCTGACATGCCTGGAATCTATATACCAAACTATTAATGGTTAGTTGGTCTTCCATGTACTCAATGAATTGCTATATATATTTTTCTATATTATCAAACTTATGAAGATAGCAATCAATTTAATGTATCTGTAACCATTTATTATGTGTTGTACTCTGGTATATATATAATTGTAACCTTTTAATATGTGCTTTGCTTTTATACTTGTAGGAATATAGTGTTTACTGTCCGTCTGGAGTGCAAATTGAATTTGAAGGCCATCGCATTACATGCTCAAAATGCAGAATACAATCCAAAGGTATGCTGCAATTATTATTATTATTATTACCGTAAGCCAGATAGGATAGGATTTAGGCTTGTGGTTATTAAACCCATTGTTTGGCTGTTATGTGATCTTTTTAGTTGTGTTTTGGTAACCACAACCGAGGCCAAGCCGCGACCACAACCGAGACCACAGCCGAGGCCAAGCCGCGACCACAGCTGAGACCAAAAGGTAAGATATGTCTTTGCGTATTTTAAATAGTTTAGGGTTTTAGGTAATGAGAACTATCCAAGCATCGGGTATCAAAAAGACCCTTTAAACCATTAGGGTTGAATTGGTCATTTTGACAATTAGGGTAGGAGAGTAAGATGGTGGATTTTAGGACCTAAACCAAGATCTTGGCAAGGTGTTGGGGTCCACCCCCTTTCATGTGTAATAGCACTTTAACTAGGTTAATAAGATCAGGTTGTTTCATCTGCTTGTGATACAAAAGATTTGATCATATTTGCTTACGACTTTTTGAACAGTGTGTCTAGGGTTAAGGGTTGGTGAAAACATGAGAATAGTGTTAGTGTGTCTAGTTAAAATGCTATTACACCATTTCCCGACATCATTTCATTCTCCTTTTTACAATGATCTTCCCAAAAACTCACCAACAATTCTCTCCTATATTATCAAACAACAAAATTGAAGTTAGCGGCGGTGACACATGGCTTCTCCGATGGTTTCACGATGAGGAGGCACACGGTTTCTTGGTCCAATAGATACAGAAAGTGATCGCCCATTTCTTGTCACGGTTTTTATGGTTTACCTAATGATGAGGTTGAATCTTGAAGGGTAAAGGTGGTGCAAAGGGTTTAGCTTGCTCTAAGAGTTCATAACTGTGTGTGTTTTTAGTGTGTGTTTTTTGGTGTGAAACTCTATGTGTGTGTGAGAGAGAGGTCAGAGATGATAAGAAGAGAGATGAAAGGGTTGGTAATGATAGTGATGGAATGATGGCGAGAGATATGAAAGGGTTTGTGAGGGTGCCTCATTAACCCCACTTCACTCGGCACCATTCCAGCACTATCATTACAAACCCTTTCATCTCTCTTCTTATCATCTCTGCTCTCTCTCTCTCTCTCTCTCTCTCTCTCTCTCTCTCTCTCACACACACACAGAGTTTCACACCAAAAAACACACATACGCTTATGAACTCTCGAGCAAGCTAAACCCTTTGCACCACCTTTCTACCCTTCAAGATTCAACCTCATCATCGTAACCATAACAAACCGTAACAAGAAATGGGCTATACACTTTTCTCAGATTCATCGGACCAAGAAACCGTACCTTCTCGCTTTAAACCATCGGGAAGCCACGTGTCACCGCCGCTAACTTCAATTTTGTTGATTCATAATATAGGAGAGAATTGTTAGTGAGTTTTTGGGAAGATCATTGTAAAAAGGAGAATGAAATGATGTCGGGAAATGGTGTAATAACACTTTAACTAGACACACTAACACCATTCTCATGTTTTCACCAACCCTCAACCCTAGACACACTGTTCAAAAAGTCGTAAGCAAACATGATCAAATCTTTTGTATCACAAGCAGATGAAACAACATGATCTCATTAACCTAGTTAAAGTGCTATTACACATGAAAGGGGGTGGACCCCAACACCCTGCCAAGATCTTGGTTTAGGGCCCAAAATCCACCCTCCTACCCTAATTGTTAAAATGACTAATTCAACCCTAATGGTTTAAAGGGTCTTTTTGATACCCGATGCTTGGATAGTTCTCGTTACCTAAAACCCTAAACTATTTAAAATACGCAGTTAAGCTTTGGACAAACCCGCAGAAGCGAAGATATCAAGTCAATGACAAAACCTTTGGCGAACACGAGTTCGAGCCTTATGTGTTAGGATATGTTTGTAGAGAATAAATTGGTTAGGATTCCCGTTAAATGGATTATACGTATAGTTTTGGACCATTTGCGTATAGGTAGCTTATGTATAGTTTTGGACCATTGGCGATTATGGAAACACATTTTATGTTATCGATTGATGGTTATATATGATATTATATTTAGCGAATTTGTGTTGTTGTAGCATAAAATAGGTTCTGAAAACAGGTTGTTCCATTGTAGATTTTTTCCCGAAAAATTCCGAAAAAAAAACTAGAAATTACCCATTTTGCAGCAATTTTCTGCAACATGGGTCAAAGGCTTTCCCCGGGGACATGTCCCCGGCGAAAGTCTTATAGATATTCTTAATTTGCCATTTTCCCCGGGGACATGTCCCCGGCAAAAGGGTTATAGATAATCTTAATTTGCCATTTTTCTGGGGACATGTCCACGGCAAAGTGAGTGTCACGTCGGACGTGTTTGACCAGCGTAAAATGGGTGCGGGACCCACATGTCCCCGGTAAAAGTGGGTTTTGGTCCCCGGGGAAAGTATTCCCGAGAGGGTATTGCCAGGGGGCTTTCGTCGGGGACGTGTCCCCGGTAATAGGCTTCCGCAGGGGACACGTCCCCGGCGAAAGCCCTGATTTTTCCTCTGCAAAAGCCCACATTGTTGTAGTACGTGTTAAAGCAATATCATGTTTGTTGCATGCGATTAGACACCACACACACACACACACACACACACACACACACACATATATATATATATATATATATATATATATATATATATATATATATATATATATATATATTCATATGATGATGATTAGCGTGTTTTTATCGAGCTCCTCTTGTTATTTAAATTCGTGGAATACCAACTCGCGCTAAGACCGTGTTCATAGATCGAGCACATACGTTTGAAGGTCGAATACAACTACAAGCTTTAACACAGGGTATATGCTTTGTATCACGAGACTCATCTCAAGCAACTATCCGAATTTGTAGCTTGTATATTGTACATTCTTTTTAACTAATTAATCAATTAACTAACAATTTCTTGAATGTTTGAAAGATTACTAAAATTTCTTCTCGATTAATTTAATAAGCACATACACGTTTATCATGTGCTTAATTAGGGTTGTTATATATTTACTAAAACTACATGTAGTTGTAAGTACAATTTAACAATAAATTAGCAGAATAACATATTCTTTTTAGGCCAAAACTTACAAAACATATACTTCCTAAAAAAAGTTTTGGAAATGCTATTCAGATAGCATCACAGATAAGGTTATTGTTATACGTGATATATGCATGGCGTGCTAAGCGATTCCACCATCAAAGATGGTTCCTGCTCATGCTAAGATTATTGGTGAACTTGAAGCTTTGTTATCTTGAACTATCTTGTGTGAGTATCAGCAAATAGGCAACAATTGGTTCCATAAACATTGGGTACCATATAGCAGTATATGCTTTAATTTTTGTTTTTAAAAGCATACCAGCATATAGTCCCACTCCCACATACGCTGAGGTAATGATGTGTTTGTGGCTTATATACAATAGTGGATATGTATCACATATATAAAATACATTACAAGTCTTCTTCAACTATTTTCAGGATTCAAGTTCTCTAGAATCCACATATACATCTTAGCTAGAACCAATCTACACCACACTACACACAATACTACACGGACATACACCATCCAATCTACAATCACCTACGGACGTACACACCGTCCAAATCTACCTATTACACAAACAACTCACGACTTACACAAGTCAAATATACCAATATACAAGAATGGAGATATAAAGAATATAGATCAAGGAGAGAAACGTAACAATGGTTACGAGGTGAATGCCTAGACTCCAACACTTCATTTCTTGATGAATACGAGTGTTCTTCCCTTGCACTTTGAGGGAAGATGAATGTGATCACTGAAAGGTTTATGGATAATTATTAATATTAGTATGACCGGATTCGAACTCGAGACTTCGGGATTGCACACATTACGTATGAGAGTTGATGTTAATAATTAATATATAAAATGTTATTATTAATTATTAGTCACGAAATAAAACATAACGATAGTTAAATATTTAACGAGGTTTGGTTAACGGTCGTTAAATGTAAACTACAAGGACTAGAGATGAAATTAGTGGACAAGAAGGATCCGGAATTCCTCTTGGGTTGGGTGGCCGGTCGTGGCTTTTCAAAAGCCCAAGGGAGGCTTTTCTTGGTCACCAAGTTTTGAGAAACTATAAATGCAAACCCTTGTATTCATTATTCTCCTAATCTTGGATCACCAATATACCTAATTTCTCCTCTTCTCCCCTTTTTCTTTTGTGGCCGGTCGAACACCCCTCGCCATAAGGGTTTCGATTTTGCTTAACTAAAGAAACAAGTGTTTGGTTTTATTTGTGATTCAAGGAACTAGCTTTTCACATCAAATCGCTAATAGTACGTGTGTACAAGAACGAAGGACAAGCACGCTTGAGCTTGTAATCTTGGTGGTCGACTTTTGTGTGGGTCGAATTTATTAAACCCTAAAGTTAGGGTTTTGGGTTTTGTTCTTGTTCAAAGTTGTTTGGTTTACTTGAATTGCTAAAAGGTACGCACTTTCTTGTTCGGTTAATTACTTACATATATTATTCCTATTTACTTCCGCTGCATGCTTTGATGATGTTATTTGATTTATATAATTGTTATGAGTATTAAATCCCAACAGTGGCATCACGAGCCGTTAATATGATGTAATTAATTACCGAAACACATAAAAATTAGATCTTTATGATTATATGCATGCTTTTTATGGTTTCTAGGGTTTTGAATTCAAAACCCTATTTTTTTATATATAGGGTCGATTACCCTTTATTTATTTAATTAGGTTTTAATTTTGTAAAACTTGTAGAAACCCTAGGATTGCATGCTTATTTTATGTGGTTAATTAATGAATAAATTGTTATGTGCCATGTAATATGCGTATCTTGGGTGATAATTGTTATGCGGGATCCATGGTTGAACATGCGTGTTTTGTCATGGAGTATTGTTTATTGTTTATTGATTAATTGTTAAGTGATACACACATGTTCTATTTATTTAATAATTATTGAATTGGGGAAGACCTCAATTATAACTAATAAAAATTCGTTATGTGCTAATTGGTATACTATTAACTTTGGCTTACGCAATCGACTTGTCGTTGTATGTGGCTCATCTTCTAGCGAGATGAAAGTCCTAGTTAATGTATGCATTTATTTACGCCTAGAATTGTTTATTAGAGTTTATTGAAATAATTATGCATGTGGCTAATTGTTTTTCCATATGTTAAATTGTTTAGTTATATGTTTATATTATTTGAGTGTGTTTAATTTTTATTAAAATGCTTTTTTGTTTATATAATTGTTTGACATGTTAGTAAGCAAAAGGGTTTTATGAATAGAAAATTAAATGGACTAAATAATGGCTTAAACCGATTTGTTTTCTAAGAATTATTCTTGAACTTTTAATCGATTGATGCGACTGTACTAAATGGTTAGAACGGCTCACCCACTAGAACAAACTATAAAGGGTTGTTTAAGAAATGCATACGATCAGACCGAATGGATGTCTAAGGTTATGCTTCAGCTTACCGGTCCTCTCGCCCCGTGAGTTCGATTGGAGCTACCTAGTATAACCATTCAATGTACGAAGCATCTTAGTGCAAAGTTGTAAGTTTCTCAACGATCGATTAAAACTTTGTAGAATTAAATCTTAGCAATTAAAATACAAGTAAGTTTCTTTCGAAAATTTTGTGTTATAAAGTTGTATGCATGCTTCTTTATACATAAGTTTTGATTACACATCAAAAAAAATGTACCCTTTAAATTTAAGTTTATGCCATATAATGATATGAAACACTTGAAGTTGTAATTTAGTTATGTAAGACCTTGATCTAGATTACAATGACAAGGTGAATTATTTTATTGTGTGAGACCTCAGCTTTATGATTTGCAGTTTCTAAGTTAGACAACTTAATTAAGTTAGTTAGTGAGACCTATGACTTAAGGCATAAGATGGGATAAAACATGCTTACGTTTTGCATTAATTGTTTTGGCAAAATTGTAAATCTCATATTTACTAGGAATTGAAAACTTGTTTGTCAATTATTGTTCTTCGACAATTACCTATTCTATACTTTCATCACTAGCAGATCAACTGATGTGGTGAAACTATGATAATGAGGGTCCTAGATTCAAGGAAAATTCTATGGTTAATATGAATATTGACCAAGGGTATTTTATTTTCTTGAAAGATTTAATTATCGAAAATACTAAAATTGAATTTTGTTAATTCTTTTGATTGTATTAATGCAACATTAAACCGTAAGCGTGGTTTGGGCTTTGGTAAATTGATCTAGTTTCGTTTTCAAACAAATGTTTGATCAAGAAAAATTTACTAAAAGACAAACATAAACTCTTTTCCATGGAAGAAGAGTGAGACTCAATCCTATTCCTTTTCATGATTGAGAAAGGTATGTTAGGAATATTAGAATTGTCTGCATTCTAATATAACTCATAGCAACTTTAATAGTTAAGAAAATTGCACACCATGTTTTCCTTAAGAGATTTCATTACCCTATGTTGGTGATTGAATCCTTATATGACATTTTGGTCAACTAGAAAACATGTTTGACATTTTATGAGTTATTAGATTAGAAGCTAGACTAATTACCGCAAAATTGGTGAAAGACAAACTAGTATATTTTATCTAGTTGTTTTGCTTTGATCAATTAAAGGTGCTACACACCATTGTGGGGATAGTAGACCTATTATGGAAGAAATTGCATGCTCAATTTTTCAAGTTAATAGCATGATGGATGATCCATCATCTACAGAGTAGAATACACTCTTTTAGTACCTAAATAATTGTTACGAATAGTCTTTGAAAGGAGTTACAACGTAATAGTAGCTATTTTCATCGGTTCTTGAAACACTTACGATGTTGTCAAATCCGGTGGGAGTATGGTGTATTCTTGAATAAGACATTATTGTAACGTTGTTCAATTCAATGGGAGTTACAAGTTATTATCTTGGTAGTAACTCGATTATTTCTAGATTTTCTTGAAATAATACATTACGCTCAAAATGTAGACATTCATATTCTCAAGGATAGTTATGAACGTTTCCTTGATAATTAAGTGTCCTACATCTACTTGTAATGCTTAAATATCTATGACACTATCATATTGCTCACATAAACAAACGAATGTCATGGTGTTTATCTATATGATGTTGTTCTATGCACAAGTGGGAGAAGTATTTATTGTGTGCAAAGGAACAACACATACAAATATGATTAATGGATTCTCTTGATCGCAAGGTAAGAGATTAACGTTCTAATAAGATTGTCTTGCTTAAAGAATATGTGTCAAGATTATAACATAGACTACTTTTATGTCTTATGTCATTCAAAATAAAGAAACACTTGAAGTTACATTTTAGTTTAAGTGAGATCTTGGCTAGATTGTAATCTCAAGGTAAATCTCCACTTGTCATGGGATCGGGCGTGGATGTTTTTACAGTTTCTTAAGTTGGACACTTCGTGGAATGACATAAATAGATGGAGTAGTATATTAACTTGAAAATAAATTAATTGAAACCATGATGTGGTGTTCATAATTACTTTAAATTATAAATGTTTATGTGTTTCTTTGTAAAGTCACAAACATGAAGTCTTTTCATTATTACAAGACATATAATATAAAAATGTCGTTAACTTGTTATGTCTTCTTATTAAGACATAAAGTCATTGGTAAATGACCGATAACGATATAATGAGATTATAACATTTATGTTTTCTAGTTGAGACATGGACATGAAGTGACTTGATCAAAAGTACTTGAGTTATAAAGCATGCAATTGGCTTGGAATTTTATTTTACCATTAAGATGACTTAATTGGTAAATAGGTAAGTCAAAAGGAATATGTTTATCTTATATATTGTTAGATTGTCTTACAATATTAATTCTAATGAAATATTGTATGTATATGGAATGTTCAGTTAGAAGAATCAAACATTTGTTACATTGTTTGATTCAAGATAACTATATCTTCTTTTCTTCCAAAATTTATCAAGGTTAGAAAATTGAGTATTGATTGGATATACTTAATAAACTCAAACCTAGAAGATTAATAAGACACCATTTTAGTATGGAATGTGATGAATCACATTGAGTCTAATATTGAAGTTTTGAATTGTTAAAACTACTTATGGAGTAGGTTATTAACGAACAAGATTTATGAACTGTCAATGTGTTTTGTAATATCCCAAAAGAAAATAATTTGGTGTTGTTCTACTTGCTGATGAATTTATAGATAGTCTTTAAATTACAAAAGCAAGTGGGAGTTTTGTTTAGATCTTGAAGAGATTAAATTACAATTACAAAACACATAATCTTCTAAAATACACTAGTGAATATCATGATGAGGTCAAATATGATATACCTCAAAATGATGGAATTCTCATTCATAGATCCGCAAGGATATCTCAGATATTTGATATGATGAGAAATATGAATTACAGGATCATTGTAAACCTGTTAATCATAATGATACATTACCTAACATTGAATTGTGGTAAATTATTCATACTATGAATGACAAGATGTTGTTCAAAGAGATAATCAACTTTGTAAACTTGGTTTATCTTAATAAAGATGAGTTTCTTCAAAGGAAGGAAAATCTTAGTGGTTTAAATTCTTTGTGTAGAAATCATATGGACAAAATTGTACATGTGTTTAATGCATGACTTGTGACAAGATTATTAATCACACTTAAGCGATTAACTGTGATTGAATATTCTTCCCTTGGCACATTAAATATATAATGATTATGATTATCATACTTAATTTCATTTATATGAAATCGACAATGAATATCAAAACTCTTTGTTGTGTGATTACTTTTATGAGGGCGATAAGTAATACAAAGGAGTTTTATGAATTCACATAATCTTTGAAATGTACAAATTGCGGGAATCCATGAATGGATATATGCATGCATCTAGGAGATGATTCTTATGTTTAACTATTAAATCCAATTTTGGTTTAAAATTAAAATAAGATAATTTCTAAGTATTCACGAAAGCTAGTGGGAGTATTATGTTTATTTTCTTTAAAATCTTATATGATGTGGGTAGTAACATTCCATCTAAGATAAAATGTTAAGTTCGGTTTGGAATGGAACTTCACTTGAAAGATTTAGAAAATAAGACATACAACCTTGGAAAATATGTTTATAAACATATGCGGTAAATAAATGAGTCTAACGAACATGATATATCATTTGTAAAATGGATATGTAGAACATGAATAAAATCTTAGTTTGACACAAGGATTTTTCATGAACATCATGTGATTGTTGTATCATGTGAAGGCAAGATGATTTGACAATATTGATATCTAATGAAGTTATTAGAATGAATATTCTAATAGAATATGTTTGAATCTAGAATTACATTCCTCACTGGATTTGCTCTCAAAATTCTATAGATGAGCAATACAACAATGGTTACGTAATTGTCATAGCCAACAAACTTGAAAGTTTGGAAGGCATCAAACATTACATTGTAGATATTGAAGTTTACTGAAATTCTTAAAGAGCATATTGTTGTTTGTATACAATGATGTTGGTATAATTGAGATGACACTCAATACTAGTCATGGGAGGATTTCATCCTTGTAAATGGCCATGTGAACTAGTTGTGCTCAACCAAGAGCATAGTTGCATTATACAATAAAGAATTAGAATGCTTTAAACTTTAAAATTGTTTGAAAGTTTGATTGTCATAAATTGGTGGTTGAGGATGTCACACACTATATGAAATATTGTGTGGCAATATCAAAATATTTTGAATGCACACATACAAGAACTTCACTAGTTGAATTCTTGAAATAAGTATTCTCAAAATTCCAATAGATCAAAGTTAGTTGAAATTATGCCTTGTCAACAAGTATGAGTGTCATTACTTGAGGCATAATTCATTAACAAGTATTGTCATGCATTGATCTATTTAGTATTTGGATAAGGGATGTTTTGAACAAATATTATTTAAATGAAATAAAATATTGGTTATGTTTATTTTCATTTTCTTAATATTATATCATATATTTGCATGTTTAATCCGTGAATAACTTATGTTATTCTAAATAGTCCGTTGTCGATCAATGATGTGGAATGTCATTGAATTAAGACAAATCTGAGTTTTGGTAGAATATACTTTTAAAGTATATTGATGCGTGGGACATACCAGATTCACATGATATTCAATGAATTGAATATAGGACTCATCCCAACTTTACATGATGATACTTTATGGATCTTTGTCATTAAGTATATCATGAAGTGTTTATCCTCGGACTTGAGATACCGATAAGCGATATGAATGTAGTGCATTTGTGTAAAGATAGTCTAACGCTATCCGAATCGGGTAGTTATAAAGGCTATTTTCGAAAGTGTTGCAAAGTTCATGAGTTATGTTTGTAGTCAAGAGAATTTGTTCCTTTGAATTTGTTTCAAAGAATAATACTATATTTGGGCCCTCGTAGGGTTGACAAGATGTTTGTATGGCCATACCCAAGATCTATCTCGAAATACGTTCGATGATTTGGTAATCTTGTTCAATCGAATACAACGAGAAGCAGAATATTAACTTATGAAATGACTTGATCCATATTCATAGCTAATGTAGTATTAGTAACAAAAGGATAAGTAAAATGATGAATCATTAAATGGTTTTCCAGGAGACCATACTCGATTCGATCCGGGGCATTGGCGTATTAAAGCTAGACTAACCAATGCCATTACTATATTAAGTAATATCCACGTGGGAGCTGAAAGGTTTATGGATAATTATTAATATTAGTATGACCGATTCAAACTCGAGACTTCGGATTGCACACATTACGATGAGAGTTGATGTTAATAATTAATATATAAAATGTTATTATTAATTATTAGTCACAAAATAAAACATAACGATAGTTAAATATTTAACGAGGTTTGGTTAACGGTCGTTAAATGTAAACTACGAGGACTAGAGATGAAATTAGTGGACAAGAAGGATCCGGAATTCCTCTTGGGTTGGGTGGCCGGTCGTGGCTTCTCAAAAGCCCAAGGGAGGCTTTTCTTGGTCACCAAGTTTTGAGAAACTATAAATGCAAACCCTTGTATTCATTATTCTCCTAATCTTGGATCACCAATATACCTAATTTCTCCTCTTCTCCCCTCTTTCTTTTGTGGCTGGTCGAACACCCCTCACCATAAGGGTTTCGATTTTGCTTAACTAAAGAAACAAGTGTTTGGTTTTATTTGTGATTCAAGGAACTAGCTTTTCACATCAAATCGCTAATAGTGCGTGTGTACAAGAACGAAGGACAAGCACGCTGAGCTTGTAATCTTGGTGGTCGACTTTTGTGTGGGTCAATTTATTAAACCCTAAAGTTAGGGTTTTGGGTTTTATTCTTGTTCAAAGTTGTTTGGTTTACTTGAATTGCTAAAAGTCGCACTTTCTTGTTCGGTTAATTACTTACATATATTATTTCTATTTACTTCCGCTGCATGCTTTGATGATGTTATTTGATTTATATAATTGTTATGAGTATTAAATCCCAACAATCACTTGTAAACAATTACCAATATGTTAATATGATCAAAGATGAGAGATTTGAAAGGTTTGAGAAGACATAAAATTTTAGTGCTTAAGAGGTGAATTTTTCTGTGGAAGACATCTTCTTTTGACAACGAAGTTACCGCACCTTATGCTTTTAAGGATTAAGATCATCTCATATATGTACCTTTTAACATGAGTTATCATGTTGACTAATAAAAAACAAATAAATTAGAAAGGTTTTTCTTTTAACTAGAAATCAAAAGGCCATATGTATTTTTCTCTCACAAAAAACTCAACATGTATCCATTAATTATAAACATACATATTACTCTAGCAGACAATATAAATTCGGGTACTAGCTAGCAACATGTAATAAAAACCAAAACATTTTCAGACTTCCTCAGCTGGTTCCTGCTCCTCCTGATTTTCCCTTGGATACTTTATGTGCAACTGATCATTGCCTTCATTACCAGTCAAAAAAGAAGTACGAGCCATGGAAACGTTCTTGAAAGTCGTGTTGGTTGGAGTGTTTAAGGCATCATTCGACTCATTTGCGCTTCCTGAAGGTGTTAGCTTGGACAACCTCTTTATCTCTTTGCTTTTGCCCCAGAGCACCATATACAAACCCACTACTATTATTACCGATCCTATCACACTGCATACAGTATAAATTAAGTTATCATTTATCGTGTGATAGACATTTAACAAAGTTTCATAGCAAAGATAAAAAAAATTAGCAATGTCGTCATTTAGTGATGCATGAAGTGTTAAAAAGATTAGTATAGTTTGCGAAATGTTTTTAAAAAGGAAAAGAGGTGTCACATAACACAATTAGCAACTCACTAGCTAGCTACTATATGTACAAATGAGGCCATCTTTTTGGTGTGTTTCGTCTACTTACGTTCCCACATGCAACTGTTCATCGAGTAGAAGAAAGCCAGCTATCGCAACAAACACAAGCACCAAAGGGCTGAATACTGCACCGAACAATGGCCCTTGCAGATGTATAGCTGCCATGACCAATATAACAGCTGCCAGTGAACCTATTCCCTGTGTCACATACAATTGAATCAGCGTATAATGTACTTGTAGCTAATAAGAAGACCGAGTCGATCAGCTCAGTGGAGAAGGAATAACCAATTACCTGGAAAATAACACACAACAGTCTAACGTTCCAACCAAGTTTCCATTGACTCCAAGATCTCTCAGTAGAAACAACATACAAAAACGATTGTATGAAGCCAAAGACACTGAATATAAATGAGTTGGAGTAATGACATGGATAATTTGCACTCATTTTACCCTGCATATTGAAGATTTATAATCAAACTATAATGGTTAACATTTGAAAAAGTTCAATAAGTAACTAAATATTTAAATCTAATGAAATTATTCTTAGAACTCCTGACAAGTGAACTGAGGGTATAAACCTTGATGGAACCAAACAGAAAGAATCGAACCACAATGGCAAAAGAGATATGAAATAAATCAATAATGGAATCAGTATAAACTAGTATTCTCCCAAACTAGACCATGCGCTAAATGCACCTGTTGCTTTTGCTTGATTTGAAAATTACAAAGTTCTTTTTTTCTTCTTCAAGTTTGAGCTAATAAAGACATCATTCGGCCGGCCTTGCAGTATCTAGAATGTATCTAAGGCACGTGCAGAGCCCGCGATTTCCTCCTCAAGTTATTTTCCGTTTAATGTAAATTTTTACAAGTAGATAAATTTTCTTCTTGTTCCCAACTAATATAGATAAACCTAATTAGAATATACTTTCACACCAATTGCAGTGTTTCTCAGTGGTTAAGGGGTTAAGGTGCTTCTCGTCTGTCCAAGACGACCTATCCAACACCCCCACACACAACCCTTTTCATATTTGTCTGAGTTAAGTAACACTGTAACATCACGCATTATAAAGATAAATTTTCAGTTATATTCTCTAATATATGAGCATTTTTCTTTTTCAACCATAAACTATTTATATAAAAGATCTGAGACTATAAAGGACTTTCTATAATTTAAACTAACTTCTTATTAAGATATAAGTACAAAATCCCAAGAAATCACAAACTTTACATTTAATATGCATGTGCACCATAGGATTCTCCTTGCGGTGTAAAATCTTGTGAAAATTCCTTAAAATTTTCCGATTTTAGTTGAAATGAACCTGGTGCCAAAAAATAAAAATAAAAAAATGGTGCTACGAACCTATGTTCAGTTAGTTAAAAAAAAAAACCTATGTTCAGTTAGCTCATTTAGATCTCTTAAAAATATTGTGCACCTGGTATTGTTGAGTACTCGATACGCCCTGGAAACATACTGAATCTTTGAGTCTTATGAATGTCTTAGTTTTACTAAACTAAGTTTATGATCGAGTGTGACACTAATAAGTCTAGGATATTTTCTACTGTATACTATCTGGAGATTAGAAATCCGAACTTGGTTTGACTTGATTCACAGTTTGACCTAGAAAAAAAGCCAAACCCGAGGACCAACCTAGATGTACACTAAGAAAACTTTGCCTCCACTTGGACTATTTCGGTACCCTCCCTGATGAAAGATGTAAATGTGTGCAAGAGAATTTACCTGAAGGCTAAAATAAAGGGAAACAGCAAGAGAATAAGCCAATGCCAATACAGCGCCCATGATTTGATGAGAAGAAGTCTTGTGTGATGTTGCCACATGTCCATCCATACGTTCGCTTCCGTGCAAAATGTTGAAATGGGTTGACAAAAAGTTGAGTGGTTGACCTTTGTAGAAAGTAAGAAGCATCGCCCCTCCAACAGCTACTAAAGTTCCAACAACCTTTGCTTTTCCTGTGATTTTACCTATGCCAACCTTCTCCATCCTTAAAGCCATAATTTATCAGTTGCATGTTACACTATAAATATAGGGGAGTGATTGGCATAAATGCGTTTGGGTATATGGGTATATAATTTAATGTTAGGTTTCGAATTTCGCATATGTCCTTTAACATGTTAGGTTTGGAATTTTTTATGATATTAAAGTGAATAAGAAATTTGGTGAAAAATATTTTGTGCCAATCAATTCTTGTTAACCAATAGGAGAGCTAAATTTCAAAATTGAACCCTCTTATTGGCCTATAAAAAGATTGGCTTTCATTTGGTTAAACTCGTCTAAATTTCGTCCAATACAAAATAAATATGTATAAAAACATATGTGTAAAATTTGTAAATAAAAAAATAATAATAAAAGAGGAGTAATTAATAAAACTTTAGTTAACTATTAAATAAATTATATAAAATTAAGTGTAAACTCGTCATTTTTCATGTTTTTCTAATAACTTTGTAAAATAAACAAATACCCTTTAGACTTTATACACCATATACTTAATATTTGGGAACAAACATACATATATGTTGTTATTTATAAATATTATTATCACTATAGATTAAGGGTGTGTTTGGTATACTGCCATGAATCACAATGGTTATGAGTTTGATAGTAGTAGTGGGCCCCTCACCTATGAAAGATCCATTCATGGCCTATTTGAGGTATATGGAGTATGGAATATATATACCATTCATTCCGATACTTGATAGATTTACATCTTAACCAAACAATTGATTGAAATCAAAATGCATTCCCTCATTCTCATTCCCGGGTACCAAACGCACCCTAAATTTACGTATATATGCACGAGATTATAAATAACAAAATAAAAGCACGGCTTATTGTGATACATAGATGAATAAACAAGATTATACATATATGAACAACTCATGTTATCCATATTCATGAGTTATGTACGGATATCTAAAACACCTTTTTTTTTTTTTTTTTTTTTTTTTTTTTTGCTTTTTTATATGCTTTAATAACGGCTCAAGTTATTATTATTATTTTATTTTTATTTTTTATTTTTGGTAAGTTAAACCCTGCATACGGGTAGAAAAATTAAATACGGCTAAAATTATTATTAACGGGAGTATAATATCAAAATGTAAACACGTGTTAGTGTGATATGAAAATAAATATATGGGATTTTACATATAACAATGACTCATGTAATTCCTATTTAAAGTTTAAATAAGGATATTCGAAAAATATTTTTTAAAAAAACTTTATTTTTTAACATCATCAAGAGTCATTATGTGCTATTAACACGCATATCAATAGTTACATTTAAACAATAACATCAACCTCAACACTATGCAAATTAAACAAAGTCAAATCCTTCGTTCAACAAAAATCTATACAAAATATAAAATCGATATAATACATAATGAAAACATATTATATAAAAACTTATACGTGCATGAGAATTATAACTATTTCCTTTACAGAGGGTGTTTGGGATTCTTACAAAAGTGTATCTTATATGTTTTTGTAAAGATAAAGAGGTTTTACTGTTATTGCACATATTTATATGTTTTGTTATAAAGTAAAGAACAATTAAATATTATACAATCCAAACATAATTACCAACGTATTTTTGTATTATTGTTACTAAATAAGTGTAGTTAAAAACAATACCCGAACAGAACAGCTACAATGAAGGTGATAGGTGGAACAAGATTGGTAAAAGCAGCAGTAAATGTTGGTGATGTTAGAACCAAGCTTTGAGCAAATAGATTTTGCGACATCGGACCCCTACATTGTCAATTGAACCATGAAAAGTAGTTATATGAGGATCACCAAATTTAAATTAACATCTCAAATTATATAAACTACATTTTAAATGTATGTCTTCATTGGTAATTTGAATTAATTATGATATGGAAGAATTAATGATATGGAGTCTATATAGTACAACTATAAATTATCTTGTCATTATATGTAATGTTATACACATATATAAAACTCAAGCTTGAGAACATACCCAAAAATGGCACATATAAAAGCTTGGAAGAGAATTTTCCATGTTAATTTCGGCCTTTTGTTTCTGCAACATTTTCATAAATTGTAAAAATAGAAATAAGAAAGTAAACAACTATGTAGGGATAACCGTTTGAAAATGTATTGTATTGAAACAAAAGTTTTTATAGTATGTCTGAAACTTTTGAATCTTCTGATTCTATGTATCGGTTTTACTAATCTTTGCTACTCCCCTGTCTCAAAAAGAATGTCCCCAAGCAAAAAATGAACAAAATATTATATGTGTATAATTAATGCACGTTTTAATTGATAAAATGTAATTTTTACCCTTAGATTTATTATAAAAATTAGAAATAAACAATTAATGTAAATTTGATTATATGGGCAAAATATGAAAATAGTCATTATTACTACCTACATATAAAATTAAACTCATACAATTTTTTTGGGACAAACATAAACAGTAAAGTAGACATTTTTTGTAAGACGGAGGGAGTATTATATTTACTAAATCACGTAATTACGAAGAAAGTGATGATGTGACATTAGTCATTCATTAATTATTATCACTCGTTTCATTTGTTAAAAAGTTTGGTAAATATAGCAGAAATAGAAAAAGTTAATCCTAAGTAATTAAAATAGAAATTTTATATACTCCAAAATATTCCGTGTCAAGTAGGATACATCTCTAAATGATTATCTCAAAAAATAAAATAGGCGATGATTTTGACATTTGATAATCGACACATTATTTGGGTTAGTGATTTATGTCGAATCTCACTTTAGCGTTTGATTTATGTATGGGCTCATTTTTGGTGGTTGTTGCCTGTTGGTGCTTGTTAGTTATGTGCTCTTTCAAACTGTATTGTGAAAATTGTAACAAAAGTATTACTTGTTATGAAAGATTGTTATAAAGATAATATTACAAACACATAATGCTTAATCATAATTAGTTTCTTAGTAAAAAAACTAATATAAACTAAATTATATTCTTTTTCATACTTAAAAAAATTGATTTGAGTTTCATATTTCTGTCAAAGGTTATCCAGTTGGCAACTGAGTAATATGCCACGTAGCCGTAACATGCTTGCTCGATATTTTCTTCACTGAAAACTCATCTTTGTTCTCAAATTTTGATATATAAAAAAAAAAAAAAAAAGGAAATAGAAAACAGGATTATTACTTTAAACAACTCAAGTCGACCATTCAAGCAATAATTAAGGTTAATTCTTATACATTTCTTATTGCCTTTTGAGCTAAAGTAAAATAACATGCATTAACAAAATGGGAGATAAAAGTTACCTTTCAATGATGAGAGCAAGAGGAAGAATGAGAACTGAAGAAAATAAATAGCGATAAGTGATCAAAATGCTCACATGCATTCCATCACTTGAAGCCACTTTGTAAGAAATACTAAGTGCTGCAATTATCAATTGAGATGCAATCATCATCAATGTTGCCTTCAAACTTTGGATCTTATTCTGAACCAAGTGCCAAAATGTAGATGCTCCCATATTAACCTTTTAATCCAATGAATTCTGAAAAATATGCAAAGCTCTATAACTTTGAACATGCATACAACTTAAACACGACTCTCTTTTTATAGCTTTGTAAGATTGTTGGCACCGAAGCTTTTTTCATTTATGGAGTAAACAACAATTAATACATAAGTGTAGGTGAAGTTAAGATAGAGAGAGAAGGTCTTCAATTTTATCACAAGAGATATCATTTTCATCACATAAATGTGTAACATAATACAAATGAACATAGTTAGTTAATAAATGTTTTATAAACAGGTTCTGTCAACATTGATTGAGTTAAGTTGGTCAGTTGATTTATTTTGATATATAAAAACACATTTAATTAATATAATTCCATTCATTAAAGTTATAAAAATTACCTGCTTGATTGCTTGAAATCCACTTCTTTTTTAGTATATATAAATATTGGAGTATTATATTATTAGTTGCATTCAAACTTATATTTATTGTATACATATTTAATTAATTTGTTTTGTTCGGTTAACACTTTTTTTCTACACGTAGACAAAATATCATTATGTTTTCACGTATTTTATTTCGTTATTAGCTTTTGTAGAATTAATGATTTATTATTATAAATTCTCACAATATGAAACTCAAAAATCTATAAATACACATATATTAAATTACTAGTGCATTATTTTTTACTTAAATATTATTATATAATATTGTAAAAATAGTACATGCAATAATCTTTTATATAATAGGAGAACTAACTTGAAGCCAAATTGAGGGATTCGATTAACCAATGAGAGAACTCGGTTTTGAAATCGAGACCTCTCATTGGTCAATTGGATTTTTAATTGAGAAAAAATAAGGCCAAAATTGAAGTTTTTTAAAAAGCTCGCCAAACATAGATGCGTCGAAATCGTGAAGAAAAAAAAACTTCAAAAAAGTGGGGGTGATTTACAAAACCTTGGTGTCATGAAATGTAAAAAAAATTGTTTAGAACTCATCAAAATCCGAAATTGATTTTTGTTTCTAAATATAAATTGAAGATAATTACTAAAAATAAGGAATTTGATATTATGTTAGCGGTTAAAAAAAAGAATTATCTTTAATAATATCTTTACTAGATTCAAAATATAAAGATAAATATTAAAATAAATTCAAGTTTATCTTTACGTAACCCTAATGTAAAACCTATATATACCTTAACAAGACATGAATTCATCATTCTTCACCAACTAATGTTTATGTTTTTCTTTCGGTTGGTTGGGGACGCTTATCTCTCATTAAGTCTGTTCTTGGGAATTTGCCAACATACTTTATGTCGCTTTATTATATGCCCGCGGATAAGGTTTTAAAATGTACCTTTTTGAAGGGTCGTTTAAGCCCTTATTTGATCACTTTTGTATCCGTTATTACTTAATATCGTTCATTTTCACTTTTAGGTCTCTTGAAGGCAAATTCTTTGGAATGGCACTTATTTGGACTAAAAGGCACGGATATCTGAAGAAAATGGCCAAAGTCAAGAATCGAGACACTCAAGTCTTTGAAACACAAGGGGACGGCGTCGGTGTTATCCAGGCGCCGTCGCATCACTTTGTGACTCAAGAGCCAAATTGCTTATTTTCAAGTGGCGTGTCGGGGCTTTAAAAGAGTAGGTCGTCATGACTCGGACGGCCTAGATTTGATCCAGCGGCGTTAGAGATCGAAGGGACGTCACAAGCATAAGGTGGCGTCGTCGCAAGACTAACGTGGCAAGCGAAACCCTAATGACGGTGACTGGCGTCACAAATCAAAAGGTGGCGTAGTCGCGATTGTAATCTTATATAGAATCCGAATTTTTAGTTTTCGATGTGTAGTCTTTTGGGTAAAACCTAAACCGAACCAAGGTCGTCTTATGCAAGTATTTTAGGTTCCAAACCTATCTTACATCAAGATAAGTGTTTTACTTCATTAATTCAATTATGTCTTTAATTACTTACATGTATGCTTGCATGTTCTCCATGTCCGGCTAATTTACTTGTGTGTTTGCTAGGGAATATGAAACTTAACTATTGAATATTGATTGGTTGTCTCTTATCTTAATTGTTAATGATCTAGTAATGCGATAGGTCATTCGTTGTGTAGTTAATGCTTGATTAATCTTTGTGAACCTTAGACTATAACACCTAGAGTAGTTGTAGGCTAAACCATCAAAAAGTACCTTAGAGTTAGAGTTTATAATTCCTAGAGATTTTGTAGACGAAACCCTTTGGTAGTTTCAAAGAGTTAGGGACAAACGCATACCCTACGACTTTAGACACACAACGCGATTAAGAATAAGGGCGTAACAATTCAACCATCAATAGGAGATAATTAAGGAGTAATAAAACCTAAGTAAACACATCTTTAAACCATCATACGAGCACACAATAATTAGACATAGACTACATACACCTTAGATTAGATAAGTAGACAAGTAGAGTAATCGGTGAAATACCAACCCCAATCAAACCCCGAGATTTGTATCTTTCCAATTCCTAAAAACATAAAAGATAAAAATAATCTTCCTCAACCCCAACCTTAGCGTGGTAACTCCTCACTAGCATTCCTATTCCCAGAGAGCGATATCAATACATGACTTACCTAATACTACACTACAACGATTAGGTTCATCGCCTGGGTGTTATAAAACTTGCTCGAGAAAAGGAAGTTCCTTTGACCTCGAGCAGCGTGTAAGCGTTATCAAGTTTTGGCGCGCACGGGGAATAGAATATCTAGTTAGTAGTCCACCTCGTTTAGGTTTCTTTGCTTGATTCCTATCAAGTAAAATTTTTCTCAATTTTAGCTTCCTCGTAGTCTATCCCCCTTTGTGACCTTTGTTCGTAACCCCATCACTTTTCATCATGGAAGGTGATAACCAACCACCATTCATCAACCTACCACCAAATGACCGCCAAGAGCCCGTACTCTTGGTGAATACTCGAGACCAAGCCACACAGGCTATAGGAACACTATTGAGCTTCCCGATCAAGCCTAAACTACGGACCTGCGATCCGACACCATCCGGTTAGTGCAAAGCGGATGTGCATTCCATGGACTTCGTTCGAAGATCCTAATCGACATCTTAAGGATTTCCTTAAAATTGTCGATTCCATCGACCTTGATGCTACTACTCGGGAGACCACGCGTCTGCGTCTCTTCCAATTCTCTCGGGACCAAGCTAACAATTGGCTTGGCGACTTCCAGCCGGCTCCATCTCAAGTTGGGATGATCTCACCTCTCGCTTCCTTGCTCAATTTTTCCCACGGGAGAACCACTAAGCTTAGGAATGACATCTTGATATTCCAACAACGTCAGGTGAATCTCTCACGAAGCATGGACTCGATTCAAGGACTTACTTCATAAAGTCCTCATCACGGCATTGATCTTTGGCTCCAAGTCCAACTTTTCTATGATCATGTCAACTTCCCCACCAAGCGAACCACGAGACCTTGATAGATCTTGAGCTCGTGGATCGTTATATATGCCTATGTAATCACAAGCACAATAAAGACAATCTCTACTACTAATGTTTATCGGTGAATATAAACACAAGTAACAAATAACTAAGAACTTCTTGATCCTCTATGGATCTTAATATTAACTAAAGCGAGTTTTTCAATCGGTACATAAACCTTTCTAATGTGTTCCTTTTATAGATAAGGAACCTAAACAATATCACTAAACCGTTTTCCAAAAGCGTATAATCATAAAACTAAATAAGATATACACAATCACTTCCTAATAAAGCTCATGTATATCACACTAAATAAACTAAACACGGAATAAACACTTAGCAGAATCAAACTAATCACTATTATACTTGGTGAGAATAAGTCTTGGCGAGAATCCACTTTACTTGATAGAAACCCTTGACATTAAGTTCGGCATAATCGGACTTTCACATAATTCCCAACAATCCTCCCTAAAGCGGAATTTGTTGGTTAAGTTCGGTTTCTTGATAGATCGTCTGACACGGAGGATTGGACACGAACAACGACAACGACAAAGAATGAAGAACATCTCTATGATGAAAAACTCCATATCTTTGCGGCAACAAATGACAAAGGTACATCAAAACATATTAGTTTCATACTATTCTCATCACATCCGGTGTGTTAACTCTGTGAGAGGTGAATCATTGAAAATAAATGGATTTGATGTCTCTTTCCAATAGCCATCACTCTTGGAGTAGCCATATGTTTGAGTTAAGTAAACTATGGTACTGCGATAACCATCGATTTATGGGCAAACCGGCAACCATATAAGCGGTTTGAAATGTCTTTACACATGGCCGTTTGCTCGGGACTAGTCAAATCTTAGGATTGGTGAATTGAGAACCAAATATGGAATGCCCTTGTCTTTACCACAAGCCATATACAAGTGGACTAGCCAATTCTTGGATTCCAAGCGAGGAATATACCATGGTGAATTGAAAACCATACAACACTCGACAATTAAGCATGGGTGGTTGCATACCTATGATTTTGAGCAAATCATTACGACTATCAATGATTTGATGTGTCTTTACCAAAATTGTACCCTTTGGACTAGCTAACTCTTTGACATACACAAAGTATATCGGTGAGTCAATAACCAAAAATATACAACAAACACGCAAGAAAAGTTAGATAAAACCAAAACATTTTTTTTTTTTTTTTTTTTTTTTTTTTTTTTTTTAACTAAAAACAAAACAAATATTACAAACTAGTACAATCAAGATGAACACGTAAGTGATATAAAGTGATTCTTAATCAAACCAACACATTGAGTAGCATGCGGTCATCATTTCCAGCGAATTAGGAGGCACTACCAACTTGTGTTTGTGATCTTTCCAGAAAAGTACCGGATAAAGGATAAAGCTTATCGATAGCATACACAAAATCATCCCACATGTAGTGCGAACTACATGAACACAAGACAAAGGATAAAACCTCCAACTCTCAATCTCCCATTTATGAGAATTCTTCCAAATAGAATACCCTTGACCATTTGGAGAATTAGAATCAAACATAACGAAGATCACCTAACGAGATATAAACCGAGACCGGTTGCTTGATGAAACTTATAATCTTGAATCACATGATCATAAAGCATTTTCAAATCATGTCGATTCACTAAATGAAGAATATCTTTCAAGAAGTTAAACTCAAAACGGTATCATCCGGCCTAGACACGGTGTTAAGCTTTCCGACTTTCCAATCAACCAATGTCACATGAGTTCCTTCATGAAAATCATCAACAGTTCCAACTTCAATAAAAGTAGACTCATCGACCTTGATATCAAAATCGGTACTATTTGAAGCTGTTTCTTAGCCAATCTGTCGAACATCTTGTAACCAAACTACATTGTTCCATATCATCACTATTTTCGGTACCAATCGTAAATCGGTCTCACGAATCGAGAGAATCATTAAGCTCCACATTGGACAACATTTGGAAGAAATCAAGGAAGATTCGTGAAACAACCGATTCGTGAGAGGAATAGCATCGAAAGTGTGTCAAAAGGAACAAGCGAAGATTCCACGAAGGCAAAACGATATCAAAATTATCCACAATTTCAAGCTGTTTTACGTCTCTTGGTTTGTAGGAACATCGGTCATTGAATCACGATTTTCCAATAGAGAAGAAGAAGTAGTACCTTGTGAAGAAAACTTCATAACAGTTATACTCTCGAATCAAAGTATCATCGGACCAAGTCATGACTTGCTTCATGGATAAACGAATTATGCATAGAAGCATTCTTCACAACTCTTCTCATATAGTTCCTCTTACGAGCAAGCTGTCATAGGTTTTCTCTTTTGGCTTTATTTCTACGTTCAATAAGAGCTCTTCTCTTGCGTGATTCTAGCTTTCTTTGATTCCCAGTGCCCTCATTTTATCCACAAAATCATCATCATTAAAGGAATCTCCTAAGATAAGTTTTGCTAGATCGGGATCGAAGCACCTTGAGAAATATAACCATCCATTGATCATCGATGTCGTAGGAAAGAAAGCATCAAGTTCGATTTCCTTTCGGGAGACAAATCGAAGCATCTTGATCTTGAAGAAACTTAGCCACAACACGACTCTTACGAATATCTTCATAATCGGCAAACATTCCGACTGAGCTTGATATTGTTCTTTAGTCACATGCACGACTTGACAAATCATCAATCACGGGATCTGTCTGTCTCGGAAGATGTCTCGTGAGAACCAATTTCGTGAGAACCAATGTGAGCTTGGAAGAAACAATCAAACCCGCATCGGAGGAAATAGGTTGAGACAAATCCTCAGTGGTGTAGAAAACTTGGGAGAAGCATTCAACTTATCGTTCTCGGCAAGAAAAAACTCTTCATCATCTGAAGGTGAAACATTTGAATATTACGGTAAAGATGAAGTTTGACCATCGAGTAACCTCTTTCACGAAACCATCGGTAGATACATCCTTCATATTTAGCTCCTTTGATGTGTCGTGAGATACCTTATCAAAGAATGTCTTCTTCTTTTACTAGTATATAGAATAGGCTCCTTGCTAGACACCTTTCTTTGTGAAGATTTAGCAATAGAAGAAGGAACATTAGATTTAAGTGCCACATCGGCCAATATATCAAGAGATTCATTAAGATTCTCTTGACCTCCTCCTCGGAAGAAACCACACATCTCTTTTATCCTTCGACTTAGCAATTTCTCCAAGTGTTCAACTTTAGCCTCCAATTCCACAATCTTCGACCAAGCGAGACTTGGTTTACGTAAGTTACGTCTTAAGACCGATCACCTCACTGTAAGCTTGTTCACGGATCATATAATGAGGTAAGTGAAATAGGATCTTCATCGACTCCATGTGAATATTCGGGAGGAATTGGAACTTCATTAGGCATTCGGGTACAACATTAACTGATCAACATTAGAGCATCCTTCACCAAAAGGAGTTCTCACGGGACTTGGTGTAGGCAATCTGTCGATATCAACACTGAACTTCATCAATTTGATCTGAACTTCTTCAAATTTATCACGAACTTCTTCAGGAACTTGAATAAATCTTGGACTAGAACATGGTCTTGGTGAAGGTATAGATGCTTGACAACAACGAAGGACCTCACCACCATCTCTTGAAAGAGTTTGACAATAGGATTGGAAGAAGGTAAAACTACATTAAGCTCATTATCGGTCTCATTCTCACGAGGTAACATGGCATCTAACAAAGGATAATGTGTCCCTTCAAACTTAGTCCGCATTGAAGCAAATAACTTGGGAGTCGAACACTTATGGGATGAAAAGCACGGGTTTGTGTAGAAACATTCAATATTATCTGTAAGAACCTAGGGTACATCAAAACTTTCCCTTTTTCCTAGTGATGTTTTCTACCATATTATCAAAGATATACTTAGAGAAATTATAAGTCAAACCCTTAGATAAGCAAACAATACCACATCCCGGTTGTGTTGAAAATTGATCCCGACTTCGGTTATTGCTCATGCATTGTAACAAAGTATGAACCAAGAACCTCCACATAGGAATGAACTTATTTTTCAACCACATATCGTCCTCGTGCTTTGATATCCAATAGCTCTAAGTCCTTCAAGCACCAACGTAGAATCGAATGATAAACCCCATTTTCATCATCCAAGCGAAGTTGTCTTGATCAAATCTTACGTCACCACATACACTTGTCCATCAACTTTAGCAACTATCTCGGTATCTCCTCTCTTTTCTAGGCGCCCAAAATTGAGTAATCAAAGTTTCATATATAGCATCGGAAAATCGTCAATGCATATACAATCTTTGATCTTTGTAAGAAAGAAATCATCGGCCTATAAAGCTCATCACCTCGAGCCGTACCAAGAAAAGCAACCTTGTTATGATCGTGTTTAAATTGAAGTGCCATGAGAGATTTTGAGGATTAGGGTTAGGATTTTGCACAAAGGAAGTGTTTTAATGATAATAATAAGCGAATCACTTATATGTGGGCGAAAATATGTAAATAACGAATAAATAGAAATTTCCCAAATTTAGTCAAAGTTGACCAAGAATGGCGTGAACTTCTACTTTTACTTAAATTCACTTATAACCCGGTGAAATGACAAACCATTACTTTGAAGTAGAATACTCGATAGAATCAAATGACTTACTCATGAAGCTTGATAAATATCTTTTCTTGTTTCACCCACACGCATTAATTCTCTTACCACTTGAACCCGTCTATAAAACAATCCCAATGCACCTTGACTTCTTCATCAAAATCCCCAAATAATATATCAAACCCTAATCTCTTCAATTCTTCAAAATTAACCGAATAACCATGAGTACCAACCACGAGATCATAGATCTCACAACAACATCCTCATCATCATCCTCATCATCTAGTGAAGATACCAATACATGGTTTAACTATTTTCCAAAACCATATCCTTTACCAAAGAAATCACCTTTTCTCTCCTCATCGGAAGATGAAAGTGTTGAGAAACCAAGTGTATCTGCTTGAAGATTACGATGAATCCTATAATGAGGAACATCTTACTCCCGACCCTCGGCACCTAGACCTCAGCGAAGGTCGCGGGCCAAAATCCTCCACTTCCTATGGGAAGAAAGGTGGTGCTTGGTCTCTTGGCATCATGTTTTGGTGCATCATCACATATCGTATCGAGGAATGGAAAAAGGAAAATGATGTAAGTTGATGTATGATTGAAAGAGTAGATGATGCACAAAGGAAAATCTTTCCTTCTCATCTCTCTGCCACAATCAGCTTCAGCTTCTTCGTTTGCATCAATCCATCCTCTCCATTTTGATCCTTAGCATCTGTTAGGGTTGGTTATGCTTTCACAAAGGCATAGCCAGCATTTAGCGCCAAAAGATGTGAGCGATCGTGCATATCCAACGACTATTAGTGTGAAAGATGTGAGCCGTCATACTCATCGTGCTCATCTTTAGATGTTGGAATAGATGATATGTAATAGATTAGGACTATTAGATCATGTAGATGCTTTTGATGTTGCCGATACTCTGTGTCTGTGGTATGTTGTTTCTTGAATGAATGAATGATCTATTTGTACGTACTTCTTTTGATTGACTCATATAACTTGTACTTTCAACGGAGGAAACAAATAATACACTTGACACAATGAAATCGGTGGAAACCGACAAGCTTTCTTGATCAAAACACAAGCGATCGAGACAACCATTACGCAAAACAAACACGAAATATACACAAACAAACATAGAAACACACTAAAATTACATTAGCGAGGTTAGAGTAAGTTAAAACTATCAAATATACAAAATTACATAGCAAAATGCAAAGTTATACATAAATCCTCCCACAGGCATATGCCTCCCCAGAGGCCTATGCCTCCCTTAAACTTTTTGGTTAAGGGTTAAGCATGCCAATATGGACCACAAGGTGTTGAAACCTTGGTCCTTCAAAAGCCTTTGTTAACGGATCGACCACATTATCATCGGTATGAATTTTGACCACATTTATCAAATTTTTATCATATGCATCTCTTATAAAGTGGTGCTGATTTCAATATGTTTTGTTCATTGTGAAAAGCTGGATTTTTAACAATGCATATGGTACTTTGATTATCAATAAAAATTGTTGTGTTCATGAAATTATACCCATAATCCAACAAGCGATTTTGAATCCAAAGAACACATCACGACAATTAGCGGTGACGCATACTACTGCTTGATAGATGAGGTAGCCACAATAGTTTGTTTCTTGCATTGCCAAGAAATCAATCTCTTTCAAGGAATTGGCAACCTCGGTGGTGGACCTCTATCCAGTTAGCACCGGCATAGTCACTATCACTATAAGCTTCCAACTTAAAGGAGACTCTTTTGGGTACCAAAGACCTAGAAAAGGTTGGCCTTTAAGGTACTTAAAGATCTTCTTCTGACATTGAGATGGGAAGTCGGTGGAGTAACTTGATGTCGTGAACAAACACTCATGACATAAGTAATATCGGGCACTGGAAGGCATTAAGTACATCAAAGACCCAATCATAGACACTGTACAAATGAACATTCACGGTGGATCGACTTCATTATTGGTCTTTGACTTTGGAGCTTCATAAGGTGTAGTGTGATCCTTACACCCTCCATACCAAACTTCTTCAATATGTCCTCACATATTTGTCTGGTGATAAAGATACCATCGGGTTTCTTGAACTTGAAGACCCAAAGAAAGTCATCTCTCCCATTGCACTCATCGAAACTCTCCTTCATAAGCTCCTCAAATTCCACGCACCAAGCTTCCTTTGTGGATCCAAGATAATATCATCCACATAGACTTGCACAAGAATAATGTCGGTGGAATTCTTCTTTAGGAAAAGAGTCTTATCAATTGCACCTCTTACGTAACCATGCTTGGTGAAATGTAGAAAGCCTAGCATACCGGGCTCTCGGGTGCTGATGTAGTCCATAGAGAGCTTTGACCACCTTATAAACATGATTAGGATGATCGGATCTTCAAATCCTTTAGGTTGAGTGACATACACCTCCTCTTCAATTTCACCATACAAGAAGGCTCCTTTAACATCCATTTGATAGACCATAAAGCCCATATAGGATGCATAAGCTAAGAAAATTCGTATAGCCTCAACTCTTGCCCTTTGGTGCAAACACTTCATCATAATCTATCCCTCCTCTTGTCTATAACCCTGTGCAACTAACACGGCTTTGTTTTTAATGACAACACCTCTAGCATCTCTCTTATTCTTGAATCCATTTTGTCCCAATAGCATACTTACCATCGGTAGTGGTACCAATATCCAAACACATTGATTTTGAAATTGTTGCATCTCATCTGCATAGCTTCAAGCCAACTTGAGTCTTCAAGAGCACGAGTAACCTTGGTTGGTTCCACTTGTGAGAGAAAACAAGCAAGCAGACAATGTTGATAGTGCGTGTGATTGTCTCTCTGTTGATTTGAGACATAAGAGACAAAAGCCACTGTCCATATTTAGAGCGCACGGTGCCTCTTGTTCTAACAGGCATTAGGATCACCAATAATATTAGGCGTGGATGTACATTGTTGATCCTTGTTGTAGTGGTGGTGTTGACATCAATGGAATCATCAAGATTAGTCATAGTGGGTTCAAAGTCGATTATCATAGGAAGGTGTGTTGAAGATGCACCTTTGGGTTGATGATGACCAAGATCGAAGGTTTGGAAACCTTGTATAAGGTTCACCAAGATCTGTTGACACTTTAGTAGACATAGGAGTAGTGGCACCATGTCTTTCGGCCGAATTGGAGAGGTGAGGAGAAGCAGAACTATCTTGTTGAGAATTGAAGTTTCTGGAGAGCTTCATTTGTACTATTTTCAACATTCCTCTCGACATCTAAATTGGTGCATACTCTTGTTTCTTGATCGGCAAGGTCCTCGGCATAATAGAATTCATCTTCACCCACATCGGTATAATCTTTAGAAGTGTCACCTACAAAATTGTTAGGAGAGAAGGAAGGTACTACAATGGGTTGTTCATCATCGGACCTTTGTCGAATTAGCATCCAAAGTGTACGTATTAGGAGTTGAAGATGCTTGAATCGCATTTTGATCGACCTTATGTCTAGCATATCCCAGTGTCGGTCAAGTAGTCAAGATCAAATGACCAAACATGACCTTGGCCTTGAACATTAGGCTTGTCTTCAAGATACCTCAGTTCAATGTCTCCTCAATCTTCTTTGCGGATACATTATAAACTCTGTATGCCTTACTATGAGCGAGAATACCCACAATGTAGCCATCATCGACTTTCTCATCAAATTTGCCCAAAGGATCCTTTGGTATTTAAGATTGTCACTGACGACCAAGCGGTTTAAGGTAATGAATAACGAGGAACTTTTCAAAAAAAGTTCATATGGTGTTTTAAGATGTGGTCTAGTAATGGACACTCTATTGAGTACATAACAAAATTGTACCATGACCTCGGTCAAAACATGGTAGGAAGTTTAGAGTGCGCTAGCATTGATCTTGCGACTTCTATTAAGGTTCTATTTTTCTTTACGCCACCCCATTTTGTTGAGGGTTCTTGGAGTGCTATAGTCCTTTTGATTCCCTTTAACTGCGAGTTCTATCGAATGGCATTTTGAACTACTGTACCATTATCACACCTAATTCCTTTCACCTTTTTGTTGTTGATTCTCAATAAGGGTAATGAAATCTTTCAATATTTGGATGTTTCATCTTTGGTACTTAGAAAGAATACCCAACAAAATTTACTAAATCCATCGGTGATCACGGACAAAAATATTTATGATCAATGCTTCTCACTCTAGTTGGACCAAGCAGATCCATATGAAGCGGTGAAGAGGTTCGAAATAATGGTTCTTCTTATATGAGAACACCTTTGTAGGAGGCTCTGTCTTGCTTTCCTTTGTTGCATGCAACACGGTTATGATCATTGGTGAATACTTTGGCGGAAGTCCTTGAACAAGGCCCGGTTTAGAGGCTGGTTGATGGTCTTGAAATTGACATGGGCCATCCTTACATGCCATTTGGTGGACTCATCCACGGATGCTTTAGCCACCAAACATGTTAAGTCACTCTTTGGTTTGACATTAGTTAAGTTGAATGTATACAAATTGTGACTACGAGGAACCTTGATGGGAATTGAAGTATCTTACGGGAGTTTGAAGTCTTTAGGCGACAAGACATTCATCCTCTGTGAAGAGTACTTTGTTCTTAGTGTCACAAATTTGTGAGGCGAAAACAAATTGAAGTGTTGAAGTTCCTTGACATAATAAACATTCTCAAAGTCCGGTGAGGTGTTTTGATGGTCCCTTTTCACGTAATTAGTCCATCACTTCCTCCAAAGGTTACATTGCCTCCACCTTCAATAGGTATAAAGTTATGCATCATGTCCTGTTCACGACATACTTCTAGAACAACCACATCAACAATTCCAACATCTTTATGCTTAAGGGATGATCCTACAACAACAAAAATATACAAAAATTAGTACACTATGGGGCTCAGTCATTCTTGACTTGAACACCTTATGGATCATATGAGTTGTGCCAAGTAGAAGTATAAGATCCACTATTGTTCTTGGGTTTCCAATGAAACTTAGATCTCTGTTTATTCAAGAACAACTCTTTGAGGTCTTGACAATGATATCGATACCCTTTCCCATTAGTCATAGGGTTAACATATCTAGGCCAAAACCATTTTAAAATATTCCTTTGGTTGGTTGAACATATGGTTTTCAAGTGATCTTCTCAAGGAAAAGATGTATAATAATTAGAAGCTTGTGGAACATAAGGTGGTATATCATTAACATTAGTCCACATTGGTCTAGATTTCCTTGAATCACCACACCTACTCATTCTTTGCTCATGATAATCACAATCCTTAATTAAATGAGATTTACTTCCACACACAAAACATTTCTTACGAAGAAGATTTATTCAAACCAAAGAAGTATTCTTACAAGCAAAAGTATTCAAACCAAAACCATGAAAAGAATTGTTTTAACGGTATTATTATGCAAAGAATTAAAAGCAAGTCTTGAGGCAAGCTGTCTTGGAAGGGCATTCCTTGGCGACAACTCTGTCATGCTTATTGGTAGTCTTGGGTGCGAGCGGGGTGAAGACTTGGGAAGGTCGGACTTGGGAAGGTCGGACTTGTCATTTGAATCACACTCTGTAGACCCTTGCTTGGAGGACTTGTCCTTTGTTAACACAAGAGACAAAGTCATTAGTAGAAGTATTAGGGTCGAGCAAGTCTTTTGACTTTTGCCATACGAGATGGTGTGATCCATCAAAGTCATTAGTAGTGGAAAGGTCAATGGGCATGTGCTCACCTCTAATTGGTCCACGAGCGACATGTAGGTCACCTTCTTTCACAAAATGTGCTAGGCGGTGGTGTAGATCTCGTGTGTCATCCCTAGCTTCTAGGCCTACATATTTCTTAAAACCTAAAGCCACAGTAGAATTGGGAGCTTGGCGCTATAAATGAGACTAGCCAACTTACTACCATTCATCATCCACTCATTATTCCTAGCAATTTCCTCCTTAAGTTTTCCTTAAGCTCTAGATTTTCGACTCTACATACGCTCTTAATTTCTCGGACCATTTTAACTCATTTGTAGCACATTCGAGATCTCTTTCTAAAACACCTATTTTCTCACCATAAGCTATTTCATTCTTACGTAACCAAACCTTTTGTCTTTCTAGTGTTTTTAAAGCACTGTTTATAAGCTTCTACTTCACATAGTATTCATTATATTTTGGTTCCATAATATCATAAGCTTGTTTGAGTTCATTATAACGCTCACTACAACCAAACAAGCAGTTTTGTACACGAGAGATGCCCATCAAGGCAATCGATCATGCCTATCCTCGAAATACGACTGCAATCAACCCAACATTCTCGGAACCATCATTGTCATCCTCCTCATGTTGCTTCCGGTCCACATTGCTATCAAGAGTGACCAAAGCGGTTGAACCTCTTGAATTTCTGCATCCTTACGATCTGGCGATAAGTGGAGTATCTTGTCTCATCACCGACTTTCTGTCTTTGCATTCTCTAGAAAAGTGACCCATCATTGGCATGTGAAGCATTTAACCTTCTTCTTGTCAAACCTATTTGGATCGCGTCCTTTGAACAAATCTTACGCGACTGCGCTCAAAGTTCTTGATATCCATGGAAATCATGGCCACTTGCCACTTGACTTCATCTCTTCCATGTCAAGAGGTCCACTTTGATCAAAATCCTCATAAGCCGGTTCTGCTGAGGATCATAATCGACAAAGAAGGTTCAAGTACATCTTCCATAATTCCTTTGGATCTAGGAAGAGCTTGATGAAGGAGCGACATTAGATGATGATGGATATGAGCTTGGAAAATAGTTTGACTTTGGAGTAGAGGCTCCAACAAATGCGATATGACTTCATGATGAAGATGATCGAAAAGGCTTCTCACATCATGTTCAAGAGCTTTAAGCTTGTTATCTGACTCATCAAATGTCATCATGTCCAAACCACCTTTAGCTTTTAAAGCTATGCTCACATGTAGCCGGGATGGAGGTAATGACCTCGAAACTTAGAGTTCTGATCATCATTATCCGAAACACTTTGAAGGTGGTGCAAGTGACTCAAGATCTTGTGAAACTTATCATAGCCCTTGTGAATTCCTTCCTCTTGAGAGATCGAAAGTCCACAAGCTGTTATGCGAGCATGGACTTCTTGACCTTCTAGACTCCTCATTCCACGAACTTTGCTTTAATAGCTAACCATATATCCTTGGCGTCATGCATGAAGTGAAAATCACTCAAGTGATCCTCGGGAATAGCTTGCGGAAGAATAGTTCGACCTTTGTTTCTCTACGAGCGCTAGCAACTCTTGACGGTTTTGGGAGGAACATTAATCATGTTCAATGACATCGTGGTAGTTCTCTTCAAATTGTTCCCCTTCAAAATTATCGCCATAGATTCCAATCAATGTTGGAAATCGATTACGCATCTTCATAGCCCAAAGATCATATTCCTCCCTTTTAAGGTAAGGAAACTTAGCATTGCTATTAGCAAGACTTAGTTCTTTGCAGATGGGTGGAGTTTTGGTTGTTGGTGAGTTCGGTTCGACATCTGAACCGGGCATGGTGTTATTGTAATGGTTGTATTGGTGTTAAGAAAAAGCTTGTCCTTAGTATCGTAGAGACTCTCACGAGGCTCGATACCACTGTTGAAACAGAACACGAGACCTTGATAGATCTTGAGCTCGTGGATCGTTATATATGCCTATGTAATCACAAGCACAATAAAGACAATCTCTACTACTAATGTTTATCGTGAATATAAACACAAGTAACAAATAACTAAGAACTTCTTGATCCTCTATGGATCTTAATATTAACTAAAGCGAGTTTTTCAATCGGTACATAAACCTTTCTAATGTGTTCCTTTTATAGATAAGGAACCTAAACAATATCACTAAACCGTTTTCCAAGAAGCGTATAATCATAAAACTAAATAAGATATACACAATCACTTCCTAATAAAGCTCATGTATATCCACACTAAATAAACTAAACACGGAATAAACACTTCCATGAGAATCAAACTAATCACTATTATACTTGATGAGAATAAGTCTTGGCGAGAATCCACTTCACTTGGTAGAAACCCTTGGCATTAAGTTGACATAATCGGACTTTCACATAATTCCCAACAGAACCAACGAAACCATCTTAGGTCTAGCGGACGGTAGTGTTGCATATCCGGTAGGGATAGTAAAAGACATGGTAGTACGTGGGAGAGTTGACTCTTTAGCCGACTTCCATGTGCTAGACATGAATAAGGACCCGACATGCCCATTACTAGTAGGAAGATGATTCTTAGCTACCACTAGTGCCATCATCGATTGTAAGATGTCCAAGATAGTGGTAGGAGAGGGGTGCTAGGTCAATTTCGATGTCAAAAAGCATCGTACTACAAAGAAGAGAAATCCCACATGAGATTAGGTTGGATAGAGCGCCTTCTAGATATGGACCTTGGATAGATAAGAACCTCATAGGTCCCCAGCGACCTTTTACCTAGATGAAGCTTTTGCTAGTAAAGCAACTTTCCATGAAAAAGAAATGGCTAGGGACATGGAAGTGAACCCGTTCGAGGACGCCTTAGTATTTAGGAAGATGACCGTGTTCCTAGGAAGCTTGCCGTCAACCTTGTCATGAATAAGTGGAAAGTTGAGAAGCCTAAACATAAATGGGATTGGGATAGACCGCCTAGTGATGGTAATGGAGAGTGGCACATTAGGATAACAATCTATGATCCCGATGGAGAAGTTTGAAAAGGCATATCAAACCAAGCGTACTACTAGGAACTTAAATGATAAGTTTGATCCTTATGACATTGTTAAGGATAGGCTTACTTATATCGATGCGTAAGGACACGACTACGAGTCTAGCTACAAGACTCATAAATAAAGAAAAGCGCCGTGGGAGGCAACCCATGCTTAATTGTTTGCTTGTTAGTGTCATATATCTTTTATTGATTGCTTATTCTCATGTTTAAATTTGTAAAATGCTTTATTTTGTTTTAACCTCGTCTTAATTGCATATAAAGGTATTTTACATAAAGGATAAATGTAGGGAGGATTACACACGTTTTCAAAAGCGTAAACATGAAATTACAATTAATTAAAAGATATATTTGTGTGCTTGTTCGAGTCAAATGCTTGTATCGAGTCATAATGGATGTTTTGCGAAATTTTTCCGATTCTAAAGATGTAAATTTTCGAAATTTTTCGGAAAATCGCGAGACCGGTTTTGTCGGGATAACTGACGCGTCGAAGGAGTAAAAAATATTACTTTTTCTCATTTTCGAGCTACTTATAAATTTTGGAATTTTCAGTCTTAATTGTCCGTAAATGCAGTAAACATCCATTCCACAAGCATTATATCCTAGTTTAATAGAGTCTTATATATATTATTATCGCCGATTTTACGCGAAGGTTTCGTTTGTTTTCTTCAAGTGTGCAGGTTTAATTTATTAAGAAGAAGATACATAAGATTGGAAGGAGCTTTTTACGCATACGTTCTTCTTTAAAAGGATTTAACCACTACTTCACACGGATCCTACCGAGCTAATCAGGGGAGTACTAGTTTCTTTCATTTTTAATTACCTTCTATTATCATAACTTTGATACTTTCGGGGAACATTAGGGACAATGTTCAGTTTAAGTGTAGGGAGGGAAAATAAAACGGGAACTTTGAAACTATGCTTATCCTTGAGTGTTTGCTTTGTCCAATTGTATTTGTGTAATAAACCATGAGAAAATGTCGGTCAGGGTAATTTTGGCACCAAATTTAAAATTTTTCATGATATATATGTAACACCCCCAAAATTTCATAGCGGAAGCGTTCGGGTCATGGGGTGCTACTAAATCAATATACACAACACAAGGTAATAAAGAATGGAAATTTTATTCCATTTTAAAATATAGATTAATTCATGAAATAGTTTTACATCATTGTTTCAAAGTCGCGGAGTAAAGCCCATAAAATATATGTTGTCCCATTAAAGTTGTATTAAAATGTTTGGAAACACTTGGATGCAGTCTTCAACGAATACCTTTGCCAATGCCACGCCAATAAGTAAACACGAGAAAAACATGCTAAAATGTCAACACAAAGGTTGGTGAGTTCATAGGTTTAAGTTTAAGAAAATCAAGTTGGACCACGATTGCACATATAGCATCTCCGTGAATGACACTATATGCAAAAGGCTATTACGCTAGTACCAAGTTCATGCGATCGAAACTACGACGGTGTGCATGCATCTAGAAGCATGATAAATAAAAGCCCAGCAAGTGTATTTCTAGTACACTCAATCAATACGATATGATATCGCGACTTTGCCTATCCGGTCAAACTCGAGCGGGGTGTCATCCCAATAGATCTATTCATAACAATCGCGCCTCCCAAAGGGAACTAGCGGTAGCATAGTTGGGATTCAAGGTTGTTTCACGTAATAATATTTTCGAGTTTGAGTCCGAAAAAGAGTTTTGCATGTTTCTCACCCCATAGTTTTATAAAGCAAGTAATAAAAGTAAAAGTGGGGCTATAAACTTATCTTAGCAGTTCGGTGAATAAAGCACAAAGAGATCAAGTAACAAGTAGCTCCAACACGCAACCTAAACTAGTGCGTCAAATCTCAGTTTTTGATTCCAAGCTAAATAAAGTCTATCTACTTTATTTAATTTACATGTGGTGTTGTTGTTGTCGTTGTTGTGTTGTGTGACAGCGTTTAAGTTTGAAAATAGCTTTTTCAAAAGTTTGTGTATATTCCGGCTTATGGAAGTATGGCTTGGAAAGGGTATCGAAGATGAAAGTGATTAGGCTTGAAAGATGAACAAAAGCAGTCTACGGAAAAGTTGAACGTATAGTGAGACGTTGTTGGTGAGAAAAATGTTATATATATAATATAAGTTCTTGTGAAACATCTTTTGTTTTAGATTTTGTAAAAATAGTTTATGTATAAAATTGTAGAAATATAAGGTGACTTGCGTTAATTATTTGAATCGGTTTGACCAATTGTCAAAAGTTGTGAGTAAAGTTTATAATCCGGTTTTCTAATAGTCGAAAAAAAATGTATGTTTTACATGTTTAAATTACATATAATTTACAATTCCATATATATAGAAACCCTTGTTTTGCTAACTTTGTTCTCCAAAAATAATCTCATTTCAAGTATTAGTGTGAACAAAATATTGTATATCGTGCATGTCGAGATATGGCGTTGGTATGATGAGTCATAGCAGTAAAGGCGAGTGGACCTATAATGAAAACAGGAATGGCTCGAGGCGAGCCGGACTCTCAAAAGAAACTAGGCTTGAATCGGTTTTGACTAAGACATGAATACTAAAAAGTTGGGCTTGGGCGATGTAAAACAACCGGATGAATTTTTGAAAGACTAGAGCTTGGCCCAAGGATGATAAAACAAGCTCGATAATTAATTTAGCGACTTTCTCATTTGACTCAAAGCGCAAGTTGACAAGAGATTTTAGACCTCATTTGGTTTAGTAAAATTTATCATATGGGACTCTCATGACCACACTCATGGTTTTGAGTTAGACTCGATAACAAACACCCCCGGGGTGTCTCGTTGTGATCCGAAAATAGCAAACAAATGCACCCCTTTTAGTGACTCGAATAAAACTCGGTAACTTTGACTCTTTGTGAGTCCATATGGATACTAACACAAGGCAACAAGGACACGAGGCATTTCACATAATTATGACTAATGAAGTCGAGTAGCCACTCGGATAGGACAAGAACTATATAAGTCGTAAATCAATCGAGCGAAATATAAAATAAGAAATTAAGCCATAATAAGCCGAAACCATTTGATTCAATAAGCAACGTTTAAAAAAAAATTCTTTTCCTGGTTCTTGCGTCCATTCGCAGCCAACCCAAATACAACAACAACATAAATCCTTTTTAAGTTAACTAAAACTAACTTAACACTAATCAATATTTTCACTTCTTCATGTATTTATGTGTTCGACAAGATGAGCAATAAAATGAACATAGTGACATAATAAAAGTTCGGATATATAAAATTTACATTAAGGAATAAAAAGATTAATTGACAAAAATCGAATCTTACAATAAGCTCAAGGAAAGGAACGATTTGCCAAGGAGGTCGAACCGAAAAGCTCCAATTAAACAAGACTCGGAGTGAATTGACGCAATTAAACACTTGATCAAGCTTCCTTTCACTCCCAATAACAAAACCCCTAACCTAATTTTGAAAACCCCTTTGATTTGATGAAACCCTAATTTTCGAATTGTTGGTGAAATGAATGAATCTGTGGTAAAACTCGAACCTATTTATAGATATACATCTAGGAAGTCTTGCTCACTTCTTTCTTGTTCTTGAAGATGATAAGGAGCCTCTTTGAGTAATCTTCCCCACTAAATGCAGGCCTTCACGTGGCCTCCTTGGTGTTTTCTTCAGCCGTGACTATAGAGACAAGAAAAAGGAGGGGACCTTGGTTCTTTTGTCGATTTGTTCCCATGGAAAAGCCAAGGATGTATCAATATTTGGTTTGGGTTACTCCTGAAATGGGGAAAGAAGTTTGGAGGGTTTTCCATTAATGGGAGGGTGTAAGAAGGGGGGAGACGAATATGGAGGAGGGTTTGCAGGTGGTGGGGAGCGTTTTCTGGGGAAGACAGAAAAAAAGAAGGAGATATAAGGGGGCGTGGGTTATGTGGGGATAGTTTAGTTTTATTAATTTTGTTTTGTTATTAATACTGTATAACTTGTACTGCGTATGTTGTCGGGTCTCCGGCGTGGCGTACTCTCCGGTGTCAGAAAATATAAAATTATATTTTCATAAGCATCTTGAAGGCGATATAACCATTACGTCGTTGGTATTGTTAGCTCGCTTTTATATTTTAGCCGTAACGGTCGTGATTATAGATTGAAGCGTAAGAAAGAAAGAAAAAAAAATATATATAGTCGCGAAAATCGGTAGGAAATTTACAGTGGTTCTGATACCTACCCTTAAAAGAAACCACGTCCTCGTGGTTTATGATGCAAGGATTGCCGAGGTCGTCGGTGACGAGATGTGAGTATTTATACTTAAAATGTGATATGGGAAAAGAGGCTAGTCGTTCAAAGAAGATTCGGTGACGTGAGACGATAAGTGAACAACAGATAAAGGATTCATTAAACGAAATGCAACACGGTTTCATGAAAGAGTACAATAGTTGAGTTCAAAACTGAAAGAACAGAGTCGTATGAGGTTACGAAGGATAAAACATATGAGCGAAATAAGAGGTCGTGACCAGTGACAAAGGTGGTTTAAATACGTGTGCGAGAATCAAGTAGTTGTATGTTACATAAAGAAATAACATAGAAGCAGTGACGAGTGGTACCTTACATAAAGAAATAACGCCGAGGTTGATACAATGACAAGTTGTACATTACATACAGAAATAACGTAGAGGTCGATACAATGACGAGTTGTACGTTACACACAGAAATAACGTAGAGGTCGATACAATGACGAGTTGTACATTACACACAGAAATAACGTAGAGGTCGATACAATGACGAGTTATCGTTACATACGAAATAACGTGAAGGTCGTCTGATGACGAGTTATCGTTACACGTAAATAACGTAGAAGCATTGGCAAGTTGTATGTTACATACGAAATAACATATAAGCAATTAGAGGCATAACATAGTGCGATATGGTAATAGTGAGCATGTTAAGCGGTTTAACATAGAGATATCGGGCATAAGAATTGTAGTCTACTCTACACTCTCCTTAAATTAATTATTCCTTAATTTCATTCGACTTGTTACATCAACATTATTCTCATTTAAACTTGCGACCCAATCAAACAAAACGACCTTAAAGTTTAAATGTGAGTTAATTAAGAAACTTAATGATTTTGAGAAATAATTTATTTAATTCAAATGAGAGCTTATCTGAACCTAAAATATAGTAGTAACACATAGCACGACTACATCGTATAACGATGAAGCAAGGCATAGCGAGACATTGGCGGCGGCGGTGTTGAAGTGTTTTTAGGAAAATTTGGTTATAGTTTAGGTTTTGAAAAAAATACCTAATTCTCTATAACCTTGGCTCGATACCAATGTAACACCCCAAAATTTCACAGTGAGCGTTGGGTCATGGGTGCTACTAAATCAATATACACAACACAAGGTAATAAAGAATGGAAATTTTATTCCATTTTTAAAATATAGATTAATTCATGAAATAGTTTTACATCATTGTTTCAAAGTGCGAAGTAAAGCCCATAAAAATATATGTTGTCCCATTAAAAGTTGTATTAAAATGTTTGGAAACACTTGGATGCCGGTCTTCAACGAATGCCTTTGCCAATGCCACGCCAATAAGTAAACACGAGAAAAACATGCTAAAATGTCAACACAAAGGTTGGTGAGTTCATAGGTTTAAGTTTAAGAAAATCAAGTTGGACCACGTTGCACATATAGCATCTCCGTGAATGACACTATATGCAAAAAGGCTATTACGCTAGTACCAAGTTCATGCGACCGAAACTACGACGGTGTGCATGCATCTAGAAGCATGATAAATAAAAGCCCGGCAAGTGTATTTCCGGTACACTCAATCAATACGATATGATATCGCTCGGCGTTTGCCTATCGATCAAACTCGAGCAGGGTGTCATCCCAATAGATCTATTTATAACAATCGCGCCTCCCAAAGGGAACTAACGGTAGCATAATTGGGATTCAAGGTTGTTTCACGTAATAGTGTTTTCGGTTTGAGTCGAAAAGAGTTTTGCATGTTTCTCACCCCATGGTTTTATAAAGCAAGTAATAAAACTAAAAGTGGGGCTATAAACTCACCTTAGCGATTCGGTGAATAAAGCACAAAGAGATCAAGTAACAAGTAGCTCCAACCATAACCTAAATTAGTGCGTCAAAACTCGATTTTGATTCCAATAAATAAAGTTTATCTACTTTATTTAATTTACATGTAATTGTTGTTGTTGTCGTTGTTGTGTTGTGTGTGACGTTTAAGTTTGAAAATAGCTTTTTCAAAAGTTTGTGTATATTCCGACTTATGGAAGTATAGCTTGGAAAGGTATCGAAGATGAAAGTGATTAGGCTTGAAAGATGAACAAAAGCGATCTCTGGAAAAGTTGAGCGTATAGTGAGGCGTTGTTGAGTGAGAAAAATGTTATATATATAATATAAGTTCTTGTGAAACATCTTTTGTTTTAGATTTTGTAAAATGGTTTATGTATATAATTGTAGAAATATAAGGTGACTTGCGTTTATTATTTGAATCGGTTTGACCAATTGTCAAAAGTTGTGAGTAAAGTTTATAATCCGGTTTTCTAATAGTCGAAAAAAATGTATGTTTTACATGTTTAAATTACGTATAATTTACAAGTCCATATATATAGAAACCCTTGTTTTGCTAACTTTGTTCTCTAAAATTATCTCATTTCAAGTATTAGTGTGAACAAAATATTGTATGTCGTGCATGTCGAGATATGGCGTTGGTATGATGAGTCATAGCAAGTAAAGGCAGAGTGGACCTATAATGAAGCAGGAATGGCTCGAGGCGACCGGACTCTCAAAAGAAACTAGGCTTGAATCGGTTTTGACTAAGACATGAATACTAAAAAGTTGGGCTTGGGCGTGTAAAACAACCGGATGAATTTTTGAAAGACTAGGCTTGGCCCGAGGATGTTAAAACAAGCTCGATGATTAATTTAGCGACTTTCTCATTTGACTCGAAAGCATAAGTTGACAAGAGATTTTAGACCTCATTTGGTTTAGTAAAATTTATCATATGGGACTCTCATGACCACACTCATGGTTTTGAGTTAGACTCGATAACAAACACCCTTGAGGTGTCTCGTTGTGATCGAAAATAGCAAACAAATGCACCCTTTTAGTGACTCGAATAAAACTCGGTAACTTTGACTCTTTGTGAGTCCATATGGATACTAACACAAGGCAACAAGGACACGAGGCATTTCACATAATTATGACTAATGAAGTCGAGTAGCCACTCGGATAGGACAAGAACTATATAAGTCGTAAATCAATCGAGCGAAATATAAAATAAGAAATTAAGCCATAATAAGCGAAACCATTTGATTCAATAAGCAACGTTTAAAAAAAAATCTTTTCACGGTTCTTGCGTCCATTCGCGACCAACCCAAATACAACAACAACATAAATCCTTTTAAGTTAACTAAAACTAACTTAACACTAATCAATATTTTCACTTCTTCATGTATTTATGTGTTCGACAAGATGAGCAATAAAATGAACATAGTGACATAATAAAAGTTCGGATATATAAAATTTACATTAAGGAATAAAAATATTAATTGACAAAATCGAATCTTACAATAAGCTCAAGGAAAGGAGCGATTTGCCAAGGAGGTCGAACCTAAAAGCTCCAATTAAACAAGACTCGGAGTGAATTAGCGCAATTAAACACTTGATCAAGCTTCCTTGCACTCCCAATAACAAAACCCTAACCTAATTTTGAAAACCCTTTGATTTGATGAAACCCTAATTTTGAATTGTTGGTGAGATGAATGAATCGTGGTAAAACTCGAACCTATTTATAGATATACATCTAGGAAGTCTTGCTCACTTCTTTCTTGGTCTTGAAGATGATAAGGAGCCTCTTTGAGTAATCTTCCCACTAAGTCACGAGGCCTTGCGTGGTCTCCTTGGTGTTTTCTTGACCATGACTATAGAGACAAGAAAAAGGAGGGACCTTGATTCTTTTGTCGATTTGTTCCCATGGAAAAGCCAAGGATGTATCAATATTTGGTTGGGGTTACTCACGAAATGGGGAAAAGAAGTTTGGAGGGTTTTCCATTAATGGGAGGGTGTAAGAAGGAGAGGCGAATATGGAGGAGGGTTTGCGGTGGTGGGGAGGCGTTTCAGGGAAGGCAGAAAAAAAGAAGGAGATATAAGGGGCGTGGGTTATGTGGGGATAGTTTAGTTTTATTAATTTTGTTTTGTTATTAATCTTGTATAACTTGTCTGCGTGTGTTGTCGGGTCTCCGTAAGCGTACTCTCAAGGGTGTCAGAAAAATATAAAATTATATTTTCATAAGCATCTTGAAAAGGCGATATAACCATTACGTCGTTGGTATTGTTAGCTCGCTTTTATATTTTAGCCGTAGCAGGTCGTGATTATAGATTGAAGCGTAAGAAAAGAAAGAAAAAAAAAATATATATAGTCGCGAAAAATCGGTAGGGAAATTTACGAGTGGTTACAGTACCTACCCCTTAAAAGAAACCACGTCCTCGTGGTTTATGATGCAAGGATTGCCGAGGTCGATACGGTGACGAGATGTGAGTATTTATACTTAAAATGTGATATGGGAAAAGAGGCTAGTCGTTCAAAGAAGATTCGGTGACGTGAGACGATAAGTGAACAACAGATAAAGGATTCATTAAACGAAATGCAACACGGTTTCATGAAAGAGTACAATAGTTGAGTTCAAAGCGAAAGAGCAGTCGTATGAGGTTCTGAAGGATAAAACATATGAAGCGAAATAAGAGGTCGTGACCGATGACAAAGGTGGTTTAAATCGTGTGCGAGAATCAAGTAGTTGTATGTTACATAAAGAAATAACATAGAAGCGTTGACGGTGGTACCTTACATAAAGAAATAACGCCGAGGTTGATACAATGACAAGTTGTACATTACATACGAAATAACGTGAGGTCGATACAATGACGGGTTATGCGTTACACGAGAAATAACGTGAAATTCGATACAATGACGGGTTGTACATTACACACGAAATAACGTGAAAGTCGATACAATGACGAGTTATCACGTTACATACGAAATAACGTGAAAGTCGATCTGTTGACGAGGTTATCGTTACACCGCGAAATAACGTAGAAGCATTGGCAAGTTGTATGTTACATACAGAAATAACATATAAGCAATTAGAGGCATAACATAGTGCGATATGGTAATAGTGAGCATGTTAAGCAGTTTAACATAGAGAGATATCAGGCATAAGAATTCGTAGTCTACTCTACACTCTCCTTAAATTAATTATTCCTTAATTTCATTCAGCTTGTTACATCAACATTATTCTCATTTAAACTTCGCGACCCAATCAAACAAGAACAGCCTTAAAGTTTAAATGTGAGTTAATTAAGAAACTTAATGATTTTGAGAAATAATTTATTTAATTCAAATGAGAGCTTATACGAACCTAAAATATAGTAGTAACACATAGCACGACTACATCGTGTAACATGATGAGCAAGGCATAGCGAGACATTGGCGGTGGCGGTGTTGAAGTGTTTTTAGGAAAATTTGGTTATAGTTTAGGTTTTGAAAAAATACCTAATTCTCTATAACCTTGGCTCGATACCAATCTGTAACACCCCAAAATTTCACAATGAGCGTTGGTCATGGGGTGCTACTAAATCAATATACACAACACAAGGTAATAAAGAATGGAAATTTTATTCCATTTTTAAAATATAGATTAATTCATGAAATAGTTTTACATCATTGTTTCAAAGTGCGGAAGTAAAGCCCATAAAATATATGTTGTCCCATTAAAGTTGTATTAAAATGTTTGGAAACACTTGGATGCAGTCTTCAACGAATGCCTTTGCCAATGCCCGCCAATAAGTAAACACGAGAAAAACATGCTAAAATGTCAACACAAAGGTTGGTGAGTTCATAGGTTTAAGTTTAAGAAAATCAAGTTGGACCACGTTGCACATATAGCATCTCCGTGAATGACACTATATGCAAAAAGGCTATTACGCTAGTACCAAGTTCATGCGACGAAACTACGACGGTGTGCATGCATCTAGAAGCATGATAAATAAAAGCCCGGCAAGTGTATTTCCGAGTACACTCAATCAATACGATATGATATCGCTCGGCGTTTGCCTATCGATCAAACTCGAGCGGGGTGTCATCCCAATAGATCTATTTATAACAATCGCGCCTCCCAAAGGGAACTAACGGTAGCATAATTGGGATTCAAGGTTGTTTCACGTAATAGTGTTTTCAGTTTCAGGTCCGAAAAGAGTTTTGCATGTTTCTCACCCCATAGTTTTATAAAGCAAGTAATAAAACTAAAAGTGGGGCTATAAACTCACCTTAGCAGTTCGGTGAATAAAGCACAAAGAGATCAAGTAACAAGTAGCTCCAACACGCAACCTAAATTAGTGCGTCAAAACTCAGTTTTTGATTCCAATAAATAAAGTTTATCTACTTTATTTAATTTACATGTGGTGTTGTTGTTGTCGTTGTTGTGTTGTGTGACAGCGTTTAAGTTTGAAAATAGCTTTTTCAAAAGTTTGTGTATATTCCGGCTTATGGAAGTATAGCTTGGAAAGGGTATCGAAGATGAAAGTGATTAGGCTTGAAAGATGAACAAAAGCAGTCTACGGAAAAGTTGAACGTATAGTGAGACGTTGTTGGTGAGAAAAATGTTATATATATAATATAAGTTCTTGTGAAACATCTTTTGTTTTAGATTTTGTAAAAATGGTTTATGTATATAATTGTAGAAATATAAGGTGACTTGCGTTTATTATTTGAATCGGTTTGACCAATTGTCAAAAGTTGTGAGTAAAGTTTATAATCCGGTTTTCTAATAGTCGAAAAAAAATGTATGTTTTACATGTTTAAATTACGTATAATTTACAAGTCCATATATATAGAAACCCTTGTTTTGCTAACTTTGTTCTCTAAAAATTATCTCATTTCAAGTATTAGTGTGAACAAAATATTGTATGTCGTGCATGTCGAGATATGGCGTTGGTATGATGAGTCGCAAGCGAAGTAAAGGCGAGTGGACCTATAATGACGAGGAATGGCTCGAGACGACCGGACTCTCAAAAGAAACTAGGCTTGAATCGGTTTTGACTAAGACATGAATACTAAAAAGTTGGGCTTGGGCGATGTAAAACAACCCGGATGAATTTTTGAAAGACTAGGCTTGGCCCAAGGATGTTAAAACAAGCTCGATAATTAATTTAGCGACTTTCTCATTTGACTCAAAAGCGCAAGTTGACAAGAGATTTTAGACCTCATTTGGTTTAGTAAAATTTATCATATGGGACTCTCATGACCACACTCATGGTTTTGAGTTAGACTCAGTAACAAACACCCTTCGGGGTGTCTCGTTGTGATCCGAAAATAGCAAACAAATGCACCCCTTTTAGTGACTCGAATAAAACTCCAGTAACTTTGACTCTTTGTGAGTCCATATGGATACTAACACAAGGCAACAAGGACACGAGGCATTTCACGCAATTATGACTAATGAAGTCGAGTAGCCACTCGGATAGGACAAGAACTATATAAGTCGTAAATCAATCGAGCCGAAATATAAAATAAGAAATTAAGCCATAATAAGCCGAAACCATTTGATTCAATAAGCAACGTTTAAAAAAAAAATCTTTTCCTGGTTCTTGCGTCCATTCGCAGCCAACCCAAATACAACAACAACATAAATCCTTTTTAAGTTAACTAAAACTAACTTAACACTAATCAATATTTTCACTTCTTCATGTATTTATGTGTTCGACAAGATGAGCAATAAAAATGAACATAGTGACATAATAAAAGTTCGGATATATAAAATTTACATTAAGGAATAAAAATATTAATTGACAAAAATCGAATCTTACAATAAGCTCAAGGAAAGGAACGATTTGCCAAGGAGGTCGAACCTAAAAGCTCCAATTAAACAAGACTCGGAGTGAATTGACGCAATTAAACACTTGATCAAGCTTCCTTGCACTCCCAATAACAAAACCCCTAACCTAATTTTGAAAACCCCTTTGATTTGATGAAACCCTAATTTTCGAATTGTTGGTGAGATGAATGAATCTGTGGTAAAACTCGAACCTATTTATAGATATACATCTAGGAAGTCTTGCTCACTTCTTTCTTGGTCTTGAAGATGATAAGGAGCCTCTTTGAGTAATCTTCCCCACTAAGTGCAGGCCTTCACGTGGTCTCCTTGGTGTTTTCTTCAGCCATGACTATAGAGACAAGAAAAAGGAGGGGACCTTGATTCTTTTGTCGATTTGTTCCCATGGAAAAGCCAAGGATGTATCAATATTTGGTTGGGGTTACTCCTGAAATGGGGAAAGAAGTTTGGAGGGTTTTCCATTAATGGGGAGGGTGTAAGAAGGGGGAGACGAATATGGAGGAGGGTTTGCAGGTGGTGGGGAGCGTTTTCTGGGGAAGACAGAAAAAGAGAAGGAGATATAAGGGGGCGTGGGTTATGTGGGGATAGTTTAGTTTTATTAATTTTGTTTTGTTATTAATACTGTATAACTTGTACTGCGTATGTTGTCGGGTCTCCGCGTAAACGTACTCTCGGGTGTCCAGAAAATATAAAATAACATTTTCATAAGCGTCTTGAAATCTTGATATAACCATTCGTCGTTGGTATTGTTAGCTCGCTTTTATATTTTAGCCGTGTGAATTAGTGATTATAGATTGAAAAGTAAGAAAATAAAGAAAAAATATATAGTCATAAAAATCGGTAGGAAATTTCACAGTGGTTACAATATAGGAGTGGGTCATTAGTCTTAACAAAAGTGTCTTACGGATAGGAAGTTGTATGACTAGCACAAAAACCCTTTACCACTTAAATTCCACCCAAAATGTGAGGATTGCCCTTAGATTAGTAGGAATTAAAGCATTCATCTGTAATGCTTAGAGTGTGAACCGGTAGTATATTAGATTCTAGAACTTGTTTTGTGATGCATCCCGAGATCGCTAGTAAGACTACACTTGTGTAGTTAGGAATAACTAAATGATAAGAGGCATTAGGATAATCCTTGTTTGATACCGTAATATAATTACTTCTTCCACATCGGTTGAGTAATTTCCCCACACCCTTTGCGTTGTACTCATCTTTAGTACACGATACCCTAGTTAACCCCTCGAGCCTATCCTTTTCGCGGTTCTCGTGATGTTTCGGTTTTTCGGAATATCAATGAAGAGCATTGTTTACACCCTACCCCCAAATGTACACCCAAATCGCCTTAGCCTACCTTGTATGCACTCAATTTTAGTGCATTATTGTTATCACACTAAACCCTTAGTTCAATTATGTAGTTGCTTGCATAAGTTGCTAAGTCGAGTCATATCCTTTGTACACAGTTTTGGGACGATTGGGACTCATGGGAAAAGTTAAAGTTTATGAAATGACGGAAGGAGCGTTAAATTCAAATTCCCTTTATTTGCGTAATAATGTACTCCAAGTGTTTTGATCGTTTCAATTCGGGTCAAATAAGTGTTAGAGTAATAAAAACTCAAGTGTAGGGATGTGCCTATAAATTCCTATCATTTTGATGTTATCGTAGAGGATGGTAGAGTAAAAGTGTATGAAAAAAAAAATAAAAAAAAAAATGGGCTACCATCCTACATCTATCTTTAAATTCATGTTTATTTGTTTCAGTTATCTAGAGTTTAGAGTGTCGAGTCTTGGCTTTAGCGCCATTCTTTGTATGCTTGTAACATAGAGATTTTTACTTGCCACCACTAAATAGCCTACCCCACCAAACCCTTTGTTTCCCTACCGTAAGCCTAACATTACAACCCTTTAAAGACCTCTTGGATAGTCTTTCCTAGGTGCTTACGTAAGCGATGGAGGTTTGATCTATTCTCAAGCCTATGGTAATCTATGTACTAGGACCGGTTAATGAGTGTTTATCTTCCATTTCCAACTTGTTATATTTCATATACACGAGAGATGTGAGTATCCAAACACCCATGTGAGGTGCTAGTATCTAATTCCGTGCTTGTTATGACTTTTTGAGGGCTTATATGTGTTGTGGATTATTTTAAACCAATGCTTCATGACCCTTAACTTATAAATTAATTGGCTAAAAGCACATTTGCTTGAGGACAAGCAAATACCAAGTGTAGGGATATTTGATAAGGTTTTAAAATTTACCTTTTGAGGTCGTTTAAGCCCTTATTTGATCACTTTGTATCCGTCATTACTTAATATCGTTCCTTTTCACTTTTTATGTCTCTTGAAGGCAAATTCTTTGGAATGGCACTTATTTGAATGAAAAGCGCGGATATCTGAAGAAAATGGCCAAAGTCGAGAATCGAGACACTCAAGTGCTTTGAAACACAAGGGGCGGCGTCGGGGTGTTATCTGTGGCCCGTCGCATCACTTTAATGACTCGGTGGCAAATTGCTTATTTTCAAGTGGCGGTGTCGGGGCTTTAAAGAGTAGGTCGTCGTGACTCGACGGCCTAGATTTGATCGAGGCGGCGTTAGAGACTAAAGGGACGTCACAAGCATAAGGTGACGTCGTCGCAAGACTAACGTGGCCAAGACAAAACCCTAATGACGGCGACCGGCGGCTTCACAAATCAAAGGGTGACGCCGTCGCGATTGTAATCTTATATATAGAATCTGAATTTTTTCGTTTTCAGTGTGTAGTCTTTTGGAGTAAAAACCTAAACCGAACCAAGGCTGTCTTGTACAGTATTTTAGGGTTCCAAACCCTATCTTACATCAAGATAAGTGTTTTACTTCATTAATTCAATTATGTCTTTAATTACTTGTGTGTATGCTTGCATGTTCTTCATGTCCGGCTAATTTACTTGTGTGTTTGCTTAGGGAATATGAAACTTAACTATTGAATATTGATTGGTTGTCTCTTATCTTAATTGTTAATGATCTAGTAATCACGATAGGTCATTCGTTGTGTAGTTAATGCTTGATTAATCTTTGTGAACCTTAGACTATAACACCTAGAGTAGTTGTAGGCTAAACCATCAAAGAGTACCTTAGAGTTAGAGTTTATAATTCCTAGAGATTTTGTAGGCGAGACCCTTTGGTAGTTTCAAAGTTAGGGACAAACGCATACCCTACGACTTTAGACACACAGCGGGATTAAGAATAAGGGCGTGACAATTCAACCATCAATAGGAGATAATTAAGGAGTAATAAAACTTAAGTAAACACATCTTTAAACCATCATCGAGCACTCAATAATTAGACATAGACTACATACACCTTAGATTAGACAAGTAGACAAGTAGAGTAATCGGTGAAATACCAACCCCAAATCCAAATCCAAGATTCGTATCTTTCCAATTCCTAAAAACATAAAAGATAAAAATAATCTTCCTCAACCCCAACCTTAGCGTAGTAACTCCTCACTAGCATTCCTATTCCCTAGAGAGCGATATCAATACCCGGCTTACCCTAATACTACACTACAACGATTAGGTTCCTTTGCTAGGGTGTTATAAAACTTGCTCGAAGAAAAGGAAGTTCCTTTGACCCCGAATGACGCGTGTAGCGTTATCACCCGCTGCTATTTGCTCCAAGTTAGAATCCTTGCGCTAGAATTTTTTCATTGGCAGTGAGTTGGGTGACAGGAAAATGGCTTGGGTTAGTTGGAATACATGTCTTGCTAGCAAAGAGTTGGGAGGCCTTGGTATTGGGAGTATTCATGCACTTAATGTGGGGTTGTTGTTTAAGTGGATATGGAGATTTCTTCATAATCAATCGGATCTTTGGATTAGTGTTATCAAAGGAATTTATGGTTGTTCGGGGGTATCTTGGTGAGAATTTTGCGGATCTTGCCATAGTCCTTGGAGTGGTATTTTGTCTATGATTAAGTTAAAGCACAAGGGATTGATCTTATGGCCTTGTGTAAGCGTAAGCTTGGGAATGGTGAGTCGATCTTGTTTTGGGAAGATGTTTGGTGGGGGAATCAGACCCTCAAGAGTTTGTATCCCAGGATTCATATGTTAGATTCTCATAAGGATTTTTGTGTTGCTCATCAGCTGCCTCCCCATGAGTGGAATATGGTCCTTAGACGTGATCCTATAGGTGGTATCGAAGCTTCCCAGTTTAATGAGTTGCGGCTTCATATTGATTCTGTAGTTTTGAACTCTAATCCAGGCTCTTGGTCATGGACTCCAAATATTCACAAGGGTTTCACGGTTGCCTCGGTTCGGCTTTTGGTTGATTCGCACCTCCTAGCCGCTGGTCCTCATACTACTCGTTGGAACCGTAATATCCCTATTAAAGTAAATGTTTTTGTGTGGAGAGACTTGCTTAATAAACTCCCTTCAAGGGTGAACTTAGACCGTAGAGGCATTGTTGTTGATTCGCTTTTATGCCCCTATTTGCCATGAGGATGTTGAGACAATAAACCACATTCTTTTTACTTGTGATTTAGCTAAAGACATGTGGTCTTTGTTGGCGAAATGGTGGGAGCTTGATGTTCCTTTTTGCACTAACATATCAGAGTGGTTGTCTTGGATTAATTCGATTCCCATCGATAACAAAGTGAGAACGTTTCTTGATGGTGTTGGTGGGACGCTTATGTGGTCCTTATGGAGTTTTCGGAATAGGCTAGTTTTTTTTCTAATAATCCTCCCAAAAAGTCCTTACTTTGGGATAGTATTGTTTCTTTTTCTTACTTATGGATTTCATCTAGAAATTCTAAGCTTAATATTAGTTGGGTAGGTTGGTTGAGGAATCCTTTACTTTTCATAACTTTCTTGTAATGTGCTTCTAGCTTTTGCTAGTTTTATAAAATCTCCGCCGTTCAAAAAAATGTTTATGTTTTTTCTTTTTTCGCAGGCAAATAATATGCAGACTACCTCCCTTTCTTAACTAGATCGTACGTCTGGTAATGTGGCATCATACTTAAAATCATTCTTTTATTACGTATAAATTTATTTTATTAGTACACATTAAAAGTTAAGATTTGGACATCTCAAAATAGTTTGGTTGTATCGAGTGATGATTATGCAGGTAGTGTTGAACTGAAATTTTGACGGGGTTCTGATGAAGAGTTACTGGTGAAGAGTCTCTAATTGAGGTGCTGCTGATGAGGGTAATATCTTATAGCAATAGTTGTTATTCTAATACTATTTAATTATTGTCTTGAGATGTGCTAAAATATTTAGTTTTAGATATTTTATTTGGTTACCCAACCTACAACTAAGAAGATCCTAAGCCTAAACATTTTTTCGGGTTCACATCACTAGATCTGAGGTAAGCTACTAACAAAACTATATATTTTATATTAGTTTTATTAATTTTGTTATCTTAATTTGTACAGGTGACAATCTCATGCACACTTTGGATAGTGTGTAGGATGAGCATGAGGATGAGTATGAGATTGTTGAAGCTGCTGATGATTTATTCAAAATTAGGGTTTCAAAGTGCACATGAGAAATATAAAAAATATATTATGAGGTTTATGAATAGAATGTTTAAATTAGGTTTTTGAAGTATAGATCAATTGTTTAGTTAATTCTGATATTTTTTTGTATACTAATTGATTCAGTATCTTGATGATGTTAATTGATTTATTATACTAACTCATAAATTATTTTTTCCTTATATGATTATTGTATTTTAGTGAAAAAAAATATATGTGTCAAATATATGAAAAGATATTGAGTCAGTTTATGGTTCTCATAAATAATCATGGTTTCTCATAAATTTTTATTGTTTTCTGATTTATATAATCAGTTTCTGATGGCATTATATTAACAACTCGTGAGCGTGTTTAGTTTATTCATTAATGCTGATGATTTATTCGATATACGAAAACAATATATAAATTATTGTTGCAAAATGCGTACCAGAATATACAAAAAAAATTATGAAGTGTATGATGATAAAATATTTGAATGTGGAAAAAAAATGGTTTCTCATAAATAATCATAGTTTTTCATAAAGCTTTATTGTTTTCGGATGTATATCAGTTTCTGATGGCATTATATTTACAACTCATGAACATGTTGAGTTTATTTATTATTGTTGATGATTTATATATCAGAACCGAGACGATGTTTAATGCATTTATTAAATATTAATAATGTAATGGGTTATATGAGTACATTTATTTTATTCTTAAAATACCTAATAATTTATTCAAAAGTAGGGTTTTGAACTTCATATCATAATATATATATAAAAAATTACAAAGTTTATGAGGATTCTGAAGCCGAAAAAGATGTTTAACAATAGTATAGTTCATTCTGATAAACCGAGACGATGTTTAATGCATTTATTAAATATAAATAATGTAATGGGTTATATGAATACATTTATTTTATTCTCAAAATACCTAATCATTTATTCAAAAGTAGGGTTTTGAACTTCATATCATAATATATAAAAACAATTACAAAGTTTATGAGGATTCTGAAGCCGAAAAAAATGTTTAACAATAGTATAGTTCATTCTGATAAATCCCCCATATTTTGGTTGATATATATCAGAATTATAGCCATGCATGTTTAATGCATTTGTAAAATATGATGACTTATTCAAAATTTAATATGTCATTGATTGTACATTACAAATGTATTTAAAGTTTCTGATGTTGAACTTTGTGATAATAATGATGTTAATATTAACCATGATGTTCATACAAAAAACAATTATTTATTACTATTTAACATGATCCAATGGTTAAAAATGAGAATGCAATTGTTTCTGATGAAAAGTATGTATTAGCATGATTGTTATAAAAAATGCGGAAATTTCATATATTTAATAAATAATGATTATTTAAAAGATATTGATGATGAAATATTGCAAGTGATGCTAAACATTATTTTTTGTGTAAAAAAATAATTAATTATTAAGATAATGAAGTCCAAATTGTTACTCCAAAAAGTTGTATGATAAATTTTTAATAAAAATTTTGAAAAGATATATACCATACAAATTTACAACTTATCATGAAACATAACTTAAATATAGAAAAGATATCGACGAAAATAACTATGATTTCTAAAACCGCCATCTTATATTTGGAAACGATTCTGATGGGCCAAATTTCTTTTTATTGTATTTTTGACAGGTTAGTATTATCAATTAGTTGGTTTCTTTGTTTCTGATAGCCGAGTTTATGAAATGTTTCTGATGAAGAGTGTCTTATGAAATGTTTTTGGTTATTGCATACTGATAAAAAGTATTTGGTTGCTGACAGTTTTTGCATATTCGTAGAATGCGGAAAGTAACAAAATCAAATGAAAAGATAATGTATTTAAGAAAATCAAGTTAAAAATTTACAATTTATAAGCAACGGATAAATCACCCAAAACCTCTCTACCAAAACTTAAACCCAAAACCCTGTGCGTGCACGGAGGTCTAAAACTAGTACGATTCTATAGTAGATAGTAAAATATGATGATAATTCTAGTGTATAGATAATTATATAATTTATATATGCTTAGTAGTTAAATTATTCATATGTTATATTAATAACAAGTATTGAAATGTACGTGCGTCAGGGTGGTATATTATTTTATATTACTTATATGGTGTGATGACTTAAAATTATTAAACTACTTTAGTTTCCTTTGCACAAAATATATTGAATATTTTTATATAATTTGATTTCATGTGTTTTCATTTGTATAACGCAATTTATATGACTAATCAAAACAAACAACATAATAGTCATTACATATATGGGTGTCTAAAAGAACCGAGGAACCAAAAGAACCGAACTGGTACCGACTAGGAACCAAACTAAATTGAACTATGGTCTGGTTCTCAGTTCCTTAAATTCCAAAAATTTGGTTCTCGGGACGGACCCGTCCGGTTCTGGTACTTTCTCGAAAGAAGCAACTCTTATTAAAGTATGAAACTTCAAGGGGTTGTAATTTTGGACTTTTGTGTACATGCAACTTTAAAAAAAAACACCTTTTCCCATATGAATCACCAATTTTGTAACCTAAAACCCAAAAAATCATCAAAAATTAAAAACCCAACCTTTAATCTATCTCAAATAACACTAAACTATTGATTCTTCAATTACTAATAACATTCAAAGATTCGATATCATCATCAACATGGATTTAAGTTATTTAAGATCATTCTTTCTCGTTTTTATCATGATGATGTGAATTGAATGTGAATTGTTTAAGAGAGTGGTTATTGGATTGAAGGCAATATCAATACCTAGATTAATAATATGGAGTGCATTTGATCCTTTTAAATAATTAATAAACTTCTGTTTGTGTTAATTTGAACAATTAGAATTATTATAATGATTTGCATTGTTGGAGACACTTTATGTCTTTGTGTAGTTATAGCATGTCTTTTATGAATGATCGAGAAGGAAGTCTAGATTTTCTAAGCATACTTTGGTACTTTTCGAGAATTACCAAAAATTCCCGTATCGAAACCGAGTACCATACCACCGAACCGAAGGACTCGGTACAATTATCGATTTCAACTTTTTCCTTGTTTTAGGGTCTCGATTCCTTCGGTTTTGGTTCGGTCCAATTCCAATACCATGGACACCCTTAATTACATATATTTTGTTTGTTATATGAAGGGGTGCTTTCATATATCTTGATTTGGTGAAGTCATTTACAAAAAAAAAATAAAGTCGATTTTTAGTATTTCCAATATTATACTTTAAATAAACTAAGTTCCACATTAATCTATCAATCGAACGATGACCGAGGAGAATGATAGATATAATTGGTATATAGCGATTATCAGTTGCCTCGAGTTCTGGTCTGGACCATTCGCACAATTTAGTCCTCCGATCAGAAGTCGATGAAACTTTGAGCTAGGTCTGGACATTTTCAACGTTTATTTCATATCCCAAATTCAAACTAGGTCTAGACCGTGCTAAAAAGTGGGAGGATGTCTTCATCTCAATTGGAATTGATTAAAATTTATAGGTAACTTAAATGTCAAAGCACGTGTCATAAGTTGTACATGCATATTACTTATAATAGCAATTTTGTTAAAACAATTAAAGAATATGATGTTTAACTTTAAAAACCCCTTTTTAATCCTTAAGCCCAAATCTATGTCTATTTGTTCACAATAAGCATTGCATACATTATAATTGTAATACCCCAAAATTTACAGATTAGTCACAATAGTATTTTATTGACATTAGAACACTTAGAAAAGCCTTCATGTTAGTTTAATAGAAATAAGGACTTACAGTGCAAAATGGTTAAGGAAAAGGACTAACGGTGCAAAGGATTTAATGACAGGGACTAAGGACCGTTAAGTATGGAAAATTACCAAATTAACCTTGGGATATCATCCTTAAAAGTCGAGGATTTTTATCACACATAATCGTGTGTTTGTATTTTAGAACGTGGCAGAGCAACGACAATAGGAGGAAGAATTATCCTTATCACTTTTTGCTCTAGAATCACTTCCAAGAAGAATTCAAGGGTGCTTGATGGTACTTGGAGATATTATTGCAAGTCTTTTAGGTGTTAGAATAAATCCTCACCAAGGTTAGTAAGTAATTCATGCTTTAATTCATGTTATGTTAATTTAAGATTTATGTCAAGTTTGTTTTTATAAACCCTAGCCTTGATCCTATGATTAAACATGATAATAGATATCATTTTAATGTTATATTATGGTCAAGTCATGCGTTAGAATCAAAATTTCATGATTAGTAGAATCGGTGTTAAACTTATATTGAAACCAGTTTATGTAGTAATTAGGGAGCGTTTGGCACAAGGCCATAAAAACCCCACATGTCAAAGATTAATTAGTTCATGAGTTATTTGATTAGTACAAATTATTAAGAAGTTAGTATGTTATGATTATATGTTTAGGCGCTCGCGGGATGCAACAGAGGGCCTAGACCACGAATAAGGTGAGTAACAGATTTAGTTTCGTGTTTTGTAGTTAAACATGATTTAGTGCGTTTAGCTCATCATTCAGAGATAGCCTAATGTTATATGTATATGTTAGACTCGAAGATATCAAGTATTACTTGTTATGCCATGCTTCGGATATAGCCGAACACAAGCCATGTTAATGGTGCTCACAAGAAGCGCCATTAGCCATGTCATGGATGCCCAACTAATGCACCATGTGTCATGTAGCGTTCCTAAGAAGTGCACGATGTGCCTAACAAGCACACCATGTAGAACTCCCTTAGTAGCATCCTTTTTGGATGACCCTTGCTTAACATAGTATTTACATCCTTTGTGGATGACCCATGTCTAGAATTAGTATATCAAGTTACGTGTTTAAGCGTCCTTGTGAATGACCCGAGTATAGATAAGCACGATGACAAGTTAGAACCCCAAGATGAGTACTCGTTGTTTAGGGATATTCTCAATCTTAGTAGGACGAATAATCAGTCGTCCAGTTTAGAAGCACGTGCTTAGTAATTTTGGCATGAATCGGAATTTATCTTATGAACCATGAATTAGAATTCATTCCATGAATATGAAATTAGAATTAGAATTATGTACAAGTAACAAGACGACTACATGTCGTACCATAAACGTCATGTTATAGATTATTGTGTTTATATCAGAATTTGCAAGTATTAGCATGAAATTGCATGAATCGACCCATTTAGACAATGGACGGGGTTAGTATGTAGATGATGCACACTTTGGCTAATAGTAGCCTAGTTTAGTTTCATTTACTCACTAAGTCTCTTTGACTTATCGTTTTCAGTTTCCATGTCTCATGTAGGTACTTAATGCAAGGACCGAGTTTGAAGCCTACAAGTTGGCATTTTGTGGGAACGGGCACACTTATGTTATAAGTGACGAGTGTCTCTTACTTTTACTTTGATATTTAACTTGTAAACGCCCTAAGTATGTGTATATTCAGCTTAGAAACAATTCATATTGGTTTATGTATCAAGCTTTGCGCTTTAGTCATGTTTTGTAGTTTTAAAAGGGGTGTTTGGCACAACCCTAAAAACACGCTTCTGCTCATGTTGAAAGTTTGTAACATTCCAGATTTGTTTAGTTATGTATTTGAATTAGTTCTTCAAAGTTTCATGTCATAATGAATGTGCAAGTATGTTTTCCGAAAAGAAACGGGTCAAAAATAAGTATTGTGCAGGTCGAAAGGCCATTAGCCACGGTTGTGGTGCGGCTAAATGTAGTTCAGATTTCGGTCAACTTCGAAAAATCATATCTTTTAAATTGTAAGTCGTTAGGAGTCGTGCCACCTGTCGATTTGAAGGTCTTTGAGTCTACTTTAATTTAAAAATAGTTCTAGAGTATTGACCCAAGTAGAATTTTAAAAGTGTATTGAAAAGTAACCCAATGTTATTTTGGGTCATGTTACATTTAAAAAAAGGGCATTAGTTACGGGCGTTTCAAGTTAGCATCATAGCGTTTGTTTGAGGGATTTAAGTATCCGCCATTAGTAGGAGGGTACTTAGACTTAAACCATAGATCGATATTGACCATTCTACATGTATACTTATTATTTGTTTTGTAGAATTTATTAGAATCATGTTTATATATAAGTAGTAACTATGTTTTGCCATGTTTAATTAAGCTTAGCATGTGTAGAATTGCCATGTCCAATAGAATGCAAGTAGGAATGCTTTATTGTGCGATGTAGATTTAGCTAGTATGAGTATCATATCAGAATTAGTTATAGTATGCTTTATGATACCATGATTAATGTAATAGATAATATCATATTACCATGAGTTGTGATGAACGTGAATGTTATAGCATGATCAATACAGAAATAGTTCAGTAGAATGTCGTGATTGTAGAATATGATGTTAGACAGGTTGTCTTAGTTTTGTAACTTGAGGTAGATTATAATAGTAATGAGTTCATGGTTATATGATGCGATTATTATGATGTCTGAGCAATGTAATAATATTTACATGATATGACATGATGTTATTGAGATTATAAGATGTCCTGGGGAGTTTACTAGAAAAGTTATGTGTTAAATGTTTATATGTTTAGCAAATTAGAACACTTTGAGAGTAGAAATGCATAATTAGATATGCCTAGTATAAGTATATTATGTCATGACCAATAGTGATATGGTCGCTCAGTAAGAAAAACATGATTAGAATGCATGAAGTTAAGGGCAATATTAGACCATGTTTAGTACCCGGTATGTAATAAGAATTAGAAATCATAAGTAGAAACATATAGATGGTTAAATAATAGAAATAGAACAGAATGAGCTATGATTAGCATTAGAACTTCAGATTCAGAATGTCATTTTAATAGTGCAGAATGTCATAAATAGACATAACATGTATAGTATGCTATGATTAGCAGCCATGTTATCGTATCAGTATGCGATTAGAAGCAGAATGCATAAATAGAAATGCAGTGATAGCGACAGATTAACATGATAGCAGAACATGATGTTAGATAGGTTGTTTTAGAATAAAGGCATGTTTATGTGATACAAGTATTATGACGTCTGACCAACGTGATAATAGTTACATCATATAACGTGAATTTATTTGGATCATATATGAGACTGAACTTTAGCAAGATAGAATGATGTTTTAGCCAGAAGTAGAATTAGAAAGCGTGCAATCATGAGTAGTGTGCACAACAAGAGTAGTTATAAGTCTTACTAGTATTAATGTGTAGGTTTAGCAATTAGATTCTAGTATTCAGATATCAGTAGAATAGAATAGTTAGGATAACTTAGGTACCAGTAAGGTTCAATATGACATGGTAAAAAAAACTAGTAAGGTCAACTCAGAGTTTAGTATGCACCAGTATAGCATTACAATATAGTCAATAAGAAAACTCAGAAACATGTCTTTAGATAATGGACAACTTATGAATGAATAGATAGATGAACTTAGTACTTACTAGCAGAAACATAAAGGTTATAGAACCTACCAAAACATATAATAGCCTAGTAATGCCTCTACTTAGAATTAGGCATGTGATATGTACTCAATACCAAGTTTTTTAGATTCAAAACCCGAGTAAGTATATTAGGTAAACTTAGAAAATATTGTGACAAGTCTTATGGCCAGATAAAACAATTAGAATCATACATGAATTTCATAAGCATAGTTTAGGTGATAGAGACTAAGTTAAAAAAACACAACATACAATTCAGAAACACAAATAATAAAAATCATAAAGATTCAAGAACACGGGGTAGTGCGCATATTTCCTCAACAAAAGCAGTTAGCACCGAAATTGGTGAAAGTTTAGGTATTGTAAGTATATGTTTATAGTTAAGTTAGGTAGAATTTATAACTATTAGAAATGAAATTAGTTCAAGCATTAGAATAAGCTCAGTAGGGGAGACTTTGTAGATAGATAGAAATTAAGCAGAATAGTTTTCAAGGGTGTTCGTGAGGACATGAACAATTCTAGTAGGGGAGAGTTGTATCACCCTACAATTTACATATTAGTCAGAATAGTATTTTATTGACATTAGAATACTTAGAAAGGCCTTTCCGTTAGTTTAATTAGAAATAAGGACTTACAATACAAAATAGTTAACGGAAACGACTAACTGTGCAAAGGATTTAATGACAGGGACTAGTGACCGTTAAGTGTGGAAATTTACCAAATTACCCTTAGGTTATTATCCTTAGTATTCCAGGATTTTTATCAAACATACACGTGTATTTGTATTTTGGAACATGGCAGTGCAAAGAAAATAGGAGGGAAAATTATCCTTATCACTTTTTGCTCTAGAATCTCTTCCAGGAAGAATTCAAGGGTGCTTGATGGTCCTTGGAGATATTCTTGAAAGTATTTTAGGTGTTAGGATAAATCCCCACCAAGGTTAGTAAGTAATTCATGCTTTAATTCATGTTATATTAATTTAAGATTTATGTGTTTGTTTTTATAACCCTAGCCTTGATCCTATGATTAAACATGATAATAAAATCATGTTAAGATTGAATTAGGGTTAAGTCATGTGATAGAATCAATATTTCATGATTAGTAGATTAGTAGAATTGATGTTTGTTGAAACTAGTTTATGTAGATTAGGGGGTGTTTGGCACAAGACCATAGAAACCCTACATGTCCAAGATTAATTAGTTCATGAGTTATTTGATTAGTAGAAATAATTAAGAAGTTAGTATGTTATGATTATATGTTTAGGTACTTGCGGGATACAACAGAGGGCCTAGACTACGAATAAGGTGAGTAATGGATTTAGTTTTATGTTTTTTAGTTAACATGATTTTAGTACGTTTAGCTCATGATTCGGAGATAGCCAAATGTTATATGTATATTTAGACTCAGAGATAGCCGAGTAGTATTATTTATGTCATGATTCGGATATATCCGAATATAAGCCATGTTAATGGTGCTCACAAAAAAGCGTCATTAGCCATGTCATGGATGCCCAAGTAATGCACCACATGCCATGTAGCGTGCCTAAAAGTGCATGGCGTGCCTAAGAAGCACACGATGTCAAAATCCGTTAGTAGCATCCTTTGTGGATGACCCATGCTTAGCATAGTATTTACACCTTTGTGGATGACCTATGTCTAGAATTAGTATATCAAGTTATGTGTTTAAGCATCCTTGTGGATGACCGGGTATAGATAAGCACGATGAAAAGTTAGAACCCTAAGAAGAGTACTCTTTGGTTAGGGATGTTCTCGATCTTAGTAGGACGAATAAGCAGTCGTCTAGTTCAGAAGTACGTACTCAGTAATTATGCCATGAATATGTATTTATGTTGTGAACCATGAATTAGAAATCATGCCATGAATATGAAATTAGAATTAGAATTATGTACAAGTAACATTATTATGTTTATATTAGAAATACACGTCATGTTATAGATTATTATGTTTATATTAGAATTTGCAAGTATTAGCATTAAAATTACATGAATCGACCCATTTAGACAATGGACGGGTTAGCATGTAGATGATGCACACTTTGGCTAATAGTAGCCTAGTTTAGTCCCCGTTTATTCACTAAGTCTCTTTGACTTACCGTTTTCAGTTTCCATGTCTCATGTAGGTACTTAATGCAAGGATCAAGTTAGAAGCCTAAAAGATGGCATTTTATGGGAACGGGCACACTCGTGTTATAGTTGATGAGTGTCTCTTACTTTTACATTGATATTTAGCTATGTGTATATTCAGTTTAGAAACAATTCATGTTGGTCTATGTATCAAGCTTTGTGCTTTAGTCATGTTTTTGGTTTTAAAAGGGACGTTTGGCACAACCCCAAAAACATGTTTCCGCTCATGTTGAAAGTTTGTAAAACTCCAGATTTGTTTAGTTATGTATTTGATATAGTTCCACAAAGTTTCATGTCATAACGATAAGTACAAGTATGTTTTTCCAAAAGAAACGAGTCAAAATAAGTATTGTGCAGGTCAAAAGGCCTTTAGCCGCGGCTGTGGAACACAACCGTGCGGCTAAAGGGTCTCTGAGGCTATTAGCCGCGGCTATGATGCAGCTAACGGTCAATTTCGAAAAATCATATCTTTTAAACCGTAAGTCGTTAGGAGTCGTGCCACCCACTGATTTGAAGGTCTTTGAGTCTATTTAATTAAAAATAGTTCAAGAGTATGAATCCTGGTAGAATTTTAAATGTGTATTGAGAAGTAACGCAAGGTTGCTTCGGGCATGTTACATTTAAAAAATAAAAATAAAAATAATACTAGTTACGGGCGTTTCAATAATCAAATTAAATAAAACAATAAATAGACATAACCACACAAACATAATAACATATATTGCCTAGGCCAAATTTTATAGTTGTATCCATGAGCCAACATGGATACAACGGTCATTTAGGGACAATCCAATGCTCTCACTTGATTCAAGATCCTCTATCTCTTCAAGTGGATCATAAGCATGCGCCTCTACTGTCTTGGAACGTCAACTCTTGTTTCCATGCATTAATTCTTGATCTTCATCATGTTACACTTCTTAAAATTAAAAAGTACAACATATTCTAATACTTACAATTGAAAATAAATATAAGTACAAAACTGTATAAAAAATACAACTCGACATCGAGGCCTTATCTCGAAAACGTCAAAAACTATGGCTAATAATAAATCACCATAATCACAAAACCGAACAATAAACATGATAAACGGCTAAAAGCATCACGGGCTATACACGACATAGTAATAATAACAATTATTGCAATTCTACGATTAGGTTGCTCATGATCAATTTTTCATGAGATCGATCATGAGTTATGCAAAATATTAAAACAAGTCATTTAAACAAACCAATATAAAATTAAATACACTAAACATGTATACACCAATTTAACATATCTGTTGCCACGTATTTCAAACCAAATGCATATTATAAAAAAGAAAATGCGATAAATTTTATACTTATTTATGCGTCATGAGATCAGATCTTTTTTGTAAAAACAAATCACACGAATTCCAATATCCAATCACTATAACCATAAAACTCATATTTAAAACAAATCACATGATAGTTATATTTTGTAAAAGTAGCTCTGGTACCACTGATGAAAACCATGACTATAGTTTAAATTTTATTTAACATTTAAATAGACATTAATTAGAATTACAACGAAAACAATTAAATTATCAAAGTTTTTTTTCTTCCATTCTAGTGATCCAGCTACACATATATGACTAATCAAAACAAACAACATAATAACCATTACATGTGTACCTTATGATTTGGATAGGAGATCAATCACAAAACAAAAAATAAATGGTAGATCTTTTCTATAGTTAGTCCACACTAACACTCAATCAACTTTAATAAGATGTTAGTGCTTGATCTTGTGAACTCAACATCATCAATCTTTATAAGTATAATCAAACACAAGTGTGTGTTTGTGTGATTGTAGTGGTCGGCTGAAAACAAGGGGGTGAAAGGGAGGGCTAGGGGGGAACAGACATATAAAAACTGGTGCTATTGCGGCTACACCTCCCGCTTGGGGGGGGATTATCAACTAAAAAGAACATGTGATAAACCCTAATTTATAATTAGGTATTTCTAATTATCTGATATCTTCTTATCAAATAATATATATATATATTTATAATTAGAAAGAGATAATTATCATAATAAAATATATGATCTTATCTAATAAGCCACTTATCTTTTCCACTAAGTAATTATCAAGCCTGCATATCGTACACCCTTTCATAGGGGCGTACAAACAACCCAGACAACCAAGATGGCTTACATCTAATTGTCTTGGTTTATGCCCATTACTTGTTTAATCAGTCAAACTAATTAAGCCTAATGTTGGTTTCGCCTTATTATACCGTTTATGCATTTACAATAAATACATAAAACTGAAATCTCGTGTTATTGTGTGTGACTCTAAAGTTTCATATAGAATCGACAATATTTAATTATGTTATATCTTGCATATAATCTTAAAAGAAGTATAAAAAAAAGCTTCAACCATGACTTTTTTTTTTGTAATATATGGAGTCTATTTTGATGAAAAGGTTTTTGTATGAAAATAGTTTCAGTTGTATGACAAAAGCTTTATTAAAATATTTTTGCTTTTTGGATGCTTTAAAGTTTTCACCGTCTTTTTTCTTGCAAACTAGACATTCAGAGTTTTTCAACCATATATAACACATAATTATATTTCGAATTCTAGATTAAAGTAGTTAATTCGTCAAACTTAGACAAAACACATACAATCACATGGGATCTCTATTAGATGGGGGTTGAGTAGCAGGTCTAAACCGGCCAAACCAAAAACCAATTTTGTGGAATGCATGAACCAAGAACACAATTGAAGTGACTCGGCCGGTTCAATTTTGTGTCGGTTGGTTTGGTTTGGACGGTTTAGGTGTGCTTTCTCAATTTTGGCCCGAACCGACTCAATCAGTTTCCTACTTTAACAGATTGCATACTCAATAACTTAGTTGTTGAAGTACCGAGTCATAAGAAAGATAAGCTATACCTTATTTTCTAGCAAGGGGATGCAATCGTTGTCTCACATGAATCTCCAACTGAAGCTTGGCTGTTGATTTAGTCCTTTAATATCAACATCTGTTGGAGCACGGGCAAATTAAAAAACCCAACCAGAACTAATGTGGCCTAAATCTCACGGAAGCATTGGTGCGACTTTTCCCCATTAGGCACATGAAATTCCTAACCTGTAGCTGGCTAGTTTACTACAAGAATAACCACCTTTAGTGACAAAATAAATTTCGTCACTAACATTATCAAAAAGCGTCACTAAATCTGTCAGGCCAAAACTAGAGTCGTCACCACTCGTCACTATAGCTCCGTCACTATTCAGTTAATGACCAAAATAAAATTCGTCACAAATTAGTGACAAAAATGTCGTCACTTATGGGTTAGAGTGACGACTGCTAAAACCATGAGTGACGAAATTTGGTCACTAATTTTCATTTGTGACGAGATAATAGTCACTAGAGGGTATCAGTTAATGACGAAAATATCATCACCTAATGGGTTTAAGTATAAGCATCTTTATGACCGTTAGTGACAAATATTTTCGTCACAGTACTTATAGAGACGAAAATATGGTCACTATGCTTTACTGTTAGTGACGGTGGTCACTAAACATGAGCGTATAACCAAAAAAATAACTAAAATTTTTCGTTATACTCCATATAATCGTATATGCAAATGAACTGAAATCGGTAGCAACGCAAGTCTAACATACTAAATTCATTCACATATACAAATGTTACTCATAAAACCCAAATGCATGGACGAAAATCTAACACAAACCCGGCTAATAACCTATCAAATTCAGCCGGTGTGTGATTTCTTCACTAATAATCTGCTTTAAAATGATGCCGATGCACTTCTCAGTTTCTTCAGGTTCATTTCCACCAACAAAAGCGATCGCAGCCAAACCCTCCAGTAACTACAAATCAACGTTGCCAAAAAGACGATAAGTAACATATTATTTTTAAGCACATTAATTTTAAGTAGTAATGAAGTATATATACTGATGCTATCTATAAAAGATCGAAAACATCATCAATTCAATATAAAAGTTGCATAATATGGATACAGTAACTAGTCAAGAACACTCTTTGGTATGATGATACTCCTCAACCAGATATATTTAATTAGTTGTAGATTCTTTGAGCAAGAAATTTTTCAGCTGCCATGTGATGTCTAGAAGATTACATGTTACTACTTTTATCTTACTGAATAAGAATGCGATATCTTAGGTAATGGGCCAAAAGAGTCAAACCGGTTTTTTTAATTGCCAAAGTTTATTTTTTGTGCATACCTCATAAATCGTTAGATACAAAAATTTTGAAAACTATTAGAATATAGCTTTTCCGCTAAACTAATCTGAACTCCAAAACCGATTAAATGAATGTGGCTCAACCAAACCCAACTCATATTGACCGCACCAAACTGACCCATTTTAACCCAAGCTTGGTTTTAACCTATTACCCAAATCCTAAACCATTTGACCGCCCATATCGAAAATCCTAAACAAAGGTCTTGCTCGTTCCCTATCTCCTAAACGATGTTCATCATGTATTATCTTCAAACAATATTCTTTGCCAGTTTCTTGGTTGTAGAATACTCAGTACAAGAGACCAAAACTTCTAATGCAAAGACAAACACTACACATGCCTAATCTATGAAATCTTTATAGAAAAACAAAATGAGATTACATCTCTCTTTATCTCTCTCACTATCCGATTGGTGCTAAGCAGTCAAGTCTAAAAGACTAAAAACTGCTCAAACACTAATGCAATTAAGATCAGAGGAGTATATAGTCTCCCCGGGTCGTTATGTCCCAGCGAGCTATGCAATGGATCAATCAACGTCTAGTGATCGAGAAGTTTGAACGAAAAAAGGATTATGATTTGATTATTACTACAGAATTATCAAACAAATACAAAGGCTAAAATGCAAATGAGAGGAAATTAAAAAGATAAAACCTATTAAATAAACGCTATCACTAAAATTAAAATGATGTTTTTGTTTTTATGATTTTACGAAACTGAATTTAAAATCTACGCGACGTACAAGATAAAAAGTGAACCTAATTCAATATTAACCCTAAAAATATGAAAATGATGTTTTTACAAACCTAATGATGTAAGAAAATTTATGGAAAAAGAAAATTATTTTTAAGACTAATTATCTAATTAAAAACTATTTTTAACTATTAATTAATTACCTAAAATATAAGAAAATAGGAAATTAGGCTAGAAAAATAAAATTATGAAATGGAAAAGTCTAAAATAACAAACAAGACTTTTCAAAACTATTTTTGTATTTTTCAGATTATTTTTCTATTTTCTATGAATTTTAAACTATTAAAACTAATTAAATTACTAAAATTACCAAATAAACTATGAAAAATCTGGAAAATTACTTTTTCACTTCTTATATTTATCTAAGCCTAGGAAAATTGAAAATTATTTTTTGAACCTTTTCGAATTTTTTATATTAAAGGCTAATTAAAATTGATTAAAATCTACTTTAAATGAGAAAAATAGCAAATTAAGACCAAAATTTATGAAACTTTCAGGAAAATTCTAAAATCAGATTATGACTCTATGAAAATTAAGAAAATAGCAGGTTATGTGTAAGATTAATGAGCTACAGTGCAAATGCTACTAGAAATAAGCTATCAAAATAGACTAACTATAGAGATAAGCTACCAAACGATGAACAAGGCTAAATTATACTAAAATAAGCTACTAGCAACTGAATATAACTACTCCTAACAATCCTTAAGCTCAGAATCAATGAATAAGCAAGCTGCTTATTTGAGCCAAACAATGGCTCAGGACCATTGTTTGAGCTTATGCACAAGCTCAGCTAATAAGCTAATCAGAAAACTACTAATGCAGACTTAATAACCACCTGGCAAACTATGATTGTGCCAAATACCAAGTCATAACTCACTTATTTGAAGCAGATGCAACAGATACAAATAGGCCTGATTCACACTTAAGTGTGAACAGGGGAGATCAGGCCTGAATGATCAGCTTATTTGAAGCTCAAGATGATAAGCTCAGATTTGACAAAAGGTTATTACCAAATTTAGACCAAGTGAACTTTTAATATCCAAATTTTCACAAACTGAAACTCAGATTTGAATGAGAAAATCAACTCACAAAGTTTAGTGAAAAACTACTTTGACAGATTTGACTATTGAAGAATACTTATGAACTTTGACCAAACTCAGTTTTAATCCAATCTAATGAACTGATTATGATGTTTAAACACTAAGAATGATTACCAAAAGCTAGATATACCAGTTTCAAACCAAATTGCGACTTATGAGCTCTCGATCTTGTGAAAGCGAAGCTAGATCATTTAAGAGCTTGTTGACTATTTTGAGTAAACTGCTGTAACCAAGACCTCAAATGACTTACAAACAACTACTTTAACAAGTATAGACTACTCTTATCAGTACTGCTATCCTCTAACTCAGTTATATCAGATGAACCAAACACTACTTAATAACTTGATTTTGCAACTAGAGACAAATCCAAACACAGAACCTACTTTATATGATCAAACTAACTTAACAACACTTAACTACTACTGTTACCACAGATTTTAACAAATTTAAACTACAAAAACTTACTATGCTAAGAAACTTATAAACCACTTACAATGTGTCCCAAGCCACTATGGCTAGCAAACTCTGAACCAAGGACCACTAATCTATCAAACCAACCCATTGCTTTCCATTTCAACCCATTCCATTGCCCGCAATCAACCCATTCCTTTCGCATCAATTTTGTACCGTGTTGACTTTAGTTGACCAAGATTCACAAATGAGTGAAACTGAATTGTGAGCTTATGGATAACTTTGTGAGCTTATATAAGCTTATTTGAGATTGAAAATTAGTGGCTAAATACTTAAACAAGATTTTGAAATGCAAAATCTCAACAGTGGACTTGAATTATAGAAATTGATAATTACTTTCAATTCAAACTAGAAATCAAGTTGTAAACACTTAAAAGCTGTTGATTGATACACAATAAGCTTAAAAATACAAATGAAAGTTACTTAAGACAATTTTAATTAAAATTCGACATACATTGTAAAATAATTAAAAGCTAACTATGTCTTCATGCTTCCACTTGGCCTTTTATAAGCTTCAAACTTCTTCTCTCATCTTTACGAATAGATCCCACCAACAAACTTGACCATTGGATCACTAAAATCAATCTTAGCCGTTCAATTGCTTTTGGCGCCAATTCTTGGTTTTAACGGTGGGATTGATGAGTAGGTACAAGAGTGCATTAAATGCACCTTGGAGTGTTGTGAGGTGGAGGGTAGGTTTAGGTGAATGATGGTGGAGGAGGGGGGCAGGCGTGATGTGGCATCGCGCGGGGAAGTGATGATGGGGTGGTATCACGTGAGGCGGTTTTATTCAAACCGTGGGTTTGGGTTGTGTTTAAAACCGGGTTGGGTTTTGGGCCAAGGTGAATTGTTTGGGCTTGGGTTATTATTTAGGTCCGTTTGGATAGGATTAATACCACAAGGGACCAAATTTGCACTTTCTCAAAACCAAAGGACCAATCGTAACTTATGAAAAGTAGTCAAAGGGTTTGTTTGCCAATTTTAATAATCCAAGGGTTAGTTTTGACATTTTGAAATTCCAAGGACTAGTTTTGAACATTTTGGATTTTAGGGACTAAATTGTAATTTTCTCAAAACTTTTAGATTTCTCACCAAAGGACTAAATATGACAATTTGTGATTTTAAAAGACCTTTGGTGACTTTTCTTATGAATTTATGGCTCGGGGACTATTTTTGACAATTTAAGAAACTTGGGGACTAAAGCGCAATTTTGCAAATTTGATATGTTTTCATCGATTTTGATATTTTGTATTTAAAACACATAAAACACCGATTTGTGATGATTTGATCATTTTGATGTGTTTCGAGTGTTTTCGGATGAATTTGCGGTTTATTTTGTACAAAATGATGAGTATTTACACACTCATCAATCCCCACATCGAGATATTGCTAGTCCCTAGCAATGATTTGAGAAAACATAATGGATTTTAAACTCTTTACCAAAAGCCATTACTTACGGAGTAGCCAAATGTTTCGAGTTCAAGTAAGAACCATGGTACACCGATAACCATGTGATTTTGAGCAAACCACCGACTTCCAACGGTTTGATTTGTCTTTACCGAAGCCGTACCTTCTGGACTAGCCAACTCTTAGATAAATTATCAACATTATCTTTGGTGAGTGATTACCAATTATGGTTTTTCCTTGCCTTTACCACAAGCCATAATCTTGCGGGCTGCCAACTCTTCACTTTTTAGGATATGGTGGTGAATACCATACAATTTTGGGCAAATTGCAAGCCATATAAGCGGTTTGAGAAATCTTTACCAAGAGCCGTTTGCTCTGGATTAGCCAATCCTTTTGTCTTCTGAGACATGGCGGATGATAACGGATGAGAAAGTGTAGAACACTTACTCAAAAAAAATTTTGGCCAAAGCAGGGATTAGGCGGTATATTTACATGATAAAATTGTGAGAATCCCCACACTAGAGATGAATATTGCCCTCAATATTCAAAGTACCGCGGTTATGCGAAACCGAACGTAAAGGGAAATACTACGGCCATTATTTAGAAAGAAGATATTTTTTTTTTTTTTTTTTTTTTTTTGAAACATGTGGCAACCCCACACTAGGGTGGTAGAAAGAGGTGAGAAGGCGAAATATGGGTGAAAACCCATATGGCATGCTCTTGTTTTTGATTACCGAGTCGCTAGCTTGACTCGATCCCCGCATTCATTGGTTCATGGGGAAAGTTTGAAGATCCGGGACAACCATGGATGGAATGTCCTCTCCAAAGTAATGCTTCACTCGATGACCATTCACTTTGAAATTAGGACCATCGGGTTGAGATAACTCAATGGTACCATAAGGATAAACCTTAGCGATAGTAAATGGACCAGACCAACGGGACTTGAGCTTTCGAGAAAATCTTCAATCTTGAGTTGAAAAGAAGGACTCGATCACCAACGTTGAAAACGCGGTTCTTGATTTTGAGTCATGAATCTTCTTTGTCTTTTGTTTATAGATCAAAGAGTTCTCGTAAGCTTGATCACGGAGTTCATTTAATTCATTCATTTGAACTTTCCGATGATCACCATTGTCTGAATGTCAAAATTAGCATGCTTCAAGGCCCGGTATGCCTTGTGCTCGAGCTCTACCGGAAGATGGCACGCCTTCCGTATACCGGCTTGTATGGAGTGCACCGATGGGTGTTTTGTAAGTGTCACGGAAGGCCCAGTGCGTCATCTAACCTATCCGACCAAGAGGCACGGTTTTCACCAACCGTCCTCTCGAATTCTTTAATCCCCGGTTAGAAACTTCCACTTGCCCACTTGTTTGGGGATGGTGCGCGAGAGGTACGGTGAGTTACACCATACTTTTGCATGACTCTTGCAAATTGGTCATTGCAATGCGTACCACGATCGCGATGATGGCTCGTGGAGTTCCAAACCTAGCAAATAAGGATTTCAAGAATTTCACCACAACTCGGGCATCGTTGGTGGGTAAAGCTTTAGCTTCCACCCATTTTGACAAGTAGTCAACGGCCACGAGTATGTACTTATTTCCGTGAGAAGAAGGAAATGGCCCATAAAGTCAATGCCCATATGTCAAAAATCTCACACACTTGAATGGCGTTTTGCGGCATTTCATTCCTTTGTGAGATATTCCGTGGCGTTGACAAGCGTCAAGGTTTTAACAATTCATGGGCATCCTTATAGATCGTGGGCCAATAGAATCCCGAATCAAACACCTTCTTGGCGGTGTAGTTGGGGCTATGATGTCCCCAGAGGTCCGAATGGCAAGCTTTGAGAATGTCAATAGCTTCCCGACCATACACACATCGCCGGATGACTTGATCCGCATGATTTTAAACAAGTAGGGTCGTCCGAAATAATGTTTCACATCTTTAAAGAATTTATTTTTCCGTTGGGACGACATCCCTTTCACAACAAAGTTACCGCATGGTAATTTGCAAAGTCGGCAAACCATGGGGTAGAAGAATCTCCACGAAAAGAAACCACATTGAGTGTTTCGAGAGGAAAAGTTTCATTGATTTCCTTTTCTCGAACACATTTTGATGAGGGTTCTCTAATCGGGAGAGATGATCGTGACCGAGTTCTCGGCTCCTTTTTATCACGAATGATGATATCAAATTCTTGTAGGAGGAGAACCCAGCGGACAATCTCGGCTTTGCATCTTGTTTTGCAAAGAGATATTTGAGTCCGAGTGATCCGTATACACCACGCATTTGGTCAAGATGAGATATGGCGAAATTTCTCAAACGCATACACCACACTAATAATTCTTTTCCGTAGTGGTGTAATGGGTCCGAGCTTGATCATAGTTTTGCTCGCGTAGTGGATTGGTGGAAATGTTTGGTTTTGCGTTGCCCAAGACCGCACCGATTGCAAAGTCACTTGCATCGCACATGAGCTCGAAGGGTAAATCGGTCGGGGCAACTAGAATGGGTGCTTCCGTAAGCTTTTTCTTAAGTGTTTCAAAAGCTTGATGCACTCGGAGAGAAGATGAAAGGAGCATCTTTTCAAGAAGATGGGTCATAGGCGAGCGATTTTAGAGAAATCACGAATGAATCTACGATAAAACCCGGCATGACCAAGAAAACTCCTAACACCTTTGACAGTAGTGGGATGAGGTAGTTTAGCAATGACATCAACTTTTGCTCTATCTACCTCAATCCCATTCTTAGAAATCTTATGGCGAGGACTATGCCCTCTTTGACCATAAAGTGGCTCTTCTCCCGTTTAGACATAGATTGGTGTCTTCACACCTTTTAAGCATTTTGTCTAAGTGGAGAGACATGTCTGAAACGAGTCCCCAATGACCGAGAAGTCATCCATAAACACCTCCATAGTTTCCCGATCATGTCGTGGAAAATTGCCATCATACATCGTTGGAGCGTGCCGGGAGCATTACATAAGCCAAAAGGCATCGTCTATAGGCAAGCGTCCGTATGGGCGGTGAATGTGGTTTCTCTTGATCCAGCGGATCAATGGGGATCTGAAAGTAACCCGAGAAACCATCAAGGAAACAATAGTACTCGTTCCTCGCTAATCTCTCAAGCATCGGTCCATGAAGGGTAGAGGAAAATGGTCTTCTGGTGGCATCATTTAACTTTCGATAGTCAATGCATACACGCCATCCGTAACCAATCGAGTCGGAATCAACTCGTTCTCTTCATTTGTGACAACGATAATGCCACCCTTTTTGGAGCGCAATGAATTGGGCTAACCCAAGGACTATCGAGATCGGGTAAATCAAGCCGGCATCAAGAAGTTTGAGAACCTCTTGTTTGATAACCTCGTGAATCTTAGGATTCACCCTTCTCGACTTTTGATTGCGGCTTGAAGTCATCCTCCATTAAGATTTTGTGAGTACAAAACTCGGGGTTGATACCCTTAATATCGGAGAGTTTCCAAGCAATTGCTTGCTTGTGTGACTTCAAGACCTTTATGAGAGCGGTTTTCTCCTCCTCGGTCAAGTCTTTAGCAATAATAACGGGTAATTTATCATCACCCTCCAAGAATGCATACTCGAGATGAGGAGGTAGGTCCTTTAGTTCAACCTCGGGAAATTCTTGGTGGAAGATTGCACCGATTTGATTTCCTCAATCGTGATTTCCTTCGGAGGAGTGAAGATAATGGATCTTCATTAAGCAAGCTGCTCAAGATAGAGAATATCCCCTCCGAATCATACACACCATCAATTCGGCGGAATTGATTCATCGATAGAAAGAAAGTCATCGATCTCTTCCGGAAGGAAGTCACCTCCTCAAGCGGAGTGAGAGAGGGGAAGAGTCGGCAATGATAGGTTGAGGAGATGTGGTGGAATTGGAATTTCACTCACGAATTATGAAGATAACCAAGAAACTCTTGAGAGTACTCCTCGAAGCAATGTCAATTAAATCGACTCGATTAATTGATTCGATATCATAATTTGAGGAGTACCTCGAAGTCGATCGAGGTTAAAGGTATGACTTCATTACCCACACGGAGAGTGATCTCTTGCTCAAACACATCGATAAGAGCACGGCCCGTCCTCAAGAATCCCGCCCAACAATGAGGGAACTCGAGGATCGACATCGAAATCAACGACCACAAAGTCGGTGGGAAGTGGAACTTTCCTACTTTGACAAATACATCCTCGGCGATGCCAAGAGGACGCGATATAGATCGATCCGCAAGCTCAAGAGTCATGCGGTAGGAATAAGTTCCGGAAGAGGCAGTTTCTTCCACACCGAGTAAGGCATCAGTTGATGCTTGCACCAAGATCGGCAAGGGCAAAGCATTCAATCATCCCGGAAAAACACAAGGAAGAAGAAATTTTCCGGGATCTCCAAGCTTCTCGGGAAGCTTTTCAATGAGCTATTTGAGCAATTTTCATTCAAAGGAGTCTTAGCCATTTCAAATAGCTTTTCTTTGTTGCTCAAACATATGTTTGAGTAGATGCAAACTTGGGCATCAACATGATGGCATCCATGAAGCTTATGTCAAAGTGAAGCTCTTGGAAAATTTGAAAGAACTTTTCCATCGATGACTAGCTTTCTCATGAGCTTTGCTCATGTAACCGTGAGGGTAAGGAATAGAAGTTTTGGATTAGGGTCAACAAGCGGAGGTTCAAAACAACTCGTGCTTGGGTTTGGGGACAACCCGAGGATGGACATTATTGGCACCTCCGTTATTAGTAGGAAGTTCCTTGTCCTTTGTCGCCTCGGTTCGCTTTCCACTACCTTCGGAGAGAGGAAGAAGAGGTAGTAGGAGCATGGGTCCGAATAAGAAGCACCACTTGGGTTGTGATCGCTTTAGCATCGCCCCTCGGATTAGCGATCGTGTTGCTAGGTAGAGTACTTGAGCCCAGGGTCGATCATTTAAAGACTTCTTGATCTCGAAATCTGGTGACCAACAACCGATTCATTTCTTCCTGGATTTCATGAATTGTTTCAACAAACTCATCGGATGATGGGCGGTTGGAACAATGGCTTGATTTTGCACGGGAAATTCGGCCTCTATTGTTAGGATTAGGGCCTTGATTTTGAAAATTCCTGGATTATTGCCATGATAATACCCTTGGTTGAAATTTCCACGACACAGGTTTCTATTGTAATTTCCTTGATGTTGGAAATTTTGATTCGATTCGAAAACCGTTGTTTTGATTGAAATGACCTTGGTTTTGAAAACCTTGGTTCGGTCTATTTCGATTAAGTTACGGTTTTGATTTTGATTGAAACCGGAGGTCCGAGTAGTGGTTAGGGCGGTGGTTGGTCTCTGAGAGCACGATATTGGTTGCCTCCTTGATTAGACATCCCGCCCACAAACATTGGCTTCAAAGGGTTACCATCGGTGGCCATACGATTATAGTAAGCATGGGGCCACCACAGTAAACAGACTTCCACTTTCTTGACTTGACGGGAGGTGAAGTTTGTGGAAAGAGACTTTCTTTGATTGGAGAAGACCAAAGCTTGGATAGCTTCCGTGAGTTTATCAATCTTAGCATCGGTGCTAGGACCGACTCACAGGCGATGAAGAAGAAGAAGGACCAACACCGACTTGAGAAACAACCGCTTGCCGATGCAAGGCGGACCTTGGACTTGTTTTCGATTATCGCCAAAGCTTCTTTGACAGCTTTTGCTTAGGAAATTTCCTCCGCGGAGGAATTGAGAGAATCTTGGTCGATTGACTCACTCCATTGTAGAAAGTGTCGAGTTGCATTAACTCGGAGAAACCGTGGTGAGGACATTTGCGAAGCAATTCCTTGAAACGATCCCACGATTCATTGAAGGATTCATCAAACTTCGAGTGAACTTGATGATTTCATTTTAAGACTCGTGGTCTTGGACGGTGGATAGAATTCATTCACAAATTTCTTCACGGATCTTCCCATGTCTCTATAGGCGAGGGGTTGTTTTCAAGCCAAATCCGGGCTTGCCCTCAAGAGAAAGCGGAATGAAAAGAAAACTGACATCGGAAGGGACATTCTTATACTTGATGGTAGATGCAATCTTGTTAAACCATCGAATATGAGCATGAGGATCGTCCGCTCAAAACCAAAGAATTGATTAGAGGTTACAAGATTGATAACCGGTCTTGAGTTCAAAATTTTCACCACGATGGTCGGCATTAACGATAGCATCTCCATACCCGTCGATGGGTGCACGGAGAAGCTCACATAGGAATCTCATCCGCCATGACAATGAAGTAGTGTGAACAGTCCGGATCTCGATCCGGTGATGGAAGCGAACGTCTGCGAACACGCCTTCTTGGAATCTTGACAAGCTCACGAAATGGGCTTACGGATCTAGAAGAGCGAGTGCGCATACACTAGAGTTAACTCTAAGGAAACTCGAGTTAAGGAGAGAAATGGAATTATGAAAATCTTCGAGATGAGAATGAGAATTATGAAGGCGTTTTGTAAAAATGGGTGAGAAGAATCTTTATGGGTTTTACGGTTACGAAGCGTCGATATCACAACAAAATCAATTAACACAAGATCGAGGCAAAACAACGTTGAACTTAACCAATAATCCAAGATGAATGGCTTCTTTGAAAAAGGTACACCAATCACAATGGACACAAAGGCAAGTTTTAAATCTTTAGTTCGGGAACTTATTATGGTCGCACCCCAGTTAGGTAGTGCCTTGCCTTGGTTTTCGTGGTAATCTTTTAAGTTGTTAATTATTAGAAAGCGCGATTCTTTTGTATTTTTATTTTTGATACATATATAGAAACAAAAGAAAATATTTTTGTGTTTTATACGTTTTTGGTTTGTTTTGGGTTTTGGATTTTTAGAAGAAAATATGGATATATATATATACAAAGATGGATGATATAAACAATGAGTGAGGATTCAAACAACTAATCGCTAAAACGGAGATAAATCAAGCCTGACTCCCGTGGCGCCAAAATTTGATTGGTGCTAAGCGGTCAAGTCTAAAAGACTAAAAACGCTCAAACACTAATGCAATTAAGATCGAGGAGTATATAGTCTCCCGGTCGTTATGTCCCAATGAGCTATGCAATGGATCAATCAACGTCTAGTGATCGAGAAGTTTGAGCGAAAAGGATTATGATTTGATTATAACTACGAATTATCAAACAAATACAAAGGCTAAAATGCAAATGAGAGGAAATTAAAAGATAAAACCTATTAAATAAACGCTATCACTAAAATTAAAATGATGTTTTTGTTTTATGATTTCTAAACCGAATTAAAATCTACTGACGTACAAGATAAAAAGTGAAACTAATTCAATATTAACCCTAAAAATATGAAAATGATGTTTTACAAACCTAATGATGTAAGAAAATTTATAGAAAAAGAAAATTATTTTAAGACTAATTATCTAATTAAAACTATTTTAACTAATAATTAATTACCTAAAATATAAGAAAATAGGAAATTAGGCTAGAAAAATAAAATTATGAAATGGAAAAGTCTAAAATAACAAACAAGACTTTTCAAAACTATTTTGTATTTTTTGATTATTTTTCTATTTTCTATGAATTTTAAACTATTAAAAACTAATTAAATTACTAAAATTACCAAATAAACTATGAAAAATCTGGAAAATTACTTTTTCACTTCTTATATTTATCTAAGCCTAGGAAAATTGAAAAATTATTTTTGGAACCTTTTCGATTTTTTATATTAAAGGCTAATTAAAAATGATTAAAATCTACTTAAAATGAGAAAAATAGCAAATTAAGACCAAAAATTATGAAACTTTCAGGAAAATTCTAAAATGAGATTATGAATCTATGAAAATTAAGAAAACAAGCAGCTTATGTGTAAGATTAATGAGCTACATTGCAAATGCTACTAGAAATAAGCTATCAAAATAGACTAACTATAGAGATAAGCTACCAAACAGTGAACAAGGCTAAATTATACTAAAATGAACTACTAGCAACAGAATCTAACTACTCCTAACAATCCTTAAGCTCAGAATCAATGAATAAGCAAACTGCTTATTTGAGCCAAACAGTGGCTCAGGACCACTGTTTGAGCTTATGCACAAGCTCAGCTAATAAGCTAATCAGAAAACTACTAATGCAGACTTAATAACCACCTGGCAAACTATGATTGTGCCAAATACCAAGTCATAACTCACTTATTTGAAGCAGATGCAACAGATACAAATAGGCCTGATTCACACTTAAGTGTGAACAGGGGAGATCAGGCCTGAATGATCAGCTTATTTGAAGCTCAAGATGATAAGCTCGATTTGACAAAGGTTATTTACCAAATTTAGACCAAGTGAACTTTTAATATCCAAATTTTCACAAATTCCGAAACTCGATTTGAATGAGAAAATCAACTCACAAAGTTTAGTGAAAAACTACTTTGATGATTTGACTATTGAAGAATACTTATGAACTTTGACCAAACTGACTTTTAATCCAATCTAATGAACGATTATGATGTTTAAACACTAAGAATGATTACCAAAAGCTAGATATACCAGTTTCAAACCAAATTGCAGCTTATGAGCTACTGATCTTGACAGAAACAGAAGCTAGATCAGATTTAAGAGCTTGTTGACTATTTTGAGTAAACTGCTGTAACCAAGACCTCAAATGACTTACAAACAACTACTTTAACAAGTATAGACTACTCTTATCAGTACTGCTATCCTCTAACTCAGTTATATCAGATGAACCAAACACTACTTAATAACTTGATTTTGCAACTAGAGACAAATCCAAACACAGAACCTACTTTATATGATCAAACTAACTTAACAACACTTAACTACTATCATTAACACAGTTTTAACAAATTTAAACTACAAAAACTTACTATGCTAAGAAACTTATAAACCACTTACAATGTGTCCCAAGCCACTATGGCTAGCAAACTCTGAACCAAGGACCACTAATCTATCAAACCAACCCATTGCTTTCCATTTCAACCCATTTCATTGTCTGAATCAACCCATTCCTTTCTGCATCAATTTTTGTACCCGTGTTGACTTTAGTTGACCAAGATTCACAAATGAGTGAAACTGAATTGTGAGCTTATGGATAACTTTTGTGAGCTTATGTAAGCTTATTTGAGATTGAAAATTAGTGGCTAAATACTTAAACAAGGGATTTTGAAATGCAAAATCTCAACAGTGGACTTGAATTATAGAAATTGATAATTACTTTCAATTCAAACTAGAAATGAGTAGTAATACACTTAAAAGCGTTGATTGATACACAATAAGCTTAAAAATACAAATGAAAGTTACTTAAGACAATTTTAATTACAATTAGACATACATTGAAAAATAATTAAAAGCTAACTATGTCTTCATGCTTCCACTTGGCCTCTTATATGCTCCAAACTTCTTCTCTCATCTTTACGAATAGATCCCACCAACAAACTTGACCATTGGATCACTAAAATCAATCCTAGCCGTTCAATTGCTTTTGGCGCCAATTCTTGGTTTTAAACTAAGGGATGAGTGAAGTAGGTACAAGAGTGCATTAAATGCACCTTGGAGTGTTGTGAGGTGGAGGGTAGGTTTAGGTGAATGATGGTGGAGGAGGGGAGGCGTTGGTGGTTTTGCGTCTAGGGAAGTGATGATGGAGGTGGTATCACGTGAGGCGGTTTTATTCAAACCGTGTGGTTTGGGTTGTGTTTAAAACCGGGTTGGGTTTTTGGCCAAGGGTGAATTGTTTGGGCTTGGGTTATTATTTAGGTCCGTTTGGTTTGTATAGGATTAATAACTTAGGACCAAATTTGCACTTTCTCAAAACCAAAGGACCAATCATGTAACTTATGAAAAGTAGTCAAAGGGTTTGTTTTGCCAATTTAATAATCCAAGGGTTAGTTTTGACACTTTTGAAAATTCCCAGGACTAGTTTTGAACATTTTGGATTTTAGGGACTAAATTGTAATTTTCTCAAAACTTTTAGATTTCTCACCAAAGGACTAAATATGACAATTTGTGATTTTAAAAGACCTTTGGTGACTTTTCTTATGAATTTATGGCTCGGGGACTATTTTGACAATTTAAGAAACTTGGGGACTCGAAAGCGCAATTTTGCAAATTTGATATGTTTTTCATCGATTTTGATATTTTTGTATTTAAAACACATAAAACACTGATTTGTGATGATTTGATCATTTTGATGTGTTTCTGAGTGTTTTCAGATGAATTTGCAGTTTATTTTGTACCAAAAATGATGAGTATTTACACACTCATCATGAACCATTGTGTCGGTTCATTGAAATGGCAGTTATGGAATAACTGTCATGTAACTGTTTTTAACTGCTGAGTTGACTTTTCTCTTGGTTGACTTTCGATGACCGGGTCATATTGGTTGTGATGGGTGGGTCGATGGTGATTACCCAATATTCTCCCCTTAATCACAATCGTCTTGTTGTAGATCTTTGACTCAATTAGTTGTCTCATGGTGAGGAATCGATCTTTGGTAATGCCTTTGTCGAGATGTCGCCTTCCGAAATTCTCCACTTATGAATTCGACTTGTAGATCTTGTCTTTCACGCATTCTCTTATAAAGTGGTATTTGATATCGATGTGTTTACTTCTTCCGTGAAATACGTGATTCTTCATTAGTTCAATGGCAGACTTGTTGTCGACCAGTATTGTAACTTTTTCTTCTTGCGTGTGCGTAAGCTTGCTAAGTAATCTCTTTAACCATAATGCTTGTGTTTGTCTGCTTGTGGTCTGCAATAAATTCGGACTCACATGATGATAGAGCTACCGTGGCTTGCTTTTGTGTACTCCGGTGATTGGTGATTCACCATAGTAGAAGATAATTCCAAGAGTGCCTTTGCCTTCTTGAGTGTTGACCGTAGTCTGCTGTCACCGTAACCTTGTATCTAGTTTCCTCCGTTGTGCTTGTAGGTGATTCCATAATCTTTTGTTCCTTTAACATAGCGTAGTACTTGCCTTATAGCTTTCATGTGGTGTTCCTTTGGTTCTTGCATAAAACGACTAAGTAATCCAACGGAATAACTTAAGTCGGGTCTTGTATGTAGCAAATATCGTAAGCATCCAATCAAGCTTCTATATTCAGTTGAGTTGACCGTTGTTTCATCAGTGTTCTTTGTTAGTCTTGTTCCTGGATCCATAGGTATTAAAGTTTCGTTGCAGTCTTGCATTCCAACTTCCTTTAGGATCTTGCTTGCGTAGGCGGATTGCTTTATTGATATGTCACCTTTAGTTTGTGTGACTTCAATTCCTAAGTAGTAGGATAGTAATCCTAGGTCACTCATCTCGAACTTTTCTTCCATTTGAGCTTTGAACTTGTCTTTTTCTTTCTTTGGTGTGCCAGTGATGATTAAGTCATCCACATAGACTCCTACTAGAAGCTCTGTTGTAAAAATCGGTCCAGGCGGCCGATTAATCCCCGCATAATCGCTGATCGCTCACTAAGCGCCTTGATTTATCATAATCGGCCTATTTAATCGGTTTGGTCAAAGATCGCTTAAAAATCGGTCAACAAACCGATTAATCGGACAAAGTCGGTCTAATGGGATTAATCGGACAAAAGCGCTTAAAAACTGGTCAATAAAATCGCTTAAAAAATGGGACAAAATCACTTAAAAATGGTTAACAAACCGATTAATCGGACAAAATCGGTCAAAGGTCGCTTAAAAATGGTCAACAAACCGAGTAATATTTATGTTTGACTTTGAACTTTGAAGAATTATGTATTATGTCTATATTTGAACACTTGAAATATTTGAACTTTGATGCAATACGCTTATCCCATACATATAAAATAATATAATATCTAAAATTACATTTTTGTGCATAAAAATTCCAATCCGATTAATCCCCGATTAATCCCCGCCTAACCGATTAATGCTGTGCCCTACCCAACCGCCTCAATAGCGCCTAGCGATTTTTACAACCTTGACTAGAAGTAATGAGTCTTTTGACTTCTTCGTGTAGACAGCTTGTTCCAAAGCGCATTTCTTGAAATCTAAGGACTTTAAGGTATTGTCTAACTTTATGTTCCATGCACGTGGTGCTTGTCTTAAACCGTATAGAGCTTTTATCATCAGACTTTTCCGTTTTCTTTTATAAAACCTTCGGGTTGTGTAACATACACTTCTTCTTTTAAGTCTCCATGCGAAATGCGATTTGACGTCGGTGATGTACTTCCCATTTGTTATTAGTAGCTATGGCTAATAGTAAAGCGGATTGTTTCCATTCTTGCTACAGGTGCAAAGACTTCTTCAAAATCTATGCCATGCTCTTGTATGTAGCCTTTTGCTACTAGTCTTGCTTTATGCTTGACTATATTTTCATTAGCATCCTTCTTGGTCTTGAATACCCACTTTAAACCAATGGCTTTATGTCCTTTTGGTAGAGTGGTTAGTTTCCATGTATTATTTCTATTAATGGAATCTAATTCGACCTTCATTGCTTCGATCCATTTTTGATCGTTTGATGCTTCCTTGTAATTCTTGGGTTCATCTTCAGCTAGTAATAAATGCTCGGGTAAAATTTCCTCGGTGTTTTCATATAAATCATTCAACGTCCTAAAACCTTGTAATGGTGTGTGATCAAAGTCTGGATGTAGATTCCGGGTTGTAGTTGAGTTACTTTGATTGGTTGAATGTCTTGAGGTAGTTGGTGAAATTTGAGTATTTATTCTTGATGAAATTGTAGATGGTGTCTGAAGTGTTTGTGATTGTGAGGTGAGTCGGGTTGTTGATGTTTCATATTCATGATCATCATTTGTGGATATCATAGTCTTCTTCATCCGGTTGGATTTCGTTTTCCGATGTTCATTTGTGGCTTCAAGATTTTCGACTTTGAAGTCAAACCATTCGGGTTCATCATTGGTGTGTTCATCCAGGTAATCCTTCCAGTCCCATGTTTCATCCTCTTTAAACTTCACATCTTTACTAACACATATCCTTTGTGTTGTTGGATCAAATAGTCTATAAGCTTTCGATCCTTGTTCGCTTCCTAAGTATACCATTTTGTTGCTTCTATCATCTAACTTTGTCAGATGTTGTGATGGTACCTTTGCATAAGCTATGCAGCCAAAAACTCTTAAAGTTTCTAAGTTTGGCTTTCTTTTCTTGATAGCTTCATATGGAGTGATGTCTTCTAAGGCTCTTGTGGGAACGCTGTTTAGAATGTATATAGCGTGTCTAACAGCTTCAGCCCAAAAGTTTTGTGGCATGTTGGTTGCTTTCATCATGCATCTCGTTGTAGACATAATTGTCCTATTCCTTCGTTCAACTACTCCATTTTGTTGTGGTGAGTAAGGTGCGGTTAGTTGTCGTGCTATGCCGTTTTCTTTGCAATATTTAGTGAATTCGTTAGATGTGAATTCTCCTCCACGATCAGTTCTCAACATTTTCAATGTTGTTCTTAGCTCCTTCTCTATTGTTTCTTTGTATTCCTTGAAAGTATCAAATGCTTGATCTTTCGTGTTTAGGAAATACGCCCACATATATCTTGAGTAATCATCTACTAACAAGAATATGTATTTCTTTCCAGATGGTGTTGGTGGTGTGATTGGTCCACATAAATCTCCATAAACTAAATCTAATGGTGATGCTGATCTAGTTTTCGCTTTCTTGGGAAATGGTGCTCTGCTGTGTTTACCAACTAAACAAACATCACAAATTTGTGTTGTATGTTTAATGGCAGGTATTCCATGAACTAACTCCCTTTGAGTCATAGATCTTAATGATTCAAAGTTGAGGTGTCCTAATCGTGCGTGCCATAACCAAGTGTTGTCACTTAAGTTTGCTAATAAGCAAACATGTGTGCCTATCTTCAGACTTGCTTTGTATAGACGGTTTCTTTGTCTTGTGACTTTTAAGAAGATTTTGTTATCCATGTCATAGAGTCGTAATTCATCATCGTCCATTACAACTTTACAACCAATTTCGGTAAATTGTCCAAGGCTCAATAAGTTGTTTTTCAAGCTAGGAATGTAATAGACTTGAGATATTATTCTTTGTTTCTCGTCATCACATTCTAATAGGATTGAACCTTTTCCTTTAATCTCTATATGAGATCCATCTCCGAATCTTACTTTTCCACTAACGTTCTCATCTAGTTCTTTAAAGTGTTCTCGTATCCCAGTCATATGGTTGCTAGCTCCATTGTCTAAATACCATTGACTATCAACACTTGTCTCTTTATATCCTACATCTTCTTCGTGTAGCGAGACCTTTTGATCTTGTAGCTTTGTTACATGTGGGTCTTCTAATATTTCCATTAATAAGGTAGGTTCTAAGTCCTCCTCGACAAGATTAGATTGCATATTAGTGTTTGGTTTTGCATAACACTTAGATGCATAATGACCAGTTTTATTGCACTTGTAACATTTAACTTTGCTAAAATCAATATTCTGTTTGTTGAAGTGATTGTGAGAATTTTCTCCATCCTTCTTCTCGTGGTTATTTTTATCGTGGTTTCGCCATCCTTTGTATTTTCCACGTCCACGTCCTCTAAAGGTTTTACCTCTATTGTCATGTCGTGTGAACATCAGTTTATCTTGATTGTCCACTTGTTTTCCTTTCTTGAACTTAATCCTTTCTTCGTAGGTCTTAAGTCTTCCAATTGCTTCTTCCAGTGTCATTTCACTTAGATCGGAATATTGTTCTATAGATGCGACTATTTGCAAATACCTCAGGTACAACATTTAGTAATTTCCGAACTAAAGTGTCATCTTCTATTGTGTGTCCTAGACTAGCGGCTTTGTTTACGAGTGTTGTGAGTTTTGTGGTGAAGGTGTCGATAGTTTCGTCTTCCTTCATATACAACATCTCAAAGTCAGATTTGAGTGTTTGTATTATTGCTTGTTTAACTCTGTCTTCGCCAACGTGTCTAGTTTTCAAAGCATTCCAAATGTCCTTCGCGGTTTTGTGCTTTGTTATTTGAAGTAATTGTTCTTCGGGTAAGGCTTGGTAAAGGAAAGCAATAGCGGTTTTATCCTTTTTCTTATTGGGTTGAGTCGTTTCAGTCGGCTCAATTGTTTCCCATAAACCATTCGCTTCGAGAATGATTTGCATTCGAATTGCCCATAATGAGTAATTCGCGGGCTTTAGGATCGGGCATTGAAATTGGGGTGTACTATTCGCAATGTTAGTACTAGGTTCCTTTCCACTATCTTTCGTCATATCTTAAAATGATAATGACAATAAATCTCAAAAGAATTTTAACACTAAGTGTGTTTCGAAAATTCTTTAAAAAATGAGCTCTAATGTTTTAACTTCCTCAAATGGGTGTAAAACTTTCTAGGTATAGTTTTAAATTTTAAACTATCCTTGGAGATTATAAAAATTCAATCAGTGAACAACCTAAGGTTAATTACTCCTTATAAATTATTCCTAATCAGTATACTAAGCAGTGTAATCACTAGGTTAATATACTATCAAAATGATAAGATTCTAAATTTAAAGTAACTTATCAAAAAAAAACAATATATATCAACGATAATATATAAAGTAAAATAAAAGTGGTGTTTGTAATCTTTTTGGAACCTGGAGGGGTTGATGGTCTAACCCGATGCCCTATTAAATAAAATGATCCTTTCTTTCTTTTGTGTGGCCCTTAATATGTACGCGTCTCTCCTTATTCTTGGCTTTATCTCCTTTTTCATTGGGATAAAATAAACGCGTGTATATCTTTTACGAGACTAAGTATCTCTCTCTCTCTCTTGGGAAGATGTCGCCTCTTCTTCTCTCTCCAATGAAAGATGGTAACCGCCTTTTGGCTGTGTTTGTTGTCTTTAATCCTTCTCGGTGATGGTGTTCTTCGCGAACTTGTTATCCTCCGATTGAAACTAGGGTTTCGGTTGATTTGGGGTTTTCTTTTCCGTGAGAGGTTTTATGATTGGAGTGTTGCAAATGAATCGATTGGGTCTCAATTGATTCTTCGGGCTTGATTCCTTATAAGAACAGTGTGTTTGTTCTAATTGAATCTCTATATGCCCTAATTGATGACGCTCGTTTATTTTTGATTGAATCAAATGAAAAACGATTTACTTTCGTTTTCTGATCCTAATGGATTGGGTAAAACTAAGGTGTTTCGGAAAAAAAAATTTGCGAGTTGTTTTTTTTTTGTTGTCGGGTTGTGAGTAATCACTTTGTGATTATACCCCTGTTGCGACAAAGGTTTGAAACACAAAAGAAAATGACGTCTTGGATTCTTTTTGTGTTCTTCGATTTGCAGAAAAATTTTCGAAACTGGTTTTTGCCCTTTTGTTTTGATTCTGGAATAAACGGGTAGGAATGGTAAGTGATGATTTTGGTTAGAGAAACCAAACCGCTCTGATACCAATTGTTGGCCTCAAATGATACGGATCTATGGTCTTAACGTAAAATCACAAGTATACCAAATAAGCAATGTATAAACAAAACAAAATAGTGTTTATAATAACTTTGTCATCATCTTTGTTCTTACAGAAATCATTACAATATATACAGAATGAAAAGGTGTGAATGAACCATTGTGTCGGTTCATTGAAATGGCAGTTATGGAATAACTGTCATGTAACTGTTTTTAACTGCTGAGTTGACTTTTCTCTTGGTTGACTTTCGATGACCGGGTCATATTGGTTGTGATGGGTGGGTCGATGGTGATTACCCAATACTGTTGGGGCGAAAATGAAGCAATATTATATCAAAACCATTGTTTAGAATTGTCGATATCAATGAAAGTTATTCAACTACTTGAATAAAATAGAGATGATACTGTGATGCGTAAATAACTAACCTCAACGGGATTAATTCCAACATCAATTAAAAACTGCGCTAGGTTTCACCCAGCTCCCAACCATATTTGCTTGCCATACTGCTGATATGATGATATCAGCTTGTCTAGCTATCTCCTCTGGATTCTTTGTTCTTGAGTGGACAATTTTTTTTTTTTAGAAAGGCATTCTTGAGTGGACAATAATGACAGTAGCTTCTTCTCTCTACAGCAATGATGATATATAATAAGTTTTCACAATGCGTATGTGTAAATAATCACAATAAAAGATAAACCTGTATGAGGCAGACGAGCATTTCAGGTGGGTTGTGTAATGAGTCAAACAGTTGATTTAGGACACTCTAAACATGTCTGGTCGGGGTTAACCAACCGACACATTTTTCTAGAAACCACAATATATTAAACAAAATTAAAAATACCATAATTTTACAAAAAAACCAAATTTTTGGAAAAGGAATCAAGGAGGTTGTTGCACTAAATTATGTCATGGGGCTTATAGACCGTTTGACCCGTTTCCTTTATAGCTTACTTGACCCATTAGGAATGAATATAACACAAGTTGACCCATGTTCACGTATAAACCGTAAAGTCTTACTTGAAGTAAGAGGGCATGCAGCAAACCTGAAATTATTCAGGTTGCTATGTCAGTGTTCGAGACACTATATGAACTACATGGTTGAACTTTAATTATAATAAAAACGACATAAATAAAAACATTTACAATAAAAACTAGAAAAGCAAATCTTTTCTAGCAACAATAAATGAGCAAGAGTGTCCCGTCTATCACTAGAAATCCTACCCTAACAGTGAAACTAAAACCTGATATATTTTCCTTAAATTTCTGTTCTTTTATCATCATGAAAATTTAACAAACAAGAAACTTCAAAGTCTCTAGCTGTTATGTTACAACAACCTAAGCAATCCGGCCCTCTCTTTTGAAGCATGGGTTTGTTGTCAAATTGTGGGAGTCACAACAACCTCGATATGTCTGGGTTCAGTATTGCCACTTCGTACACTTGAGTGTTTTGAATCACTATCAGCAAGCCCTTCAAGACTTGAGCGCATTGATTCACCATCAACGACACCTTCACCGTTTTCTATGTTTGATTCTTTTAGTGGACGCAATTGGGCCACCTTCTTTCCCTCTTCGCATTTCCCCATAGTACAGCATAGAGTCCAAAAATAATCAATATCGCACCCAATACACTGTAGAAAAAAATAGTAACCTCTTTTAAGTCCTTTTTTAAGTAACTTGGAATTATTTTCCCCACTAAATTGATAAAATGCAAAATAACTAACCTTCCCAAGTGTAGGCTTTCATTCAGGACTAAAGAACCCGCGATAGCCACAAGAACAAGCATAAGAGGATTAAAAGCTGATACAAATAGCGGACCTCGCATTTGCACACACCATGTGATTAACGTAAACATTAATCCAGATCCCAACATGCCCTAACAAAATTAAATAAAACTGTGATGAATTAATAAAATGCACAACACATGTTTCACAACTTGTGGTGGTGTTTCAAGTGTCGATCTTTTACTAAGTTATTTTGAGAAATTAAATAAGTATAAGTCACATAGCGTGTAAGTATGATGCTATTAAACTTAAGTTACAAGAAATGGCAAAATGTAAGCACATTGTGTTGATGTATTCTGAGTGCAATAGTTAAAGGAGATACCGTATACGCCACTGTTAGAAGTCTAACATTCCAACCGAGCTTCCAATCACCCCAATGTCGTTCAGTAGATAACCCATATACGAGTGCTTGAACCCCACCCATTGCCGATGTAAGAGCCGTGACTGAATATGGGCAAGGGAATTTTTTCACCATGTTTGTCTGTTCACATAACAACACACACAAAACATTAAATCCCAACGTTATTTCAATTCTTTTGTTTATGTTGATACTTATAATAATCAAACAATTCTTTTCATATGCCACATTCAGTCATATGTTTGTCTAAATATACACAGAAATTGTATTATTTGTAACTACCTGAAGGATTAACCATATGGAATAGCTAAAGCAACTACCCATGGCTAATAGAGAACCCATGACTCTATCACTTGAGTGTTGAATATTTGATGCATGGTGTTGACCATTCAAAAGGTTAACATTGGTTTTCCACATGTGAAGGTCAACTCCTTTGTAAAACGTCAACAACATAGCCCCACCTACTCCAAATGCAGTTCCAATGATCTTTGCTGTACCAGGATATGTCATCCAACCCAATCTTTCCATCCTGAAAATAACATTCAACATTTTTTTAAGAACTTATGATGCATAGGTGTAGAGAATCTATACAAGTATTTAAATACTCATTTAGGGATTGTTTCATAGTTTTTTATTGTTTATGTGAAATTAGTAATGGCAGTAAACCTAGTTATTATAATTTAAATATGCAAACTTCAAACAAGTAGAAGAATATCATGACACGTTTTAAATATAAAATGCATGTACATTATTACCCAAAGCAAACCGCTAGAACGAAGGTGATGGCAGGGATAAGATTGGTGGTAGCTGCAGCGAATGTAGCTGACGTTAAGGATAAGGCTTTTACGTATAAATTTTGTGCCAACGAACCTCTGCAATGTAAAGAACAGCACAACAAAACGTATGACATCAAGAAACATATCATATTTGGCAAAACAAAGATATGAGCAGAAAAACATGAAAATGCCATGTTTGAGATAAATTATACGTAATCTAATTGCTATTTTTGAAGACGGTGGAGTCCACGTTAGTACTATGTCCAAAAATAACAAAGTTAGATTTATACACTTTCATTTCTTTATATCAACCTTGGTTACATTACACATCCATAGCTTTAAGTGTTTCCATTTGAAGTTATCGGGTTATGGAAATTTTGTAATTCACTTTTTGTTACGGGGTCATATAAACACAAAAATGTTAGACTTTGAGACTCGAAAGCTGGATAATTACATGATAGTTTTTGTATTTACATATATACTTATCATATACTGCTAATCGTTTATTCATCAAAAATACAGTCATCTTTTGTTTCTTAATTAATACCCGGCATTAAATTTATTTCTTAAGCATGCATGTAAATTTAAATGTTTAAGGGCATGTTTGGTTTATACTAGGAACCGTTTCGGATTTGGAATGAGATGGAATGATAATGGGTATGAAAAAGTGTATGATACGATTGTTTATGTTTGGTTGATAAAATATGGTATTAAAAAGTGTATAGATATTTGAATTTTGTAGTGGTAAAAGATGCATTTTAACGGAATGGATTATAACCTCAATTGGTGTGTAATTAATCTAATACACTATATAAAATTTCATTCCTTAACAGATACCCGGCAAAACAAATTTATTTCTGAAAGCATATTCCCTTTATGGAACCAAACGGACCCTAAGTATTTCAAAGTCTTGAATAACTATTCACCAATCAAAGAAAAAGTAATTAATGTGTTTCTATTCTATTCCTTTCTTTTGTGACACGTAAAAAAGCAGAAATGGCTATCGGTTTTGCAAGAGGATTAATGGAAGTCACATTCACGAATCACGTATTTCCAGTCCATGCAGCCAACTACCTCATATAAGTCATAACTATCCAATTAAATGCTAATTCCTTCGTAAATTATTTAATTAATAACTGTAGCCTTTTTAACAAATAATTTTACTTCATTTAATACAAAATGACCAAATTAGATTTGTGTACTTTATATATAAAGTGCCTTTTAGAGAAAAAAAAAATCATCCCAACTCGTTTTAACATTTGTTAACTTTATTTTTTTAAGTAAAATCTATCTGTGTACACATGTATGTTCTGATGTTAAATAATCACTATAAGATAAAATGAAAAAGAATACATACCCAAACATGCCACAACCAAAAGCTTGCAAAAGTATCATCCATGTCAACTTGGGCCTTTTCTTCCTGTGGAAAACACTACCAAAATTAGAACATAGAATAGAATATAAAAATAAAACTTTGTTTCCCACTATCTCTAAACAATTATTAGTACAGTACTAATTTCCTTTTGTGTTTTCAAATCAAAATCAAAATAGTTAATACGTAAACCACCTTTTATGTTTACCCTATCAGGAAAAAGTAGTGAAGAGCTGAGAAACATCTATAACTCTCCATCAACCACACAATTTTAGACAAACAGTTTCACAACTGAAATGAGAAAAATCTGCCTACTTTTAATATTAATAGTTTGTTCTTTTATGTTTTATTTTCTAAAATTACCAAGTTTTTGGAAAAAAATAAAATAGATGCATGTTATTAATTCAGCTGGGCATTCTTGGACCAAAACAATATTTGTAAAAACGAAACTTAATGGCAATAAATTAAGATTGGTAACACGAATTTGTTTTTTTCACAAGATTTTTTTAATGGTTTTTTATATTACAAATTTAAAGTTTTTTTTATAGTGAAAAGCACCGAATATATTGCATGTTATAAACAAACAAGCGTATAGAATAGCTTTAAGGTTTGTTGCAAAAGAGCGAATTCATTGGTGTGTAAGGCAGGAACCTTAAACATACAATAAACTAATAAACGCTTTTGTACATACAATAGATTCATCATTCATCAAATATTAGTTACAACTTTCCCATTTACGACGAAAAGAATACAAACCTTTCAACCAAAAATGCGATAGGGCAAATGAATGCAGTAGCAAATAGAAACCGATACGCGACGAGAATAGGAAGATGCATGCCATCACTAGCCGCCAATTTATAAAACACATTAACTCCTGCAAACGTTGTTTGAACCAACACCATCAACAACACTGGTTTCAACCCATGAATGACGTTGCAAATCTTAGCCACATTCATCATGATACTGATATATAAACCCTAGAAAAACAATTGAAAGCAAGAAAATGGAGAAAACTATAGTTTTTCTCCTTTTTCTCACTTGGTTAATCAAGAAATGAATAATATGATGTGTTTTTGAATCGTGAAATATGTGATTAAGAGACTTCAAAAAGTGAGCAGAGCGAGTCTATTGGCGTTTGTTCTTGAAAGTGTAAAATGTGATGTATATATAGTGAGTATGGACTAATGTAACTTTTGATGAATTGTATAAAACAGCCTTTGGTAGTTGATAATTGGCAACAATGGTCCTTGAATTGTAGACATACACTAATCCTGTGAAACCTTATTACGACTCTCATATCATTTACAATTTCATATATTCAAGCTAATATGAACATACACATTACATCATTTGATTCGAATGCTATTTAATTGACCTAGTTATTATAATAACTTGAGATTCCGAATCAAGTATGTGTTTAATTAGTAGTTTAGTCACTTTTTAATGTCAGCAAAATTGAAGCAAAACATAATACAAAAGCAACATAAAACTGCATTAATAATATAAGAAAATTTTCATTTGTTATTGCTTATTAAAAATTGATTATTTTTACTCGTGAAATAAAATGTGTGAATATTTACATTTTACACATAACAAAATTTTCTATTAGAAACACTAGGAAAAAAAATTAAGTATTGTGTGCACGTTGCTATCTCCATTGTATGACAGAAAAGCAATTAAAACCTGAGAGGTTACGGGTCATTCAATCAATCACATTCATTTCTTAAAACAAATAGAATTTTCATGCTATAAGGTATAATTGGAGTTTTGTTTTATTTCAAGATGAAACATTAACAACAATTTTATTCAATGGAACTTAAATTCACATTTAAGAGTCTTATAAACTTCATACATCTATATTTCTGTATATATTAGCCAAGTAAATGGCCATAAAATTATTCAAATAATGGATTAGACAAAACCGGTTAGAGTACGATGCTTAAAATAAAAAGTAAATAGATGTAATAAAACACAGAGTTACGATGTTTAAGTCAAAACATGTACGGAGTATATGTTGGATTGACTTTTCATTTTTTAACCTTATATTTTGTTTACTTTTATAAAAAGATTATCATATTTAATAGTTAAAAGAAATTATACACAGTATAAGCTATTAAGTATAATGGGCGATTAATGTATATATGAAATGACTATGGATATACGTATGTGAACGAGTTTGTAAACCCATCACAATATGTTGGTATAAAAAATGCCTATTTTGATAGGTTTTTACCCATTTCTAAAACCAAACCCATACCAAATAACTATGTCGGAAATGAAAGTCATTTTTTCATTTTCATATCTTCAAACCAAACGCCCCTAAACTATATTGTTAAAAACCTAAGGTACTTTGAGTTGAAGAATATAATTAGATGGTGTAATATGTAAATAAAATGACGTCATTGTGTATGTAATTAGTTTTTAAATGAAGGGCGTTAAGACGAACCGTACACGTAGCGGATTCGTTTAAAACCTTTGCACTTTCAAACAGAACACCGCTTCTGCCTCAAACGCAATACTTTGTTTTTTCTCATTTCTTCTTTTAGTAAAGTGATTAATTTTTTAGGAAAATAAGATGAGTGATGTTAAAGTATTATTAGAGCTTAGATTCTTTGGAAAATGTTAATAAATATGTTTGACTCATAGTACTATACTACTATAGTACTCCGTAGTAGTTAAATATGATGGAAAACCGAAAAGTTATAAAATATGTTTGACTCGAAATAATTCTTTTAGAGCATCAGGTGGTCACTTGTGTCAAAACTTATAAATGTGTTATGTGATGCTACTTGAGTATTTTCATTTCTCACGTCCTTTATTAATTACACACTAAAAAACTCTTTCCTTCGTCAATTAAGCCAAACCTCACTTTTTAAACTTGACATTTTATTTTCTTTTTCACTTTTTAAATAACGTAGACAATTACATATTACGTCTATATTTTTGTCAGATTTCTTTTTTGCATGTCAATGATAAAGGCATCCTCATCCGATAACCCCCACAATGCTAGTTCTGAGAAACTTAATTGTTTCCAACCTCCTTCCTTCGTTTTACTCATCGCGTACATCTCTTGAGCGACCTCTTGTTTATGTCTCCCCAAAATTTTGTGGGTTACTTCCTGTGGTGCCCGATGTAGTCTCCGATTTAGTTTTACTATACTGCACATGGTTTGTTGGGGGACGTGGTCTCGGATCATATCCGAATAGCTTAGTAAACCGGTGTCATCAACCGGATCAACGCCTCATCACTTGGAGGGTTTTTTCAAGATTTCCTATGGCCCTTCTTGAGTAAACGTTTTTCCTTTTGTCTCGTCACGAAATGTAGTCCTACAACGGCTCAAAAGATTAACCTCGTTTCTCCCACTTCTACTCAAACATTTTAAACGTTTGTAGATAGAGTTAACTTTGAAAATTACCATTCAACGTTGCCCACTTTTCCCATCAACATATCCTTGGTATGTTTATATAGAGAAGTTTTGTTGAACTCACTAAGAACCCGGAACAAAAATGATAGCTCATCTTGGTCATTTCTGATTTGGTTATTGTCGGAAACAACAACATAACAGTCGGCTAATAATAGTTTCTCTTGGGGCGTCCAATGAGTGTTTAACTTTAAGGATCCCTCGGTTATTGTGGTGATACTGGTGGTGGTCGTTTTTTTGGCTGGTCTTTTTCCTTTTCTTCACGTCTTTTCGGTTTCTTGGGTTTCTTGTAGTGCTTGTTCGGGTTGTGGTTGTAGTGGTGGTTAGGGGTGGAAATGAGCCGAGGCGAGCCCAAGTCTGCTAAAGCTCGAGCTCAGCTCGTTTAGATTTTATAAGGTGCTAATTCCTTGAAACAGTCCAAGCCTCTAATGGGACATCATACATTTTATTCCACGAGGGCACAGTCACAGGTGTAGTTTTTTCAATGCAAACATCAGGACTCCATTTTTGTACAAGCAAAAGTCTAACCCCAACTAACCAAGTGTTAGAAATTATATTTGAGTTGATTATGACAAAATATGAAAGATGAAGGAATTATGAAGACAAAGAAAGACAAGGGACTTACTTGTTAAAGAAGACTTTATTATTTAGTCCCTAGTAGTCAATTGTAACCCTAGACTCTCTAGTATATAAAGAGAGGCAGGGAATTAGATTTATTGTGTGTCAAGATGTGAACACCAAAGGTGTGTGTGTGTGTGTAACCTAGGCGTAAAGTATAAACGCCTAGGGTTAGTTAGAGATGTTTAGTTGATTAGTTATTGCTTATTTAGAGATGATGGCGAAGAACTTTTAATAATAACAAACGATGTTTTCTTATTCCGCTGTGCATTATAATCATTGTTATTGTTATCCCCTAGAGCTCATAAACGATCTTCACAATTGGTATCAGAGCGGGGAGCTCTTGATATAGGGATCTACAAGGTTTTTCGAAGAAGAAGGAAGAAAAATTCGAATCCAGAAAATTTTCGTAATGTTTCTGCAAGGCTGTTTTGAAAACGCGATAACTTTTTCGTTAACCGTTGGATCAGGACGAAATGTTGTGTGGATGTTCTCCATAACAATCTAACTTTCCACCGAAGGGATCTTCGATCTGAACTTCCAGTAGAAAGATATAAGGCGTCGAAGTTGGTTGCTGAAGGGTTTTTCAGAAAGTCGAATTTTATGGTTTTGAGGTATTGTTTTCATGATTTTCTTATTCTTATGGTTTATTCAACATGGAAATCAGTTTAACTTCATTCCCTAACCCTGTGAACGAAGAAAACAAGTTTGAAGAAGGTATCGATTATGTTTACTGTATACCTCGTATAAATTGAATAGCCTGGTCATACGTATATCTTACATGCAAAATCAATTGAGGTTTTGTCGTCTTGTGCATTTGATTGAAATTGTGAAGGATAATACGTGGGTAGAGATGAATCTGATTGGGTACAAAATCATAATGGGACGGTGACTTCTATATTCACAAAACATTAATTGATGGTTATTCTCATTATTGAAGATTTTGTTGAAAACGTTTTCACATGGGACAGTTGATTCAAGAATAAATTGTGTATTCGTTTGTAGCAACATTAAAACTGGTTGGGTATACATGGATTGACTTGGAATATCTACGTGGGTATACATGGATCATTATTTGATTTTACATCTGACTTCACGTGCATTATTAATTGGTTTCACATGGCTGTCAAAGTTATATTTAGTAAACGCATGTGAGTTAGGGTTTATGCAAAGTAATGCTTGTTCTTAAAATACTGCTTATGCTGTTTATTCTTCAAAGTACTGCTGCGTTTTTGAAAGTACTGCTCTTGGTCCTCACAAAGTACTGCTGGTCCCAATAAGTACTGCTCGTGCTACACGTTTCTACTGATATGCGAGTTCTCAACTGCTGCTTGTTTTTCATTTTAAACTGATGTTGATCATACTTGTATTGAACATGCGATTACTAATAAGCTGTACATGGGCATTCTATACCAGGGTTTCAAGGCTTATTAAGGGATGTAAGTATATACGTTATTGATGGTTCTATTTGATTAGCCCCAAGGAATTTAAGTGATCATGTGTCGTTGGATATTTTGGTATATGAATTGGACTTGCATGTTCTTTTAACGTACTTCAGTTTGTGGATGATGTGACATTGTTAATTGGACAATGACATGATACGTGGGGATACATTTATTTGATTTTTTATTGGTGAGATAAGGAAATTATATTTGGACAGATTATGCAAACGTGATACGAGGGCAACAAAGGAAGAAAATTTGTTTGTGATTTTTATAGTTCATGGTTTTTGTTTTTGATATGTGATTTTTAGATTTGGTTTTCGGCTTTGGAAAACACGCACAAGGAAGCCAAGATGGTTTCTAGTTTTCTCCGATATTAGATTCTTACATGGTTTGGATATTTTGGTTATTGGACGGCACACACGAAAGGAAGTCGAGCATGGTGAATATTTAAGATATCGGGTAACACACACACATGATTGGATCTCTGCTAGAACGTGATTGGTAGTGTATTATACGAGCGTGGACAACAGAGGAGGAGTAATGGATCACTTAACATGGATTACTATTGCTCGTTAAAAATTCTCCTTCAAGAGGAGTTTATCAGATTACACACAGGTTTTGGTAATTGGATATTGGATAGAATATGGTTATTAATTTGAGGGGAAGTCGATAATCTTAGTTTGGTATGAAGTTGTCGACACACATACTTTGACAGATTTGGATTTTTAGTTGTCGGACGACACAAGTATGATGTTTTGGATTTTGAGTTTTTGGTTGTGACCTGATGTTCATGAATCAGGATCAAGATAAAGAACTATTCTTCATGCTACTAATGTGTTAGGAATTAGAAAATTCAGTCATTAAAGAGTCGGTCACCTCAAGTATATGTATTCGTTAGAAAGCTCGTAGTCGTAGTCTAGTTATATTATTAAGATGTTTGTCTTGTAACACCGTGGAGGACGGACGGTCTTACCCACCTGTATGCGATCCATAGCCCGTAGGTGGCGTGTGTTTGTAAGAAACTATAAATACCTCTACCTCCCAAGGTAGAGGGTTGGAGCTTCAATACCATTTTTCTTTGTTTCACATAGTTCCCAACTCTCTTCCCTTTATCTCTCTAGAACTTTCTCTCTCTAAGCTTACTTGAACGCCCTACATGGTTATGGTTTAGTGTGTTTGTGAAATCCTATATCTTACAATTGGTATCAAGAGCCATGGTTTGATCACTCATCTTTCATGCTCCTTGTTTTGGTGGATTTCATAAGGTTTTTGGCGTATTAAGTGTTTAGAAGAGTTTGATTCATTTGGACAAGTTCTTGTGTTAAAGTTTGAATTTTGCTTGTACTTTTGTGTTTAGGATCATCATATGTGTTTATGTTTTTAATTGAAAGGCTTAAATCATTGTGGTTTGGTTGTTTTTGATTGATAAAGTGGTTATTTTTTAACTTAGTACTAAGCGAGTTGAGTCTCGGATATTTAGTTCTTCAAAGCGAGTTGCTTTGTTACTGGATGCGAGTTGTTATATGCGACTTGGCTATTTAGCGAGTTAAGCTCTTAAGCGACTTGGTGGTTAAGCGAGTTGTGTCTGTTTGCGACTTGCTATTAAGCGAGTTGATTCCTAAAGCGACTTGTTTCTTTAAGCGAGTTGATTGTGTTGCGTGTTGATACTAAAGCGAGTTGGCTATTTAGCGACTTGTTTCATCAAGCGAGTTGATTGTGTTGCGAGTTGATACTAATGCGACTTGGCTATTTAGCGAGTTGATTCCTTAGCGACTTGTTCCTTTGAGCGAGTTGGTTGTTTAGCGAGTTGATTACTAAGCGAGTTGAGTGTTTAGCTACTTGTCTATTTAGACTTGTTACTTCTTCGTGATACATTCTTACGGTTGTTCTTTTGGTTTAGTAAAATCCGTGAAAGAATCAATTTCCGGTTTAATCAAAGAATAATAAAATCCGTAGAACTTGTAATCATGGCAAACATCGTTCCTACTATTTCTTCCAGAATGAGGACGTTCAGCGGTAGGGTCGAGACACGTCCTCATATGCTTGATGAGGCGATTATGACTCATGGGCACAACGAATCGATCGTCTTGTTTGGGAAAAGAAAACGGAGTCAACATTCTCAAGTCAATCGATGAAGGACCTTATCGATTGAGACTACTAGAGACTTGATTGATACAATTGCGGATGGAACAATGATCTATGGAATACATGGACCAAAGACGTATGATGAGCTCACCGATAAGGAGAAAAGAGATTCGATGCAAATATCGGGGCTTCTAACATTATACTTCAAGGTCTTCCAAAAGACATCTACAAGCTTATCAATCACAACAACGAAGCAAAGGTGTATGGGATAATGTCAAGATGCTTCTTTTCGGTTACGAATTAACTATGGAAGACAGAGAATCACAACTCTATGATGAATTTGAGCACTTCAAGATGAAACCAGATGAGAGTGTCTATGAGTATTACGTGAGATTCCACAAGCTTGTTAATGACATGATGAAGGATATTGGTTATTGTTTTAATCAAAGAACATGTATGAGGATTGAATCAAACAAGAAGATTTTAGAGAGAGAGAAAGATGGGTGGGATACTTTCTAGAGAGAGAAAGAGATGAGGGAAAAGGAAGTTGTATGATTAAAAGAAATGAAAGCACCAACCCTCTCCACATGAGGAGAGGGCTATTTATAGTTCTTACAAATAACGCCACCTACGGGCTGTGGATCAGGCATACATTGGGTAAAGACCCGTCCGTCCTCCACGGTGTTGCTCTAAACTAATTAACTAACTAATAAATAACGTAATTAACTACAAGTCTACGAGCTAACATATGCTAGACTATAATTGGGGTGACCAACACTTTAACATGGAATTTCCAATTCCTAACAATCTCCCCCTAAGGGAGGTCACCCCATGAAATACATTTTGCTCCCTAGCATTCTATCTTTGACTTCGTTCTAGAGCTCGTAGACTTGAATTCTTCACTTCCGCAATCCTTGTGCATTAGTAGCGATTCTTCAAAGTCCGCATAGTTTTGTACTTTTGTGGAGGCCTTTGAACCGATCCACATCTTTGATGATCTTCGAGCTTTCTTTGAGATCATCACCACAACAAATATCTCGGATCATCCATAGTTGTGTTGCCTTCATGTGATGTTGTGACTTTTGGACCGACATGCTCACACTTTTAATCATGACATCTTTCCATCGAGTAGCGAAGCCTTCTTCGGTTCATGATATTTGCAGTGACGAAGCACAATATGAAATATCGAGCCGTGTTATGTAGATATGCACCGTCATGATTTTTCAATTAAGTGTGGATGTTGTGAGCATGCGGCTTTGGATTGACTTCTCAATTACGATCACCGCAACCGTCCAAATGTACCGCAAATAACAGCTTAGTAATAAAACACACGAAAGTGTCTTTGATCACTTTCGTTGAATTGAGGTACACGCCCACGGTTCCCCGTTGATCAAGACAAATCTCGCTCGTGATCGGTAGGATTCCTAAGAATCTCCTTGACGGGGTTTGGCGGTTGCTCTAGCTGTTCTCAAACCGAACGTCTCAAAGAAGACAACACGGAGTGAGTGAACCAAATAATTGAGATTCACCGATTGATGAAAATGATTTGAAAACAATCGCGTATTGCTTGAAGAAAGAGTTTTGCAATACGACGAAGGTTTTATGAGAAAGATCAATTTTCAATCAAAATACTTTTTGTATTAGAGAATGAGTACACATTCGATGTGCTAGAGTAAAGAAGGTTTGCACATCGAACGGTTTTTCCAAAAGTATTCGTCAATTCCAATCCTGGACCAAGGTTGATTCAAGAGTGAATCGCCCCATCGTTTCTGTCCAGTTGTCACAAGCTTGATCTTACAAGAAGATCTCACATGCCACCTACCAAGAGCTTGTTTGATGTTGGCTCTAGAAGGCTTTCCATCTTCATCGTGAATATTTTACATATCACTCGGATGTTCTGGCAATACCACAAGGATAATGCGTAGGACTCTTAATATATTCTTACTTTTCACATTGCGTGAAACAGCAAGTCTTCATTAACTTAGTGTCCTAACGAGATATTGTGGATGATCTCTTGGCTCTAGACTCAATTGTGCACATTTGGTTCCTATGCCGGAGACTAGGGAAAGGGTCTCCTTCTTCAATATCAACAATCTCTAAGAGAAAGTCAATAGATTATGTCGGTTCCCCGTGAGAATGAAACAAGCCCTTTTAAGAGGAACTTGAGTAGTTTGGGAAGTTAGGTGCGGTCGTCCTTCGGGTCCATGGCGTCTTGTCTTCAATACTAGTGTTACCTTAGTAACCACCAAGTAGTATATGTATTGAACCGGTTTACGCCCCTAAGGTTGAATTATTGGAGGCTATTTCTTTTCACCCTTTCACATTCCAATTCTTTTCATTCTTCAACCCTTCATGGCTTACCGAGACTTCATAACTAGAACCTTGTTGGGTTTATTCGGTTCTAGCTCAATCTCGATCGGCACTCTTCCCATTTCTCATTTTTCTCCTTTTTTCATCACACCTAAGGACTCTACGCTATCTAGTGGATTGTCCCTGGGTAGATCCCTCCGGTTCTGGTGGATCGTGGGAACTAATACCTAACCTCACCATCCTTATAACTCCATACATAAAGTAAAATGGTCGGTCTTTTGGTACAGTTCATTCTTTCTTAAAACCAATTGAAAAATCATTTGGAAAAACAATCAAGGTACTAGTGATACGAGATCAAAGCATTTTGTACCTTAATAGTTTTGATCATTTAGAAAACCTCCCCCTCAACATGTGCATAGGATTTAGAAAATGTTTAGCACATGGAGGCAAGAGGACTTTGAAATATTTTCTTTGATCATAATTTTCATAGAAAAAGCCATTTGATTTTCTTCTAGAAAAAGCCATTTGATTTTCTTTGGTAAATTCTCCCCCTCAATATGTGCGTAGGATATTTGAAATCATTTTATCACATAGAGGCAAGAGTTCTTTTGAAGCACATTCACGATCACAAAAGCCATTAAGAAACCATTTGCTCCCCCTCAATATGTGCTTCGAGATTCGAAAGCGTTTAGCACATATGAGAGAGCAGCCTGCACATTTGAATCAAATCGATCATCTTATATCAAGTTTCATTATTAAATCACAAATTCTCCCCCGATCAAAAATATCAAACCCTTTGAGATTTTGGATCTCAAGTGATTTAATCAGGTTTGGAAAACATGGGAGAATATGTGGCCTGGTTTAAATACTCATCATGTTTTTGGATAAATCCTCCTCCTCAACATGTGCATTGTGTATTTCAAGTCATTTGGCACATGGAGGCAGGAGTGCCTTTGAAGGACTAAAACCAATTCTATTAAAACAGATTTGAGATTTAAATCACGATCTCTCCCCCGATCAAAAATATCAAACCATTTGAGATTTGTGATCCCATCTGATTTAAATCATTTAGAAAATTTAGGGGAAAGACGTGGCAAGATTTAATATTGAAAATGACTGAGATGGACCAACTATAGACATTAAAGATTGTTAGTGTCAGGTATGATAGTTTTTAAACGATCTTTAAGTAAAATAAAACAATTTCACAATCAAACAAGAACAGAAAAAATTTCATTTTGTAAGATCTTTGAGTTTTAAAGAAAATCATTTCAAGACATAACATTAAATCTTGAAATCACCACTTTATGTTGTACAAACCAGACTTTTTGATGAAATATCGTTTGAAAATATTTAATTTTAAATCACTCTCCCTCTCAATTGATGACCGAAGTCGATAATTGAGTGACATAGGTTTTGATAAAAAGAAGTCCGGTGATTTTCAAAATTTAGTCCAATTTATTTTCAAAACAATATTTTTCCATTTTCAAAACAATTTTATTCAAAGTTTTAGAAAAATGGTATCCCTCACTACTTTTCCTGCACAAGATACGTTAGGTGGAGAGAATCATAAGCTGCTTTTGTTGATGTTGTTGTAGGGCTTGGAAGAAAACCGTCTGCTGATGCAGTGAGACTTCTTATGTTGCATGTTAATGCCAACTCTCCATAGAAGTCAAATTAAGCTCCGTTTCTTCATTTGTCAACCCAAGATATAGTTATCCTTTCCTTTCGGCATCCAATCATCTTCATTTGTGGGATCTGGATCGGGAACATTCTTATAAACCAATATACCTGCATACGTTAGTGAACACACATACAAATATATGGTGGTCGACATCACCCAAACAACAATCGACTAATAAAAGTCAATACAACAAATCAATCAGATCATAAAAGGCATGGGAATAATGTGTTTATCAAACTATAGTCATCTAATCCTAACAATCTTATCCTATGCACCTAGTCCTTCAACATAAGTTAACATCATTTTTAATTATGCATATTAGGATAATTAAGAAAGCCAGTTAGATGATAGAGATTTAAAAACATTCTCCCCCTCAATCAATAACTCATTTTCTAAAAATTTTAAAAGCGCTGAAGTCATTGATTGAGTTTTCAAATTTAATAAAAAAAACTCTGAAACTGATTGATTTACAAGCAACTCATTTTCCACCATTTTGAAAATATAAAAATATTTTTCTGAAGAATTTTAGATGGAAAAACATTTGTGTAGGAACAGCAGTCCTTCGACATACTTTCCTCAAAATTGTTTTTAGGATAAGTGCATGAAATATTTGAAAATTGGTTTAGCGCAGCACTTTCCTTCCATGAAGAACAGGTTGCTATCTGAAATAATAGCAAGCCATAGTTTTAAGCATGGGTTACAGTCAGAAGTAGCTGGAAGCCATAATTGAAGCGAAGGTTCTGATCAAATAATCAGAAGCCATTTTTGAGACATGTTTAGAAAGAAATATTTACACCTCCTCGCCGAACTTCATCTAAAGTCCGTGCCATTATTAAATGACATTTCTAAGATGTAGATGTTATCGATACCGTAAGTCATGTCTTGAGAAAACATATTTTGGTATTTTTCAATTTTCGATTTTTATGGGCTTTTGTTGATTTTATATTTTCTATTTTGATTTTGTTGGTTTTATATTTTTGTATTTTGCTTTTGAAAGTTATATACAAAGATAGAGAAATAGTTTAAGAAGATGATGATACGAGTACCGAGATAAGGAAATCGTTCAAACACTTTGTAGAAGATAGAAGTCATCATCTCTAAACTTTCACCACCAAAGCTTTCGAGGCTCTTGAATCGTCGTCGAACTTGAGCCTTACGAAGTGAGACTTTGGTAGCTTCCCCCTAAACCGACAAACTATAAAGACCATTTCCCCAAGAAGTAGAAATGAATAAGAACGGTCTCATTGTATGAAGCTCAGCACCCCGAAGAATCACGAGAACAACAAAGTAACAAGTTGAAACATTGATCGACTCAGTGGTTATCAAATCTTGGAATAACTGATTAAGTCCGATCACATGAACCTGTTGTGCGTCCCCGATGTACACATTACTCTTCGAGATTGAACAGTTGTCTATTCATGGATCCAAAATATCAACATCTTCATTTTAGCAGGTGCATTCCAGTTATCTTCCATATAACCAATCAGCCCATAATTTACACAAGTACCCAACCAGAGTAGAGACAACGACATCACAAGAATCGTTGAATCACCGATCTTCTCTCGGATATCAACTCCGGAATAATCGATTAAGCTCGATCATGTGAACATGTTGTGCGTCCCTGATGTACACATATCTCTCCCCTGATGGTTGCGATCTCATCGGAATCATCATTACATTGTGTACATGAAGCAATAACTGGAAGCACTACCATAAACCATATAGAAGACGTCGATAAGCAATATCATCTCACAATCCAAATATTCTTCTCATATTTCTTCCTACTAAATGCTAAAGTAACACATACCAAAAGTTTCCAGAGACCATTTCCCCCAAATAGTTGGAATAATACTGATAAGGTTTTAAAAGGTACCTTTTTAAGGGGTCATTTAAGCCCTTATTCGATCAGTTCTGTATCCGTTATTGCTTAATATCGTTCCTTTTCACTTTTTAGGTCTCTTGAAGGCAAAATCTTTGGAATGATGCTTATTTGGACGAAAAGCGCGAATATCTGAAGAAAATGGCCAAAGTCGAATCGAGACACTCAAAGTCATTGAAACATAAAGCGCGGCGTCATCAAGATATCTGCGACGCCGCCGGAAGGAATTTTATGACGGGTCGGGCGAAATTGCATGTTTTCAAGGGACGACGTCAGTTCTAAAGGAGTAGGCCGTCGTAACTCAGACGGCCTAGATGCGACCAAGACGGCGTCGAGTGAAGGGACGACGTCACATCATAAGGTGACGCCGTCGCAAGGTTTACGTGGCCAAGACGAAACCCTAATAGCGGCGACACGGCGCGCCACGAAACATAAGGTGACGCCGTCGCAGATGTAATCTTATATATAGAATCCGAATTTTTCGGTTTTGTGTGTAGTCTTTTGGAGTAAAACCTAAACCGAACCAAGGCTTTCTTGTGCGATATTTTAGGTTCTAAACCCTATTATACATCAAGATAAGTATTTACTTCACTAATTTAATTATGTCTTTGATTATTTGTGTGTATGCTTGCATGTTCTCCATGTCCCGCTAATTTATTTGTGTGTTTGCTTAGGAATATGAAACTTAATTATTGAATATTGATTGGTTGATACTTATCTTAGTTGACTAATGATCTAGAGTGCGCTAGATTATTCGTTGTGTACTTAATGCTTGACTTTTCTTTGTGAACTTTAGAATATAATTATCTAGGTAATTGTAGGATAAAGTATTCAAGGACAACCGTAGAGTAGGCGTCTATAAATCACTAGAGGATTTGTAAACAAGACCCTTTGGTAATTTCAAAGAGTTAGGGAAATAAGCACGCCCTATAGCCTTAGAATCACAACGCAACTAGGAATAAGGACGTGACAAATCAACCATCAATAGGAGATAATTAAGGAGTAGTAAAACCTAAGTAAACACATCTTTAAACTATCATACGAGTACACATCAATTAGACATAGACTATCACAACCTTAGCTTAGATAATTAGATAATAGTAGAGTAATCGGTAGCAATACCAACCCCCCAAATCCAATACCCGAGATTCGTACCTTTTCCATTTCTACAAAATATAAAAATACAAAAATAATCTTCCTCAACCTCAACCTTAGCGTAGTAACTTCTCACTAGCATTCCTATTCCCTAGAGAACGATATCAATACCCGTGGCTTACCCTAATTACTACACTACAACGATTAGGTTCACGCCTAGGGTGTTATAAAACTTGCTCAAGAAAAGGAAGTTTCCTTGACCCCGAACGACGCATGTAGCGTTATCAAATACATCCTTCCCCAAATAGTTGGAATAATATATCCTTCCCCAAATAGTTGGAATAATACACCAAAGGCTACGAGTTAAACACGAGTTTCTACGGTTATGACCATTGTCTTTCCGGGATAACTTCAATCGGTAGAAGTGTTAAGTTCATCATGTGTACTCGTTGTGCTTTTAGATATATGTCTCCTTCCCCTTCTTTGGTTTTGATACCGCGAGAATCACAAAACATAATATACCCATAAACTTGAAATCTTGTGAGAAGAACTCAAATAGCCCAAATGAATCCTGTGAGAATCAACTGCTACAGAAACTCTCTCTGACTATCTTTATCAACCCATATGTAGACAATTTAAAGGGACCTCTATTGAAGAAAACCCGATATACCTAACTTGAAACTGAAGTCGAATTCCCCGCATTTGTATCTTAAGCTTGCACTTAATGATGGAAGAACGGTGTCGAGAATCTATGCTTCTAGCAAATCTCTAAGTACTCACTACTCAAACAAAGTATGAGACATTAACACCTCTTGAGATTATCCACATCGAAATATGCATGTGACACTGAGTAAAACAACGTAACTCCTAATAGTGATAGTTAACGTGTCTTCAACCAACCACCCATTCTTGGTGACTAGATAAGCCAAGTCTTCAACTCAAAATCTTAAGCCCGAGCAAGTTATCAAATAAGAACACGCCTTTGTTGAAAGTCAACTTCAATCTCAAATAAGTGATAAATGATTAACTCTGAAGTAATCAACTTGTGTCAAATGCCCAACACGTGACTAAACATACAATCGGATGTACATTCACCCACTGAATGAACCGAAACAAATGATTCCTCAACATCAATGCATTCTTCCTAAAAGTATACATGTAGGGACTGATCTGGAAGATTCACCAATAACTTCGAGCGGATGAGGTAATCATTTTACTCAATGTTCATTTGGTTGATTTACAGAGTGCACATTGGAAGGAACAATAATCCGTGAAGATTTGGCAAAGGAATACCAAAGAGCGGATCATTATTCATGAACAATAATCCATGAAGATTTGGCAAAGGAATACCAAAGAGCGGATCATTATTCATGAGTGCAACTACAATGATAGTCATTAACAACGCCTTGAGGAATAACTGGAGATTGGGCTGCTTGAGTAGTCTGAGAAGTACTTCTTAGATGATCAACATTCGCTCGTGGTTGGAAATACTCATCAAACATATCTTGAACCAATGAATCCCAAACAATAAATCCCATTTATCCTTAGTGAGTGAAACATTATGCGTTGGAGGAGAGTCATCAAACATTAAGTCGTATAACCATTATTCAAACATCCATCATCATTTAGTATATTCACTCTTTCCCCTCAAAATTGCATCCGAAGTTGCCATTTTGATTTAGCAAGTGACTAAGAATATACGTTAATGAACGTAGATCCACTTGATGACTGAATGAGCATGGGAGAAACATGAAGCTTGTTGATGAAGAATGTCGATGAGAATGGTCATAAACATGAAGATTTCTCTTCTTCTGAAGATAAAGCGCACTGAAGCGTACACCTTTCTTTTCTTTGAGGCACGGGGCCTGAAGTGCTATCTGTAGACGCCATAATGATGAGGTACGAGGCCTGAACTGATGTGAAGAGACGTCATTGCCAGTTTGAATATCAAGGTTGAGTTACTTGGACCCGTGAGTTATGAGATATCAATCCATTTGTTATCCATACTTTAAGCCAGTCCATGTAATGAAGGATTGAAGCATCTGCAACTGAGTAAGGAATACCTGCACTAACATTACAAGCTTGTTTGAATATATATATGGGTTAGTGACATTAGTATCCAAACTCTTTGGGGCTTCACGGTCAACCTTGATTTTGCCATTGGAAAATAGCTTTCCGGTAGGTATCCACCTAAGTCCAGCATCCTGAAACATTCGACCAGATGGTATCCACTTATGGCAAGGTCTAGGATTGTTGATATTCTTATGCATAGTGGAAGACTTATCCTTATTCCTAGCTTCTAAAGGTTTTGTAGTTGGTATCCATCTAGGCGAAGTTTTCAGTTTGTTTTGCTTCATATCCACAGAAGATGACTTAGTGAAAGTCCTAGACTTAACAGGTTGAACCTTTTCCTGAGCATTTACTTTCTTCAGGGATTTTGTAAAGCAATTATCATGATTTCCCCTAAAGATGCATTTCATACAATTCGAGCAAACAACTTGTTTGGATTTAGAAAATGATCTAGAGGTCTTAGAGTGATCTGCTATGGGAATAGCTTTATTCGAAAAGCAACTACTCTTAGATCCACGCCAATCCCTAGTCTTTAGTTTAGTGTTCCTAGGTAATGATTTAGAACTACTAGCAGTGCCTTGAAATCTCGAAGAATTCATCACTCTAGGTCTTGCACCTAAAATTCCGTCTTTTTGAATCTATGCCTTCTTTATAGCCATTTCTAGATAAGAGTTCTTATACAAGTCATTCATAGCATTTTTCCTAGGCAAGTAAGGTGAAGTGACTGGTTTTATCAAAACTTGTTTCGCATCAACTTGGGAGGCAAACCACGTTTTTGAAAATTTTGGTAGTTCAGATCTAAACGCATTCGGTTGTCTAATAACTGGTTTCCCCAAGATTGATGGTTTTGCAAACTTAGTGTTCACACTATTCCCAGTTGTTTTTCTGAGCTCATTTTTTAAGGCAACAATAGCGAAACTCTTTTCCTGAAGTTGAGCTTTGAGTTCATCAATTTTTGCTATCAAAGAGTTTGTTTGTTCCATTGAGTTTGTTCTAGCTTCTTTGACAAAGTCACTTAGTTCTATGTGATGCTTTCTTAAAGACTCATTTTCCTTTAGTAATTTGGCCACACAAACCGCTAATTCATTATTTCTCATTTGAATATTATCAATAGCATTAACATCAGAATTACTTGTAACCAAATTACTTTTCACATGCATATCAGAAATATGTTTCTTCAAATTGTTGATAGTCGAGTTGTTGGCTTGAAGCTGAGCTTTTAAATCGTTTATTTCAAAAAATTCATGAAATTCGTGAAATTCGATTTTTACATGGTTTCTTAGTTTGAAAACTTTCCTCTTTACTCGTATCGCAATTTCAAGTGAAATGCAATGTTTTCAAGTTTTGAGAATTTGTATGAAAGTTCATCAAAACCTTTTATCAACCATTTCATTTGTTTTGAAATTATTAGACTCACCTCAACCAAGGAACATTTATTAGAATCATGTTTAGCATGAAGATCGAATGTTTAGGTACCTTAACAAATGCACTATGTTGATCGGTTAAGGTACCTCTTCGATGACACCGCTCAAATGCAGTGCGATATCGCATCCACATCATGTGTAACAAGAGTCACTGGACCATTGGTCGTGTCAAGCTTATCTATCTCTAAGCCTCAGTATTCGGTGACAAGCGATCCATCATCGGTGCTTTACCCGACTCATCATCATTTGTTGTCTTTGACATTACGCATTCAACAACACCCGATTCTTCAACAGATACATTACCCAACTTGTCACAACTATCTCTCAATCGCACTGCACACTCATCCACTTTTTCATCTCGTCTCGAGTAACTTCCTCAATATACTTCCCACATTATCCATGAGTTGGATAAGTGTCTCTATGAACATGCTAATTTCCATTCCAGTGTGTTTCTTGAAAGACACTTCGACCATGTCTTGATCATAATCGATGTAAATTCCCACTAATGAATGAGTGAAATTGGTTGTAGATCACTTGAAGTGCAACCTTTGGAACCGCCTTTTGAACCATTTCTTTATCAAGTTGTTGTTCCAATTGTTCTAAGTTTAAGAATAATGTGCTCTTGAGCGTTGATAATTCTTGACGGAAAAGTCGAAGAATCGCTCGTTCACTTCCATAGATAGAAGTAATGTGAGGTGTGAATGAAGTTGTCGATAAAGTTCAATGCAACTTTCCTTATCCTTTGCACAAGCATTGATAACATTGGTGGTGCATTTACGTATTTTCAGTCTCGAACCCGAGATATCACATCCTCATTGGTGATTCAATCATCTTTAACCGTTCGATGTAGCAAATATTCTCATGATTGTCTACAACATCATACAATTTAAGTACTTACAAATAAGCGGGTCGAGTGTAAGACATGATGTTGTAGTATCCACGGATTTTACAAGTCTATGATTTAAACCGAGAAATAGAATCTTTCGCGGGATTTTACTAAAATCAAGATCAAACCGTTAAGAAATGACCAATGGAATGTGTTAAGATGACTGATGGATTGTCACAATGATAGACAATTGTGTTTTAGGAATTATGATTGTTTGTAGGATTAGCAGAGATGTTGTTTGGTTGAGATTTGGGTTGGTTGATGCACGATTTTACGGAGAAATTTAGGTCTAAAAACTTAAAAACCTCAATAACTTCTGTTCGGAACGGATTTAGGCCTTTATTTCGTGCCATTCTCCTCGTTCTCACGGTCGTTTTGATGGGTAGAACGCTGAAAACCGAGTTACGGATCAAAAGTTATAGCCGTTTGAAGTTTTGTCGGGAAAAGTCAACAAGTCGCTAAGAATTCTTGAACCAAGTCGCTAAGACCAAGTCGCTGGACACAAGTCGCTAAAGCACCAAGTCGCTACACAGTCAAGTCGCTAAAGAGCAACTCGCTAAGTATCAAGTCGCTAAGAGCAACTCGCTAGTTACAAGTCGCTAGATGCTCAAGTCGCTAGAGACAACTCGCTATGAACCAAGTCGCTAAAGAGCAACTCGCTAAGTGGCCAAGTCGCTAAAGAGCAACTCGCTAGTAACAATAGAGACAAGTTGCTAGAAATTGTAAAGACAAGTCTCTACCAAAAATAGGCGCCAAGTCTCTACGAAAATAGGCACCAAGTCTCTACGCCAAGTCTCTATGAAAATAGGCACCAAGTCTCTACTGAAAATAGGCTACAAGTCTCTACGCCAAGTCTTTACGAAAATAGGCACAAAGTCTCTACCAAAAATAGGATACAAGTCTCTACGCCAAGTCTCTACGAAAATAGGCACCAAGTCTCTACTGAAAATAGGCTACAAGTCTCTACGCCAAGTCTCTAGACAGATACATTGAATCTGGACATAACCACAAGTCTCTACGAAAAACATAACTGCAAGTCTCTACGAAAATTATAACTGCAAGTCTCTACGAAGAACATAACCACAAGTCTCTACGAAGAAATATAACTACAAGTCTCTACAAAGAACATATTCAAAAGCACCACTTTCAAATCCAAAAACAATCCAACCACACTGATTCAAGCCTTCCAAATCAAAACCTAAGCACTTATAATGATTCTAAACACAAAAGTACAATCAAAATTCAAACTTTAACACTAGAAATAGTCCAAATGATGAAAATACCACTAAACTTTTTCAACCCCAAAAATCATATAAAACCACTAGAAATCCAAAAATCATATAAAAGTGCAAACTTTTAACCTTAGTAGCCAAATAAAATTTGAACTAGGTGAGAAAATAACCAAAAATTCGAACCATAAAAAACCCAACAATAACCAAACTAAAATCGGAGCACACACAATATCCAAGATCAAACCATGGCTCTTGATACCAATTGAAGGATATTGGTTATTGTTTTAATCAAAGAACATGTATGAGGATTGAATCAAACAAGAAGATTTTAGAGAGAGAGAGATGGGTGGGATACTTTCTAGAGAGAGAAAGAGATGAGGGAAAAGGAAGTTGTATGATTAAAAGAAATGAAAGCACCAACCCTCTCCACATGAGGAGAGGGCTATTTATAGTTCTTACAAATAACGCCACCTACGGGCTGTGGATCAGGCATACATTGGGTAAAGACCCGTCCGTCCTCCACGATGTTGCTCTAAACTAATTAACTAACTAATAAATAACGTAATTAACTACAAGTCTACGAGCTAACATATGCTAGACTATAATTGGGGTGACCGACACTTTAACATGGAATTTCCAATTCCTAACACATGAGGAACATCAGAATGACTATGCCAAACATTCAGCTGAATTCAAAGTTTGTAAACAACATGAATCCCGAGTGGCACAAATTTGTCACTTCTGTGAAGCTAACCAAAGGACTTAAGAACACAAACTATGAGCAATTGTATGCATTTCTTCTTCAGAATAAGAGACATGCTATGTTTGAGAAAAGGATTCTGGATCAGTTCAAAACCAATCAGGGAGAATCAAGCTCACCAAATGATTCTACAGCTTTCTACTCAAACATTGGAATTACCACCAAAGCATCTCAAGTTATACCCATGGGTAATGGTAATCACAAACTCATTCCCGATCCAATGTTCAAACAAGTTGATGCTGATGCACACGTGGGAAACTTCATTAATCAACTGGATCTCATGATTAGTCAAAACTGAACTCTCCCGACACCAACAACAACCTCGAGCGACATCCAATCCACACAATCAAGCCACATCCGAGATGGGAAGGTTATGGTACAACCGGTTCAAGAAAGGCGGTATGAACAAGGAGAGGTGGAGTCGGTAGAGGATATGTGGCAAATCGAGAATAGGGAAGGAATGGAAATCAAGGACAAGCAAAGCCGGTCAAATGCTACAACCGTGGCGGTGAGGACACATTGCAAGGAACTGCACATCTCCAAAACGTCCTCGAATCTTGAGTACTTGAGGATAAGATGTTGCTTGTTTAAGCTCGGGATAATGGAGCCGCTTTGGATGAAGAGGAGTTATTGTTTCTTCTTCAAGGGAATGCCAAGACTTATGATCTTGATGTTGATGAGCGACCAATTCGTGAGATAGGTCATAATCATCGAATGCCTTCCAAGTCGCCGATCGTGATGCATACGACTCGACGTCGATGATGAACCTCTTGCACAAACAATTTTCATGGCTAGCATTTCTCCAATGGTCTCTCCTAAGGTCCCTCACCACACTAAGCATAGAGTCCCACTCATAACCATATCCAATGGTCTCTTTGGCGGGAAAACTTGAGTAAAATTTAAATTTTGAGGAGACTAAGCGTTCAATTTTTACGAGATTCAAATTTTGGTTTAACTTGAAAATTTTGGTCAAAATTCAAATTTTGGGCCTAAATTCAAATTTTTCGGTCAAATTTTGCGTCAAAATTGTCATAACTCAAAATTTTCATACGACCTTAGAATTGATTTTATAGTGAATTTCAAATTTGGTAAAATTTTTAAGAACCGAGTTTCTGAGTACGACTTTCGGAAAAACCTCAACCGAGCTTAATCTTCATCAACCACAACTCCTTTATCGTTGAATCGATCCTACATAAACTTTATCGATCATACCTTCATCAATGGCAACTCAACAAGACATTCATGCGGTAGGTGCGAAAACCGACCTCTATGTTGGCAAAAGGTGGTTATCTTCAATGGACAAGTCGAATGCTCCGTTACATCAAGACCAAACCTAATGGCAAACTCATGATTAAATCCATTCGGGATGGACCCTTCCAGCCTCGACAAGTTAATGTACCGAAATCTCGATGCAACACCTCCCACCGCACCATCTTCTCGTCTTCAATACGAATCGAATACACCGCAGAGGATCGAAACAAGTCGAAGCAGATGACATGGCAATTCATATTGTCCAACCGGGTTTACCAATAGACATCTTTTCTGCGGTGAGCGGTTGTGAAACCGCTTTCGATATGTGGGAGCGTGTTAGAAGGCTTTGTCATGGAACGAAATTGGTCAACAAGACATGGAGAACAAGTTGCTAAGCTGAATGGGAAAAGTTTACTTCAACTCCGGAGAATCCATTGAATCATACTATGGAAGGTTTTGCACTTTGATGAATGAGCTAATCGAAACAAGTTAGCACCCGAACTATCGTTCAAAACATCAAGTTCTGAATAATCTTCCGGAAGAATGGGGACGATATGTCACTATTGTCAACCAAACAAAAGACCTTCATCGGTGAACTTTGATCAATCGAATGATTTTCTGAAACAAAACCAAGTGAAGCTAATGAAGTCGAGGCAAGAAAAATTAGCAAAGATTCATGATCCATTGGCACTCATTGCTAAGACTCTATCTTGGTGAATACACAACAACAAGCTTCATCATCTTCCAACAACAACAACTTGCGCCACAACAACAATTCTATCCGGATCCACAATACCGGGAACAAGAAATCACCGATCTCGAATCGATCAAGAAGACCCTATGTCCCAAATAATTTCTCTCTTGGGTCAAGTAATCAAAGGTCGCTATTCCACACCTACTAACAACAACCAAAGGATATCATCAAACACTACATAGCAGTGCAAATTGCACGGTAGGGTGTGAATATGGGTAATCAAGGTCAAATGGTTGGAGTTATTGGGAATCGGCGAGGATATGCTCTTGGATTTCGCATGGTAATCAAAGGTTCGAATCGGTGTCGATGAGACGAGAATAGAGCGTTGGGTAATCGAATCGAATGTTGCGGCTCAGTCGTTGGGAATCATGGAAATGTGAATCAGGTAATCAGTTAAGTGTTATAACTGTCAAGGAATGGGTCACATGGCAAGGAATTGTCCTCTAAGCCGAACAAGAACGATCTTGAGTATCTTGAGCATCTGTTGGTACAAAAGGAACGCTACTGGATTTCAGTTGAGTCTTTGAGGAACATGACTTTATGGCTATTATGGATGATTTGGAAGACCTCGAGGAAATTAATCGAATCGCATCTTCATGGCTAATCTTGAGGAAGCTAAGTATGACACCGAGTCGGACTCACCTCCCATCTATGACGCCAATACCGTATCTCGAGGTACCAATCATTGATCCATGTTATAACAATGTCATATTTGATGTGTTTACTCATGACGAACAAGATTCGTGACGCCAAAGACCTACTTATGATACATACGGATAATCCGAGTTGTAGCAATACTAACTCAAGCTCCGGATGTGGATCCTAGTGGAGGCGTGGTACAAAATCTTGAGGCGATGAGGAAACACGTGCTTATGTTGAATCATTAATCAATCAATGTGGCATTGAAGTCGAGAAAGTTAGAGCGGTCAATCGCGAAGTTAAGGCCGCAAATGCTAAATTGACCGAGCTTGAGAGTTACAAGGAGCATGCAAAGCCTATGAATTTCATACAAACAAAATGTTCGAATTAGAAATTGGTTATCGAGATTCTGCTTTAAGAGAAAACAATTGCAACTCAAATACGATACACTTGATGTGAATCAATTTGAAAATCAAATCTTTAAACAAGGAAATTTCGATCTAAATGACCAACTTTCTAAATAAAAAGCACTCATTTTACGATCTTGAAAAGAAAAAAACAGTTGATTCTTGATTTTTCAAAGCGAGAAGATTCTCTTCTTGATGAAATTCTTGATAAAGCGGAAAAAACAAAACTTTGGACAATTTGCTTCTTACAACGGGTCATTCATTAAATCAAACAAGATGCTTTCTAACCAAGTAAATCCACGTTTTCATACTTCACATAAGATGGCACTTGGTAATGACCTTCTTCGTTTCTCAAGAAAGCTCGAAATCTCGAATGTGTTGCACAATGGAAAACCATTGCATGAACCTATAATTGTGCATGATTCTCTTGAAGCGTTGGAACTATCGAGGAGAGTAGATCTAAAATGAAACAAAACATCCGAAATCAAACCGATTGATTATAACAAATGGAACCAAATTAATGTTCTTCCTTTTGTTTCTCAAAAGGACAATCAACGTTTTCCACCACACCAAGTGTTTCAAACAAAGTGTCAACACCAGTTTCAAAATCGGTTTCAAAACCGGTTGTTGTCTCCAAATCTCTTTCGAACATTGAACAAATGTCTTCAAACAATCCTTTTAACACAAGTGAAGCGCCAAGTATTTTGGAAAATGTGGCGAGAATTGCGGATCTTCAAGAGACCGTTAAAACTAAAACCAATATTAGAAACATCGGTTTAATAGTTTTGATAATGAAGAAAAGTTTTTGAAACTCAAATTGCCCTCAATTTGAATAACATCGGTGCAAGGGTAATTCATTTGAACAAGCGTTTTGAAAGAAACAATGACTTTGTCAAGGACCATAAATCCACGGTAAAGCAAGCTAATGAAAGTGTTGAACACATCAAAGTTTTGGAAAAGTTTAATGACTCTCTCTCAGAAGATGTTATGACCATCGATATTATGTCCATCATTTCGCAAACATATTACGTTGAAGATCATGAAAGACTCGGTCCGAGACCTCGAAATTGTTTCAAAATATGAAAAAGCTCTTATGAAACTTGAAAAGAAAATATCTCATATTTTAAACAACTTGATCGGCGAGGAATGCAAGTATGACAAATTGTCGTATGAGCGCCTACAATGACATGAAAGCGAAAAATGATCTTTTGAGGGCTCATTTGGAAAGTCAAAAGGGAAAGCAAGTGGAAGCTGTGATTACAAAACCATTGATCTGGAGAAAGCAAATGTTCCCAAACCGGTTTCAAACCAAAATGTCATTTCTATGCCTCCTCCAAAAGTCAATGAGAAAAATGTTTCATCAAAATCGGTCACTCCACCGCCTTGCCTAAACAAAATGTTGATAAAGGAAAAGCGGTTATAGAAACCAACAGCTTTAGCACTGGACTTTTTAAGATGAGTACTACTAATGCGTCGCCTCCACATCTAAAACATATGGAACAAACGACATAAGTTTAGAAAAGCACTCTAAAGAGACTAGGAAAGTGAAACCACTTCTCTAGATAAACATGTGAATCCTAATGAGTGTGCCTTACCTTCTACGGGACTAGGAAGCACCTCTAGAAGCGTGAGACTAAAGCCTAAGAGCAATACAAGGAACAATAGAGTCTCGCTTGCCTCTAAGAGTAGTCGCTTGAATAAAGAGGAAAGTAGAAGAACACCCTAGGAGTTTACCGCTTTGTAATAAGAAATACATTTCATCCGAATGTAATGAACCTATGAAATCTGCTAAGTTTAATGAATCTGTTGAATCTGTTTGTTTAAGCGGCACGAAATCTTTAACTCTTGTTCATGATGATTGTGTTTCTAAGAATGAGATTGTTAAGCTGTTAAGAAGAATGTTCCCAAAAGAACTTATGCTAAGCGAATAGGAAGACTAGTTGCGAGACTTAGGCTTTACACTCCGATAGAGAGCATAATGTTTACTTTAGGGATGACATTTGAAACCAACGGTAGAACATTCACACTCGAGAATGGTAGAATGAGTAATGCACTGTCTTACCAATAGATGACTTCTATGAGTGTGATCGATTTTACCTCTAACCCAAAGGAACCAAAATCGAAACGGTTTCCAAACTCTTCTTCTTACGTGATTGGCGGGTTATCGAAATATGTCTTTGGATCGTCGACTCGGGTTGCTCCAAGCACATGACGGGAATCAAGCTGCCGATCAATTTAAATGCGGAAATTCATGGAACCGTGACGTTTGGAAATGATCATGTAGCGACTATCATGGGTTATGGAGATCTACCTTTGGAAATTATTTGATCACTCGGGTTTACTATGTCCAAGGGTTGGGACACAATTTGTTCTCGATCAGGCGATTCGTGATGCGATTTAGAGGTTGCTTTAGGAAAATGCTTGCTTCGTTAGAAACTTGGATGGCGATCTCTTAGCGGGAATCGTGATACAAACTTGTATGCTATCGACATTAACCAAATGGCCTCTTCATCACCAATATGTCTTATGACACGAGCATACGGAACACGATCTGGTTGTGGCACGACGGTTATCTCATCTCAATTTCGACACCATCAACAAAATTGCCAAAGACAACATCGTCAACGGACTTCCAAAGTTCAAATACACCAAGGATCACTTATGTCCATCATGTGAACAAGGAAAAGCAAAAGAGCATCATATAAACCCAAATCCGTACCTAGTTCGGAAGCAAAGTTGCATATGTTGCACATGTACTTATGTGGCCCAATGAGAGTTGAAAGCATTAATGGGAAAAAGTATATTCTTGTTATCGTCGATGATTATTCAAGATATACATGGGTTAAGTTTACGAGATCAAAAGACGAAGCACCGTGCATCATCATCACCTTTCAAGCGAATTCAAGTACTTCTTCAAACTCCGATAAGGGTTGTACGAGCAGACAACAGCACAAAATTCACAAATCGGGAGTTAAGAGCTTATTTTGAAGATGTTGGAATTACTCATCGACATCACCGTTAGGACTCCACACAGAATGGGGTAGTTGAAAGAAGAAATCGAACTCTTGTGGAAGCGCCGCACGATGCTAATCTATTCTAGTGCACCGTTATTTCTATGGTCGATTTGTTGCCTTTGCTTGTTTCACTCGTAACCGATCCCTTATCCATCCAAGATTCAATAAAACCCCATATGAGATTGTGAACAACGAAAACCGGATATCTCTTACTTTCACGTGTTTGGCGCTTTGTGCTATCCTACGAATGACAGAGAAGATCTTGGAAAATTGAAAGCTAAAGGTGATATTGGAATCTTCATTGGATATTGAGATAACTCGAGGGCATTGTGGTGTATAATGAGAAGAACTAGGAGGATCATGGAGACGATGAATGTGAAATTTGATGAACTTTCACAAATGGCTTCGAGAGACTCGCTCTAGAACCCGCACTAAACCAAGAGACTTACGGACACATCGATTCGGGACTCGTACCTCAAAGAGCTCAATCAACTTCGTTTGAAAATCCTAAAGAACAAGAATGGGAGAATTTCTTGAGTTAATGTTCGATGAATACTATGGTGGAACTTCGACAAATGCATCAAACCATCATTCCACCGCACCCGCTCAAAATCATCCTCCACCACCAATGAAGATGCATCTACAACGGTGAAACCAATGCACCAACTCCATCAACATCATCTACATCTACTCAAGTTCTTGCACCCGTTCTACCAACAGTTGATGAGCAAAACCAAAACCAGAACGATGCAACGTTAGATGAAGACTTATTTGAAAACCCGTTTGCTACGGAATCAGCTGAATCATCTTCATGCTTACGAGAACCATCTAACTCGCATACGTATAACCAACGGTATCCATCTACTCTGAAGTGGACAAAAGACCACCCAATTGAACAAGTTATTGGTGAACCTTCAAGGCCAATTCAGACGAGACGCCAACTTGCCACCGATTGCGACTTGTGCATTTACCTTTGCTCAATTAGCAATCTAGAACCAAAGAACATTCGCGAGGCAATGGCAGATCCCGCATGGATAGAAGCAATGCAGGAGGAACTTCTTCAATACCGTCTACATGACTCGTGGGAAAAGGTTCCAAGACCCATTGACGTCGAGTCATTGATCTTAAATGGTTATGGAAGAACAAGCGGGATGAAGAAATGAGCGTAATTGCAACAAAGCTCGTCTTGTGGCCAAAGGATACAGACGAGGAAGAGGAATAGACTTTGAAGAGTCATTCGCGCGGTAGCTAGACTTGAAGCGATCGGGATATTCTTGGCCTATGACTCACAAAACATCACGGTTTATCGGATGGACATTAAGACCGCGTTCTTGAATGGTACTACGAAAGAAGAAGTGTCGTGAGTCACCGAAGGCTTCATCGACTTGGAACATCCGGACTCACGTCTACAAACTCAAAAGGCAATCTATGGTTTAAAACAAGCTCGAGAGCGTGGTATGATGAACTGTCCTCTTTCCTTATCCAAAACAATTTCACCAAAGGAACAGTTGATCCTACCTTGTTTACACAAAATGCAAAACGACATTTTGATTGTTCGATTTATGTGGACGACATCATCTTTGGGTCCACTAATCCGAAACTTTCAAAACATTTTGAAAATCTCATGAAAAGCAAATTTGAAATGTCCATGATGGGGAACTAAAATTCTTTCTTGGTTTACAAATCCATCGGCCCCTCGTGGAATTTTTATAAATCAAGCTAAGTACACAACCGAGATTTTGAAAAATCATGGTATGGATAATTGTGACTCGGTCGAACACCAATGGTAACATCACCAAAAATTGGAGCCAATTTGTTTGGGAAACCTATTGATCAGAAGAAATATCGGAGCATGATTGGTTCTCTCATGTATCTTCTCGCTAGTCGACCGGATATTCATTTTGTTGTTTGCTTATTAGCACGGTTTCGAGCAAAGCCACCGAGCTCGCACCTCAAAGAGGTTAAGCGGATCTTCGGTGCACCAAGACATCCATTCATATGGGACTTTGGTATCCGAAGGAATCGGATTTGATCTAATTGCCTTTTCGGATGCGGACCACGCAGTGATCAAGTTCTGACAAAAGTACATCCGGAGGAGCACAATTTTGGGTGAAAAGCTAGTCACCGGTCTTCAAAGAAACAAGATTGCCTTTGCACTATCAACCTTGAAGGCGAGTATGTGTCTCTATCTGCGTGTTGTGCTCAAGTTCTATGGATGAGAACACAACTCACAGATTATGGCTTTACTTTCGATAAAATACCTATGTATTGTGACTCGAAAAGTGCCATAGCCATATCATGCAATCCTGTTCATCACTCAAAGACTAAGCATATCCGTGTCCGCTATCATTTCATCAAAGAGTACGTCGAAAATGGTACTGTTGAATTATTCTTCGTGAAGACAGATTACCAACTCGCCGATCTATTAACAAAAGCCCTTCCAAAAGAAAGGTTTGAGTATTTAGTTCGACGAATTGGAATGCGAAGCCTAACCCCTGAGGAGTTAGAACGTCTTCTCGATTCTTCTTGAAAATGATTTTCCAAAAGCTTCATTGTAAATATCTTTGAAAAACAAAATACAAAATTTGAAAAACCAACAAAAGCAAAATATAAAAATATAAAACTTTCAAAAATACAAAACAATAGAAAATCAAAAATACAAAATATTCTTCTCACGACATGTCTCTTGTATAATCGATATTCAGACGTATCTAGAAATGTCATTCAACAATGATACGGGCATGTATGGATGCTTGAGCGAGAGTTCTTTAATTTGTTTTCTAAAACATGTCGTTTCTCAAAATTTCTTAATAAAATGGCTTTCGTATACATCGACGAAACCGGACCGAAATGATGACTTTTGATTATTTTTCAAATCAAAACTCGTGCTTTGATCGAAAAATGAGGTGTACGCCAAATGCACTACATTTAAAAATGGTGAGAAATCATCATCATCTTGAGCACCTTTTCAAGATTGTTCAAAAGATTTTCAAAATCTTTCAAAATAGTTTGTGCTCAAGATAACTCCTCTAAAACCCTTTAATTGAATATGCTTTATTAAAGGGGAGTATAAAACAAAATGTTCCAAATTCATGCTTAAATCAAATCCATTTGTCTCCCAAAAGATTCTAAAATGTTTGTTTAATCCGTTGATATCAAAATATCACGAAAATGCTATTTTGAAGGGAGGAGACGTGATTAAAATGTGATCAAAATCGTTGTTTGAATCTCAAATGAGCTCGACTCAGACGGAACCAATGAATTGACAAGCAATCATGTACCATCTCGAGAAACTTTCTACGGACTTGACCATGACGGGTAATAATTTCAAGCTAGTTCTCTAGTGATGTAAACGTGTCTCGAATCGGTCTTGTTCATTTAAAGTCGATCAATTCAAAAGTGCGAACTCTACCCTCTATGTGCGATTTACATCAAAACTTATAAGCACATGTGAAGGGGGTGTTTACGAAAATATAAAACTCACAGAGTGTTTCAAACATGTTTTCTATCATAAACACTCGAGAGATTTTCAAGAAAAATGGTTTTATGGCAACAATAGGACGATCATGGAGTTATAAGGTGACTAAGGATAGGAAATTAGTCCTATGATCCGCCAGAGTCGGAGGATCTACCCAAGGACATCACCAATAGTTTAGAACTAGAAGTCCTTAGGTATGATTGAAAAAAGGAGTAATGTGAGAAAGGAGAAAGAAGGGTTGAAGAATTAAAAGAAAAGTAATGAAAAGGGTGAAAAGAAATAGCCCTCCATATTCAACCTTAGGGCGAAACCGGGTTCAATACATATGCTCTTGGTTGTCACTAGTTGACACTTTGGTATTGAAGACCAAGGCGTCATGGACCCGGTGACGCCTCGCACTAAACCTTCTAGCCACTCAATTCCTCTTAAAAGTTTGTTTCATTCTCACTGGGAACCCTACATAATCTATCGACTTTCTCTTAGAGATTGTTGGTATTGAAGAAGGAGACCCTCCCTAGTCTCCGCTCGGAAAACCAAAATGCACTTATTGAGTCTAGAGCCACGAGATTCACCAAAAGATCTCATAGGAACACATGACATGACATCGCTTGTTGTTCACCAATTAGGACACAAGTGATATATTCTAGAGTCCCACGCAGTCTTAGCAATCTGCCGAACATTTATGAAAAGTTTCACATACGTGATCTTGATGATTGAATGGAAATTCCCTTGGTCAACATCAACAGCCGACGAAGCAGTCACCGGTAATTCTCCGTGGATTACGCTTAGTGTGTCTCAAGCGGTCTGATCGTGGGGTGATGCTTGGTGTACCTCGGCGACTCATCCGAATGTAGATGTACTTGGTATATCGCGTTATCTCACTTGTGGGACTCGGTTCGAGAACGGCCTCTGTGAGAATTAGAGACGTGTTTTCACACTATCTTGTTAACACACTCAAGTTCAAACTTGTAAGTGCCGGAATCCGCTTATTACTAACAATGTTTTATGTTTTCTTCTTATGGAAGCTCCAGAGCGGATGGATCGTGCAGACTCGCCACATGCTCATACCAACAACACATGAAAGTTCTCATCGTAATCAAAGGAGATGATTCTTCGTCAATGTCAAAGAATCTACAAAGTTTAAAGACTCCAGAACTACATCATTGGTAACCAAAAGACAAATAGAAGTGTGAGCATGGTGGAGAAAGAAGTGGAGAATGACGTGGAGACACCTAACCAAGGCGACAACGGCGAGACAACCACATTAATCGATCACAAAGCATGAAGGAACAAAGAATCAAGACTATTCAATATCTACACACAAAGTCCTAGCTCAAGAAAAGTAGAGACCTAATCAAGTGGAGCATCGTTTGAATGACCACCCCTTGGGGAGATTGTTAGCCTTAATAGTTTTATTAGAAGTGATGGTCATTCACGTTTAGGAACTTTGTAACGTGTGTTAGATATCGGGATAGAATAGTCAACGGGCTCGTGGATTGGGCTAAGCTATTTGGTTAAGCGTTAAGTTTAGCTAGCCGTTTATAATGTGTAATCCAATCCAAGTCCACGAAAGCCCAAAGAAAGCCCAAGCTAAAGACTTTAGGGTTTTAAGTTGCTTGTACTATAAATACCCCTCAAATGGTCATTTGAGGGGTGTGCTTGAAAGTGTGTGTGTGTGTTTTTCTTTATTGAATATACAACATCTTGTGTTTATCTTTCTCACATCATACACGAATTTATATCTTCAAGTCACCATCTTTCTCATCTTATTTCTAAGCTTTATTTGTGTTTGTTTCACGTGGGTATACTTGTATACGTGTTGGGTTTGATTGGTAAAGTGATAAGGTTGATAAATCTAAGGTCCTACAGGATGAATTCAGATATTAAAGAAATGGAAAAGGAATTTGATGCAATGATAGTTGAAGTTAGTGACTATGACCATGAATTAAAATATAATGAGATTGAGAGGAAGAACTTGCACACATTAAATGAGAATCTTATTTACGAATGTATTACTCAAGATGTGTTTTACACTGCTACGAATCACTCCATTATTGCTTCTCGATTTCATGAATTATCTATTGCATTGAAAGTTTCCCATGATCGTGTCATTGAGCTTGAAAACAAAAACTCAGAACTTAGTGAGAAAATTGATCAAGATGATCACGATAATTTGGTAAAACATCTTTCTAAACTAGAAGTTGAACATTTTGATTTGCAACTAAAATATCAACATCTTAAAGAAAATGTTAAAACCTCAAATATCAAGACATCCTCAGATGTTCTAGAGTTTGATGCAGTTTTTCAGATAAATAAATGTGATGAACAAATTCAAGCTCATTGTTGCACGATCAGAAAGTTGAAAGCCCAAATTTCTCAATTAAAGGGTGAGAAGAACAATGTGACTGGCTCCCAAATGCCTCCTCCTTTAGATTCTCAGTATTCTCAAACTTTTCATCTTCAAAACTTAGTAAACGCTTTACAAAAGGAAAACAAGAGCTTTCTAGAAGAAAATAAAAAAGTTAAACGTCACTTTAAAGAGTAATATGATTCAATGAAAGCCACTCGTGACAAAAACACCGAAAAAATAACTTCTTTACAAAAGGAAATTGAGAATCGAGGGTCGGGAAAAAGGAAGCGCCACTTGTTTTTAATGAGAATGTCGCTTCAAAGTCATCCTCATTGCAAATATATCTGATTGTTAAATACATTCCTCCTCATCTTAGGAATAATGAACTTGTGTTTCATAACTCCGTGCTCATCTTAAGGATAGTCTAGAATGTTTTCGTGAGATTGTGGAGGAGGATTACCTAAATAAGCCTCTTGATAGAGAAATTAGGTTTGCGTGCATTCATGCCAAATGATCTCGTGGCTGCTAGAATGCTTAATTGCAACATGTCCTAAACCCTTAGGTGCGAAAGGTAAAGGCTGTGATGCCTGTTCTATGCCTAGTGCCAAGCATACAAACCATTCAAACCATTCTATACTCAGTTTTAAGAAAGTGAACACTAATGTGCCGTCGAGTAGTTCGGATCCTTGCACATCTAGTTCGGGAATGCAAAGGTAGATAAACCAACTAATGTTCCCATAATTCCCTCTACAGAGTAATCGGTGACATTAAAGCAAGCGGGTCAAAGCCTCCGAGAAATACCAAGCAAGATAAGACCTTGCAAGCTAAGAATGCACCTTGGAAGAGAGTAGAAGACCAACCTAGGAACTTTAAGTTTGAGTTGAATAAAGCGAATCGTGTTGATTCTAGTATTAGCCATAGGCGTACTATAATTAATTCAATCGATACTATCTCGCAAACCATGTAATGATGTCGCTTGAATTTTGTTGCTAATCATGAATGTGGTATGAATGTTTTGTCTAATGCTATCAATTGCCCTATGAAAATTATTAATGCTAAAAATCATGCTAAGAAGGATAAAAGGCAAAGGCGAAAGAAAGTTAGAAAGCAGTGGAAACCCGGGAAGAACATTTAGTAAGATAGGATATCGATGGATACCTTTTGGTCAAAAGGCTAATCGGCCCTGTCCTCAAACTGCTAAGACAATGCCCACTAGAAAATGGATGCCTCTTGGTAGAACTATTCCTTTAAGAAGTTAACATATTTTGAATAGGTCAAATACGGACACCGACATTGCACCTATTACTATTGATTCCATTGCTTCCATTTCGATATGAATGTTTCTATTACGATGTGGGTGTTCCAATCATCATTACTAACCAAATGGAACCCATTCTTGCATGGGGATCCCAATTATCCGACTATCCATTCTTGTCTCGTGTTCAGCTGCAGATCGTTCAAATCGATTACGTGGTACTGGACTCAGTCGTTCCAAGCATATATTTGGAGACCGGTCGCGACTCATGAACCGTGAGCAAATTCATCCGGACGATTAGATTCGGGAACAATCATTTCGGTGCAATTATGGGTTATGAAGATTATGTTGTTGGGGATAGTGTTATCTCCAGGGTATATTATGTGGAAGGTCTTGGTCATAACATGTTCTCTGTGGGTCAATTCTGTGATTCTGATCTAGAAGTAGCCTTCAGAAAATATACTTGTTTCGTTAGAGAACTTGATGGTAAGGAACTTTTAAGAGGAACACGTGGTTCAAATCTATACACCATCTATATCGAAGATATGATGAAGTCTTCTCAATTTGCTTGTTGTCAAAGGCTTGAAAACAAAGTCATGGTTATGGCATCGTCGTCTCAATCACTTGAACTTGGCACCATCAATGATCTCTCCGAAAGGACTTAGTCGAGGTTTACCTAGACGAAGGATGAAAAGGATCATCTTTGTTCAACATGCCAATTGGGAAAAAGAAGTATGCCCATAAACCCAAACCTACAAACTCAATTCGTGAAGTTCTTCATACAATTCACATGGACTTATGTGGACCATTGAGAGTCTGAGAACATCTTTGGGAAGAAATATGTGTTAGTTGTGGTTGATGATTACTCTAGATTCACTTGGGTCAAATTCTTAAGGACAAAGGATGAAACTCCGGATATCATCATTAAACTCATCAAACAATTGCGAGTTCGTCTTAACAAAATAGTAGAATCATCCGAGCAGACAATGGAACCGAGTTTGTTAACAAACAACTTAGTGAGTTTTATGAAAGTGTTGGAATCGGTCATCAAAGAAGTGTTCCACGAACTCCTCAACAAAGCGGTGTAGTTGAAAGACGAAATCGAACTCTTGTGGAAGCCGCTAGAACAATCTTGATCTACTCAAAGGTTCCAATGTTTCTCCGGGTGAAGCCATTGCCACCGCATGCTACACACAAAATCGATCCACGATTCACACTGTTCATGGAAAAACTCCATATGAACTTGTCCACAACGAAAACCTAATCTCTCATTCCTTCGTGTATTTGGTGCATTATGTTATCCGACTAATGAGGCCAAGACTTAGACAAACTTAAAGCTAAAGCGGACATTGGAGTATTTGTAGGATATGCACCAAACAAAAGGGATACGAATCTACAACAAAAGAACTCGAAATATCATGGAAACGATTCACGTTACGTTTGATGAGTGACCGGTCCAATGGCTCCGGACATTCTGTTCGGACCTCCACCTCAAATCGGTCCCATTGGTTCATCCTTGTACCAAATCCTCTCCAAAGACTCCATATGTACCTCCATGAAGATGATTTAAGGAAATTGTTTGATCCAATGTTCGATGAACACTATGAACCAAATGCTAATGATATGTCAAATCAATCAACAGAGGTGCTCCTATCCCCGTGAATGAAGCCAATCCTTGGTTTCTATGACGCTAAGTCAGCGAAGCGCGCTGTCTCATCAACGATCACTGTCTCATCAACAAATCATCAATGATGAAGTTAATCCCTTTGCTACTCCCGAAGATGCTCCATTTGAAAATATATTTGCTCGGAATCATCATCGAACCATCTACATCGGGAGAAATCGACTCGGCTACTTGGTTCCTCAACAACAACCACATGAACACCTAAGGAAATGGACTCATGATCATCCATTGGACAACATCATTGGAAACCCTCTCGTCCAATATCAACACGAAAACAACTTGCAACCGATGCCTTATGGTGCTTCTTCAACTCCGTACTCTAAGGTCGAACCAAAAGATGTTAAAGCGCTATGAATGAAGACAATGGTTCAATGCCATGCAAGAAGAAATTCATGAGTTTGATCGACTTGATGTATGGAATTAGTACCGCTCCAGATTATGCTATGATCATTGCTCTAAAGTGGATCTTCAAAGTGAAGCTTGATGAGCATGGCGATGTATTAAAGAATAAGGCTAGATTGGTTGCAAAGGATACCGTCAAGAGGAGGTATTAACTTTGAAGAATCATTTGCTCTGTTGCACGTATCGAGGCAATCGAATCTTCTTGGCGAATCCTGCAAGTAAGAACATGGTTGTCTATCGGATGGATGTAAAGACGGCATTTCTAAGCGGAGATCTTAAAGAAGTCGTCTCGTCGACCAACCGAAGGCTTTGTGAATCCATAATATCCTACTCAAGTTTATCGTTTGAAGAAGGCTCTTTACGGTTTAAAGCAAGCTCCAAGGGCATGGTATGATACGCTATCAAAGTTTCTTCTATCTACCGGTTTCAAAGAAAGGATCGATTGATCCAACATTGTTCACCGTAAAGTCGAGCAAACATTTAATTCACGTTCAAATTTATGTTGATGATATCATCTTTGCCTCGATCGACCCCAATGAGTGTGACCGTTTTCAAATGAAATGGGTTCTAAATTTCAAATGTCAATGATGGGACAAATGTCATTTTCTTGGGATTACAAATTTCACAAAGTCCGGAGGCATTTTTATAAATCAATCTAAATATGCAAATGAGATTTTAAAGAAATTTGGATTTGATTCTTGTGACCCTATTGACACTCCCATAATTGAGCGTACTAAACTAGATGAGGACCACTCGGGGATCATGGTAGACCAAACGAGATATCGTAGCATGATCGGATCACGATGTACCTCATGACCGATGACCGATATTTTGTTCGTTGTATGCATGTGTGCTAGATACCGTGCTAAGCCTACCAAAAGCACCTTGAAGCGGTTAAGCGGGTCTTCGGTACCTCCAAGGAACCATTAATATGGGACTTTGGTACCAGAAGGACACCGGTATGTCACTAACGACATATCACGGCATGCAGATCATGCGGTGTCAAGACACTCGTCAAGTACGTCTGGAGGTGCTCGGGTTTTGGGTGATAAGCTTGTGAGCTAGTTGTCAAAGAATCAAATGAGTACTTCTATTTCCTCTACAGAGGTGAATACATAGCCATGTCGACTGTTGTGCTCAAATCCTATGGATGAGATCTCAATTAACCGACTATGGCTTTGAATTCATCAAAATCCCTTTGTATTGTGATAATAAAGTGCTATTGCTCTCTCATGCATCAACGTTCAACACTCAAGAGCTAAGCATATCGACATTCGACATCATTTCATCGGGAACAAGTGGAAAAGGTGTGGTAGAACTCTACTTTGTGAGGACCGAATACCAATTAGCGAGACATCTTCACCAAAGCTCTTCCTAGAGAACGTTTTGAGTTTATTCTTCCACGTCTTGGTCTAAAGAGTTTACAACCGGAAACACTCAAGCGTCTTCAAGAGGAAGACGAGGAGTAAAGGTCTTTATTCATCTATCTCTTGTATATATTTATTCAAAAAGCAAAATACAAAACTTGAAAAACCCTCAAAAAGAAAATATAAAAATATAAAATCTTCAAAAACCATAAAAATTAGAAAATCTTGAAAAATTCCAAAAATATTGTTATTTTGTCATGTTTTTCCTTATTCGATACCATCTACGGACTTTGTGTTGACTTTCAAAGAATGTTACGGGTTTTTAGATGTTCTTCGAATGCACATAGTTAAAAAAAAAAAAAAAAAAAAAAAAATAAAAATAAAAAAAATGAGGCGGAGAAAAATGGTGGTTTATTGTCATTTCAGGCAGTACCCCGTTTTTAAAAGTAAAGAACAGAGCCATGCTTTATCTCATTTTTCAAATCTCATGCTCTGATTCTTAAAACAAATGTTTGTCATCTAAAAGACAAATGTTTATCCTTCCAAATATTTTTCCGTCTAAAGATTCTTCTGAAAAAATATTTGTCATCTTTTGATAACTAATTTGCTTTGAAAATACCTTGTACTCTATTACTGGTATAAATCATTTGTGCTTATCATCTGTCAAAATCTCTATCTCTCAATCAAAAACTTGTGTCATTGATTGAGGGGGAGAATGATTTTATTCGAATTAAAAAGGTTATTTTTCAAACAATTGGCACGTAAATGAGCAAGGTTTATTGTTGAAAAATCAATAGGAATTATGTTTATAACAGCTGATTTCAAACCTTTTCTAATATTTTGTTTTCAAAAGACAATCATGCATGATTAATCAATGGAGTTTAAAGTTTCAAAATCCGATCCTTATCAGTCAAAACATTTTCAAAATCAAGTCACATTTCTCCTTAAAATGCTTTCAAAATCAATTTAAATCTACAGAGATCACAAATCTCAAATGATTTGATAATTGTAATCGGGGGAGAATTTGTGATTTAAATTGGACTAAAACTGATAATTCGGAAAATGGTTTTATAAGGATGTACAAGCTCTCCTTCCCACATGTGCCAAACAATTTTTTCCATGCACATATTGAGGGGAGCATCTATTTACAACTACTTAAATTTGAAACGTGATCAATTTAGGTCAATGTGCGATCTTTTCCTAATATGTGCAAAACATTTTCAAATATCTATGCACATATTGAGGGGAGCAAACCTTTGAAATCCTCATCCTTCTCCAATATGCTTTATCTACTTGATTTAATTAGGGAAGTGATGTTGATATCTTTTAGAAAATAGTAATCAAAGAAGTTAATTCTTCCTCTCGCCTCCGTGTGCTAAAACGATTTCAAACATATGAGGCACATGTTGAGGGGGAGCTCGTTTTCTAAAAATATCAAAAACAATTCAGGTACTAAATGCTTTGATAATATATCTCAAGTATCTGGATTGATTTTCAATTAGTTTTCAATTGGTTCCAGTGGCAGATGAACAATACCAAATAGACCGACCAACTTTATCTTATGTATGGTGATATAAGGATGATAAGGTTAGGTATTTGTTCCCATGATCCGCCAGAACCGGAGGGATCTACCCAGGGACAATCCACTAGATAGTGTAGAGTCCTTTGGTATGATGAAAAAAAAAGAGAAAAGTGAGTTATGGGAAGAGTGCGGACTGAGACTGAGCTAGTACTGGAATAAACCCAACAAGGCTCTAGTAATAAAGTCTCGGTAAGCCTTGAAGGGTTGAAGAATGAAAAGAATTGAATGTTAAAAGGGTGAAAAGAAATAGCCTCCATTTTTTTCAACCTTAGGCGTAAACCGGTTCCATACATATACTCTTGGTGGTTACCAAGGTAACACCGGTATTGAAGACAAGGCGTCATGGACCCAAAGGACGCATCTGCACTACAACTTCCCAAGCTACTCAAGTTCCTCTTAAAAGGACTTGTTTCATTCTCACGGGAACCGACATAATCTATCGACTTTCTCTTAGAGTTTGTTGATATTAAAGAAGGAGACCTCTCCCTAGTCTCGGAATAGGAACCAAATATGCACAATTGAGTCTAGAGCCACGAGATCATCAATAAATCTCATTAGGACACTTTCAATGAAGACTCTCTATTTCACACAATGTGGAAGAGAGATTATATCTTGAGTCCCACGTTGTATCCTTGTGGTATTGTCGAACATCCGAGTGATATGTAAACATATTCACAATGAAGATGGAAAGCCTTCGGAGCCAACATCAAACAAGATCACGGTAGGTGGCATGTGAGATCTATTCAATAGATCAACCATGTGACAACCGAATGAAACAATGGGGCGATTCAATCTTTTGATTCAATCTCGGTTCAGTTATGGATTGACGGATACCTTTGAAAAACCGGTCGTTGTGCTTAAAAACTCTTTTCTTTAGCACATCGACCGTGTACGAATATTTCAAATCAAAGGTGTTTATGATTGATAATTGATCTTCATTAAAACCTTCGTTGTATTGCAATACACGATTGTTTTTCAAATCTCTTTTATCAATCGGTGAATCTCAATTATTTGGTTCACTCACTCCGTGTTGTCTTCTTTGAGACGTTCGGTTTGAGAACAACTAGAGCATTGCGAAACCTGTCAAGGAAATTCTTGAATTATACCGATCACAGGCGATGCGTGTCTTGATCAACGGGAACCGTGGGCGTGTACCTCAATTCAACGAAAGTGATCAAAGATGTTAATACAAATAAGCCGTAAAAACGTTTATTTATATTTTACGATCTTCTAATGTTTTGTCGATAACAAACGTAAAATCATATTAACGAAACAAATAAAATACGTAAATGGTTTGAACTAATAGTTTCTAACATATTCATGTTTTCACATAAAACACTAAAACAAGTACAAGTGATTTTATGCTTTAGATATACATATGTATAACAACTAGTGTTTACATATTGGGATAACATATACTTAACTAAGTATACATTAAAATGGGTAAAAACAAGTATATACTAAAATGGGTAAAAACAAGTATATACTAAATAGGTAAAAACTAACAAATGGTTTTGACCCATAACCCATGGTTTTATTTATACCACTTAACCAAGTTCATTGTATCCTTAAGATACATTGTATCTAGAAAGAAAACCATGGATCAACCCATAACCCATGACCCATGACCCATAACCAAAAATACCCATGGGCAAAGAGGCGTACCACGGATCCCTAGCTTTGTGCTAGCGGATCCCTTGTGGTAGGGATCCGTGGGATCCGGGAATAGTAGAGGTTTTCCTCTATAAATAGTGAGCCATTTCTTCATTGTTTCTCACCCCCTTTCAACCCCTCTCTAACATACTTTCTCCCCTGAGTTATATCTCACTAACATTAGATCCAAGAGATCTATGTTTGTAGTTTTGTTTTTGTGTGATCTTTTAGGTTCCTCTTAAAGGCAAGATCACCACCTTTGAAGTCGAGCAAGCTCAAGTCCATGAGTTGCCATGCTTCCTCATCATCAAGGCTACTGAAGTCTTCTTGTTGATGATCTCTCTCTTTCTATAAAGAAGTTTAGTGTTGAAGACATTAGTGAAAGATGTCTCAAGTATCAAGACGAAGATATTAGTGAAGGGTATCTATCGTCTATAGGATAAGCACTTGTGGTAAGTGCTTAGAAGTCAAGACAAGAAGCATTAGTGAAAGGTGCTTAGAATTCAAGACAAAGAAGCACTAGTGAAAGGTGCCTAGAAGTGAAGACACAAGATATTAGTGAAAGGTGTCTTGTAGATCTAGTCAAAGGCCTTAGTGAAAGGTGCCTTAGATGTACATTCGATATGGTGTGTTTCGATGTACAAGATAGACTAGTATTAGATCCACGGATATTGATGTCCTTGATGATGTTGTAAAGGAGTAGATCTCCTTTGGGATTAGTCGTTGGTGTAGTGTGGTAGTAGTTCCTCCATTGCAATGGAACTAGGTGCTTAGCCTAGTACCTAATAAAGGGTAGGCGATGTTGTGATTGGATTAGTTCTCCTTGGTATGAAAGAACTCGGTGGTTAGCCTAGCACCGTATAAAGGGTAGGCGACGTTGTGTTAGGTGTGGTTTGACTTGGTGTGAAAGAACTCGGTATTTAGCTTTGTACCAGAAAAAGGTTAAGCGACGTTGTGAAGGCTTCTCCGCCATAAGGAGATTGGTGTGGTGTTTACGAACTCTCGAGTAGGTGACTCAGGGAGTGGAGTAGGGCAAGGAAGGTGTCCTTGTAGCCGAACCACTATAAATACTCGTGTTGTGGTTTTGTGCTTCTTACCCTTATCTTTCATTACTTATCTTTATATGCTTGTTTATCAACATCCAACACACACACTCAAATAGATTGACATAAGTCAATCTAAATAGTTTAAAAGGAAGTTTTAATTGGTAAAACTATTCAACCCCCCTTCTAGTTTTCCATAATTGGCATCAGAGCTTCGTTACCAAGTTTCTTGAAGTATATTGTACTTTAAAAACTTGATACGATCCATAGTTAATTGAAAACTACAAAGAAGGCTTTTCATAAAAGCAAACACCATGTTTTTTTTTCAAAAACTATATGTTTGGATGTTGACTTGATAACAACATTTTTCTTATTTTCTTTTTCATTTAATTGTACTAATCTTCCTTGTCATGTTGATTAGTCAAAGCTCATACCCACCAAGCTTTAGGAGTCGCTTGGTAACAAGAATACCTTCCTTAAGAAGGTATCTTAAATGCAAAGGAGCGGGAATCGTCTAAGTGACATTTGTTGTGTTATTTGTAAAGACATTCCTAAGTGCATTCGAGGTATGACTTTCCACTTATATCTAAATGATATTAGTTTAATAAATAAGTGTTATTTGTTAGGCACTTATTTGAGTAGATTTCGTATTTACACATGGTTTACATGTAGCTTCATTAGGAAGCTTTTTCTCACATATGTGTCACTCCTCCGTCTAGAAATCATGGTTTATAAAAATTGTATTTTATCTCACTTAATCCAAAAATCATATCTTCTAATAAAACAAAACACAAATCTCAAAATTCCTCCTTCCCCATAAATACTCCCACCGTCGACTATCTCATCAAACCCTCATTTTTTCAAATCTTACAATTTCAAAAATTTCCTCTCATTCAAAAATTTCATCTTCATCCTCATTCCATCTCAATCGAAACCAAGAAGATCCATCATCAACATGGTTTACATCGTACTCGTGCTCATCGCTCTAACACTCATCGCATTTGTGTTCCCTATGAGGAAGTTCACATACGGAGACATTTACTTTGTGTTGTTAATCTATATTGGGGTTATATACCCAATCCTTTGTATCATCCTTAGTATTGAAATGCAATATTATTAATGATCTAGTTTATCTAGGTTATTATTATCATAATGTGTTTGTCACTTCTTTTGATTTATATGTTTTATATTCTTTCGTGATACATTAGAAGTCATGTATGCATGCTAAAAGAAAATGTAGGATAAAACATATTTCGTGGTATAAAAGCGTAAAACCTTTGTTTTATCAAATCATTTACGCTACTACAGATCCACGGATCCGGAAGATATACTAGCGGATCCCTTTTGTAAAGGAACCGTGGGATCCGTATTATCGGAAAACAGTTTTCATGCAAGACTAAAAATCCACTAGAAAGTCAAAACATTGAGTAAGTTAAAGTGTTTAATACCATTGTTAATAAAATCTAGTAAAAACATTAGATTGTCATAGGTTGATCACAAACATGTTCTTTCATTAACTTATCATTTCAATAGGTTCAATTATGACGCATGAACATGAGTTTGATTTTTCACTCACTAGCATCTACACTCCGAACATCTCCCTTGAGCCCAACACACCTGGCAATCATGTCCGTGGGTTCAATAATCTCGAAAACCGTCACTTCCATGAAGGACGTATTGTAGACACCTCTCTACAATTTGAAGAAGGTATCAATACCTCCTTCCGAGCCATAGGACTAGAATGTCTTCTTGCAATCAACGAGAAGATATGTCCAAGGTTCATAATGGAATTCTTCCGTCAAGTTGAACTCGTTCGTAACGAGGATCGCTCTCTATCTCTTTGGTTTTATATCAAAAACCAAAAGTTCACTCTAACCCTTGGGCATTTTGCTCATATCCTCCGGATTCCAAACCATGGACAATGTGCCTTCACCGAAGATTGGTCTCTTGATTCTCTCTTCAACTTTCGTGAAGAAAATAGTCCATATTGTTCACACATACCCTCCCCGGAAGATTTAAATCGCATAATATGCAAACCTCGACAATATTACTCCGATCCAAACATTATCTTCACACGGGACATCCGAGAAGAGTACAAGCCCCTTGCACTCATTCTACGTGAAAATGTTTGGAGTCTTAGGGGAAATCGAGAAATTCTTCCCGCTTGTTGTGCTCACATGTTGTACTATTTGCTAACACAACAACCATACAATCTCGCCTATTTCTTTGCAAGGTGAATTGTAAATCTTCAAAGCTCCAAGAACAAACTCATCCCTTATGGAATGTTCTTAACGCGTCTCTACCATAATGTTATGCACTTCCATCCTCAATTTCAAAGTCCGTTGTATGTACTTGTGAACTAGATGATGGAATCACTAAACATATCTCTCATGAAGACTTTCTTCATTCTTGACTCCACCAACACTCATCAATCACATAATGATCCTTCTAGCGAAAACACTCAAGGAATTTAGTAGTATTTCAAATAGGATCAATTCTACTCTACTCGTGCTTTATCAATGTAATTCTATTTCCTTCATGAAATAAAACATCTTACATTTGATATCTTAGTTTTAGAACTCCTTTAACTAATCTTGGAATATAATGCATTGTCAAGATCATTGCATACCTTTAGTATAGGTTACGCCTAGCGCAGACGAATCCCAAATGTTGTACTAGACGGATCCCTATCTTTAGGGAACCGTGGGATCCGGCAAACAGAGAATGCAATTGCAAGCATTATATTTCAAAACATATCCTTAGAACATATCACTAAACTAAACATAGGGTCTTAAGGCAGATTAAGTCCTTATCAAGATAGGTTGATCTTTCCTACTCATTCCAACTCACATAGATCACACTCTAAGACGTTCATAGATCTATCATTTTGTTTTAATCCATCACTCTTCCGCTCTCAAAACTCACACTTCATTTTTTTTACTTGATCCCTCACATCTAGTCTTAGAAATCCTTCGATTATGGCTAAGTTGATCATAAATCATCCTCACCACAAAATTGATCAAAGTTGATCAAATCCTAGTTTTTCCATCTCAAAACCTTTAGGATATTTTCCAAAACACAATCCTAAGTCACAACCTGATCTCTAGGATCATTTAGCTTCAATTGACACTCTCATCTTTAGTGTCATCCTTGCTCATTCATTGGTACTCATGAAAGTTCCAAATCCTTCCATAAAATACAATCATTAGCTACAACACTCACCACCTTCAAGTACCTAAGCACCTCTTCATTTAAGATACTTAGAAAGACTGAAACACTCAAGATGTTATAGGTCTTAGATCTTAGAAACATCATTTCCACTATTTCATAACTGCTGAAAGCCGGATCCCTAGGATTAGCCTAGACGGATCCCTCTGAGGAGGGAACCGTGGGATCCGGATGATAGTTTAGGTCAAATCTTGCTAAAACAATCACTTCAACTCATCTTCCTAACTCAAACACTCCATCTCATCTTAAATGAGTTCCTAGATCAGTGTAAACTCTGAAGTTGACTCTTGTGTATGTTAATCATCACATTCCAATGAATCCTAGTGGCTTAAGGCTTGAATGCACTTGCCAATTTCCTTGCTTTATAAACCACCTTGTTAGGACCTCCATAGTCATCACTCTCATCCTAACTTTCAGCTCTTACAACCTCTTGAAATAATCTCATCATGAGGAAAACCCCGAGTAGTAACTTATCTACCAAAGAACCACCCATGAAAAAGGCTCGTGTTGTACACGAAATATCTTCAACCGAATCATCTCCGGTCAAACCAACAAATGATTGAATCCTTCATCATCCAATCAAACCAATTCCTAAAAGGATAGTACCCACAAAACTACCTATGCCAAACACCACCATACCTCCTAGGCCAAACAATATCATCTCCACTAAACCATCACCATTGGTTCCTAGAGCTATTTCATTTACTTCACCACTATCATCACCACACCTCTACAATTTAGAGGACTTGCCTCCTAGGCCGTCTCATCCGCTTCCGCCGACAACATTCTCCTCATTAGGAGGAATAATGGTGCAAAATCAAGGTGTTGAGTCAACACTTGCTCCGGCTTCCTTTTCGCCGTCTCCATCATATAATCCTATTTGGATTATGAGAAATCATCAAAGTCAACCACCCGACCATATGGAAGTTGACACTTCTTTACCACTACCATCATTCTTGGTCGAGGCATTCTCAAATGCACCTCCACCAATCCCTTCATCGTTTGAAGCTCCACAAGCCGCTTCACTTGATCCTTTGCATCAAGCCATTTCATTTCATCCACCACCACTACATAGCCATGAAAAAGATTGCTATCATTGTCAACATGTTGAAAGTTTGATACATGAAGTACGAGAAGACCAACGTTTCATGTTCTATCATCACCTCGAATGTTTCGACGAGATCAAACCTAAACAAAACTTGAGCTAGAAGAATTTTAGTGGTGTCCTAGCATCAAGCGTTAGTTGGTCTAGAAATTCCTAGTCATGTACTGTCTATTTTCTTATTTTTAGAGTCATGTATATCATAACTCTTGTTTTATTAAATGGAATTACATGCTACTTGTTATTTTGTTGAGCATATGATTACTTTGTATTCATATCTCATTTATGTGATAACATTACTTGTTTTATCACCTTTCTTCGATTTTATTTATCACCAAACGGATCCTCGATTGCCTAGACGGATCCCTACTTGGAGGGAACCGTGGGATCCGTGAGACAGGAAACTTTTCTTCCTACTAACTTGGACCACATTTGCAGGAAATTGTGAATTATACTTGCTTTCTAATCTTTGTTTTGTAGTTATTCAATTTACACATGAAGACTTTGACATCCTAAAGCTAGGGGAGCTTTATGTCAAAGCAATACATTGCAAATTACTTGCAATCTTAGATTTATATTTCATGACTTCCCGTTGCAAAATTGCAATCATCTAGGGGGAGCACACCAGTCACATAGACATAATCTTTTGCAAAAGTTAATTGCAAATGAACTAGATTAGAATTAGTTTCTTGACGCCCTTACTTAGGGATGGACTCGTCAATGGGGAGTAAAGACGAGATCCTTTCCCGTTACTTGCTCTCTATTTCCTTTTACTTTTACTTCTTTCACATGTTTTTCTTAAAAACGATGTGTTGCTTTCCTTCTGACACTTTTTGTTTCGACAAAAAGGGGGAGAAGAAAGTAAAACTACAAATTCAAACTTTTACGAATTTTAGCTTTTCCTTAAAATAATTTTATGTTTTGTCATCAACAAAAAGGGGGAGATTGTTAATACAAATAAGCCGTAAAAACGTTTATTTATATTTTACGATCTTCTAATGTTTTGTCGATAACAAACATAAAATCATATTAACGAAACAAATGAAATACGTAAATGGTTTTAACTAATAGTTTCTAACATATTCACGTTTTCACATAAACACTAAAATAAGTACAAGTGATTTTATGCTTTAGATATACATATGTATAACAACTAGTGTTTACATATTGGGATAACATATACTTAACTAAGTATACATTAAAATGGGTAAAAACAAGTATATACTAAAATGGGTAAAAACAAGTATATACTAAATAGGTAAAAACTAGCAAATGGTTTTGACCCATAACCCATGGTTTTATTTATACCACTTAACCAAGTTCATTGTATCCTTAAGATACATTGTATCTAGAAAGAAAACCATGGATCAACCCATAACCCATGACCCATGACCCATAACCAAAAATACCCATGGGCAAAGAGAAGCGTACCACAGATCCCTAGCTTTGTGCTAGCCGGATCCCTTGTGGTAGGGATCCGTGGGATCCAGGGAACAGTAGAGGTTTTTCCTCTATAAATAGTGAGTCATTTCTTCATTGTTTCTTACCCCCTTTCAACCCCTCTCTAACATACTTTCTCCCCTGAGTTATATCTCACTAACCTTAGATCCAAGAGATCTATGTTTGTAGTTTTGTTTTTGTGTGATCTTTTAGGTTCCTCTTAAAGGCAAGATCACCACCTTTGAAGTCGAGCAAGCTCAAGTCCATGAGTTGCCATGCTTCCTCATCATCAAGGCTACTGAAGTCTTCTTGTTGATGATCTCTCTCTTTCTACAAAGAAGTTTAGTGTTGAAGACATTAGTGAAAGATATCTCAAGTATCAAGACGAAGATATTAGTGAAGGGTATCTATCGTCTATAGGATAAGCACTTGTGGTAAGTGCTTAGAAGTCAAGACAAGAAGCATTAGTGAAAGGTGCTTAGAAGTCAAGACAAAGAAGCACTAGTGAAAGGTGCCTAGAAGTGAAGACACAAGATATTAGTGAAAGGTGTCTTGTAGATCTAGTCAAAGGCATTAGTGAAAGGTGCCTTAGATGTACATTCGTCCCGCGATCACCCTTAAAACACTAAACGACCCATACATTCATCCCGCAATCACCCTTAAACTTACCCCCCACATAACATATCATACATGCACATATACATCCACAAGGCTAGAACGAATCAAAAATACCAATTCTTTTAAAACCAGATTTACATGAAAGAAAATATAACATGTTACTACATGTTTTGACCCATAATTTACTTATATCTAACATATCGTATAGGTTAAGCTTAGTGCATGTTTTATCCAAGTTTCAGATGTACTTCAATGCAATTATAGATCAACATCACAAAAAGACATGATCGATCACCATGCATACAAAAATCCTCACACGCGTAATCACACATCAACATTTAACGAGACATAACCGATATAAATCAAAGTGCTCACATGCGAGACCAACAATGTTTAACGAATCTAGATCAATTCTAAGCCCTTCTTAAAACAGAAATATGTGCCCACATCCAATGCCAAGTACACAAAACAAGAATTGATTTCCATGCATTCACAACTCCATACATATAGTCACAAACATACACACAAACAAGACACAACCTCACTCCCAAACCATGCATATGAGACACAACATTAAACCACAACCTAACTGATTTGCAAGCATGATTATGTATATGTTTAGACATTTTTTTGACACCAAACAGACATATGAAATCATATCCAAACTTAACAAGACAACAAGCAGCAAATACACATAAAATCATAGACTCCAACAGCCCTCGGTATTATTATTTCCAGTGAGGCCGAACAAGTGAGACAACACCATATTTAAAAGCATCACTTGTTAGGAATTAGAAATTCGGTATGTATTAAAGAGTCGGTCACCTCAAGTATATGTAATCGTTAGAAAGCTCGTAGTCGTAGTTATTTTAAGCTAAGTAGTATTTAGTTAAGTAACACCGTGGAGGACGGACGGGTCTTTACCCATCTGTATGCCCGATCCACGACCCGTTGTGTGGCGTTTTATTGTAAGACTATAAATACTCTCTACCTTCCAAGGTAGAGTTGGAGCTCATAATAAGATTTTCTTTCTCTCACTAAAGTTCCCTAAACCTCTAACTTTCTCTCTAAAACCTCTTTACGCCTACTTTGTGTTATGGTTTGATGTGTATGTGAAATCCAATATCTTACAATTGGTATCAAGAGCCATGGTTAGATCATCTCTTACATATCTTTGGATTTCTAGTGGTTTTAGGTGGTTTTGAGTTTGAAAAGTTTAGTGGTTTTGCATCATTTGGATCATTTCTAGTGTTAAAGTTTGAATCTTGAGTGTACTTTTGTGTTTAGAATCATTGTAAGTGTTTAGGTTTTGATTTGGTAAGCTTGAATCATCGTGGTTGGGTTGTTTTGGATTGAAAAGTGGTGTTTTGAGATTTTCTTGCTAGCGACTTGAGCCACGGATTGTTATTCTTGGTAGCGACTTGCTTTGTAAGTTGGTAGCGAGTTGCGGTTTAAGTGGTAGCGACTTGGTCCTAGCGACTTGTCTTTTGAGACAAGCCGACAAATAGTACAAGTTAGTGGATTCTCCACTACGGCTAGCGACTTAGTGAGGTTAGCGACTTGCTTCAGAAAGTGTTAGCGAGTTGCAGTGCAAATTGTTAGCGACTTAGTATTCTTAGCGACTTGGACCTTAGCGAGTTGTTGTTTAGCGACTTATTTGTGTAGCGACTTGGTGCTTAGCGATTTGGTGATTTAGCGAGTTGCTCTTTAGCGACTTGGTTGTGTAGCGACTTGGTGCTTAGCGATTTGGTGATTTAGCGAGTTGCTACTTAGCGACTTGGTGCTTAGCGACTTGGTTCAAGGGTTATAGCGACTTGGTTGATTTTTACGAAGAAGAGGTTTGACCAAAGTTGACTTTTACGTCAAAACTTCAAACGGCCATAACTTTTGATCCGTAACTCCGTTTTCGTGAAATACTGTCAAAACGACCGGAACAGACACGAATATTGTGAGGTTTCACCACGATGTCGTGAAACGAATTTTCGAGGCCCAAATCCTCTCCGAAAGGAAGTTATTGAGCTTTTAAGTTTTAGACCTAAATTTCTCCATAAAATCGTGCAACAACCAACCCAAATCACAACCAAACAACATCTCCGCTTATCCCACAAACAATCATAAGACCTAACACACAATTGTCTATCATTGTGTCGATCCATCATCATCTTAACACATTCCATTGGTCATTGCTTAACGGTTTGGTCTTGATTTTAGTAAAATCCATGAAAGATTCTATTTCTCGGTTTAAATCATAGACTTGTAAAATCCGTGCATTCTACCACATCATGTCTTACTCTATTGACCCAGTGATTTCAGAAGTGCTTAAATTGTATGATGTTGTGGACAACAATGATAATGAATGCTACACTGAACGATTAAAGATGCTTGAATTAATCAATGAGGATGTGAGATCTTCGTGTTCAGAGTCTGAAGAAAGAGAATTGCACCTGTTTAGACTACAGAATGCCATGCAAAAGGAAAGTAGCATTGAACCTTATCATCTACTTCACTCACACCTCATGTTACTCACACCGATAAGAATGGAACGAACATGCATTGCCATTTTCCGTCAAGACTTATCCACATTAACGGGAACGTTACTATTGAACTTAGAACAATTAGAACAACAACTTGATAAAGAAAAGGTTCAAAAGGGTAGTTCCGGTCTTTGCACTTCAAGTGATCCACAACCAATTTCGGTCATTCATAAGTAGGAATTCACATCGATTATGATCAAGACATGGTGAAGTGTCTTTCAAGAAACACACTGGAATGGAAATTAGTGTGTTCATAGAGACACTTATCCATCTCATGGATAATGTGGAGAAGTATATTGAGGAAGTTACTCGAGACGGATGAAAAAGTGGATGAGTGTCAGTGCGATTGAGAGATTGTTGTGATAAGTTGGGTAATGTATCTGTTGAAGAATCGGGTGTTCTTGAATGCGAGAATGTCCGAGACAACAAATAATGATGAGTCGGGTAAAACACCGGATGATGGATCGGTTGGCATTGAATCTGAGGCTCGAGATTGATAAGCTTGACACATCCAATGTCCGGTGACTCTTGTTACACATGATGTGGATGCGGATATCGGACGAAATTGAGCGGTGTCATGTAATGAGGTACCCTTTCTTGTTCAACATAGTGCATCGCTAAAGTACTTAAACAAACCGATCATGATCTTGAACATGACTTTCATAAATGTTACATTCGAGGTGAGTCCGAGATTAAGTGTTTCAAAACAAAAGATATGGTTGATAAGAAGGCTTTTGATGAACTTTCAAACAAATTCTCAAATCTTGAAAAACATTGCATTTCACTTGAAATCGCGATTCGAGTAAAGAAGAAAGTTTTCAACTTAACAAACCATGTAAAAACCGGAACTTCACGAATTCCGTGAACTTTTGAAATTAACACTTTGAAAGCTCGACTTCAAGACAAAGAGTCAACCATTTACAATCGAAGAAACATATTTACATCTTGAATGAGAAAAGTAATTTAGTCATGAATACACAAGACATTGATGCTATTATAACAAGAAATAATGAACTGTCAATTTATGTGGCTAAATTACTAAAGGAAAATGAGTCTTTGAGAAAGCATCACATAGAACTAAGTGACTCTGTCAAAGAAGCTAGAACTAAGTCAATGGAAAAAAAAACTCTTTGATAGAAAAATTGATGAACTCAAAGCTCAACTTCAGGATAAGAGTTTCGCTATTGTTGCCTTAAAGAATGAGCTTAGGAAAGCGTAGGGAAAAGTGTGAGCACTAAGTTTACAAAACCATCAACCTTGGGAAACCGGTTTCTCAACCCATTAGAAACCGGTGCATTGTTAGGCGACCCTCTGCGTTTATATCCGAAAGACTAAAATTTTCAAAACACGGTTTGCCTCCCAAGTTGATGAGAAACAAGTTTTGTCAAAACCAGTCACTTCACCTGTGTTACCTAAGAGTCATGCTTCTAGTTCCTCTAAACCTCAACATGCAGCTACTTTTACTCCCAGCACCTCTAGGATTAGTTCGAAAACAGTGTCAAAACCAAGCATTAAAACCCGAATTCATATGATATGAATGACTTGTGGAAGAACTATTATCTAGAAGAAGCTAGGAAAAGGCACTGATTCGAAAAGACGGAATTTTAGGTGCAAGACCTAGGGTGATGAATTCTACGAGATTTCAAAGAGCGCTAGTAGTTGTAAACCACTACCTAGGAACACTCAAAAGACTAGGGATTGGCGTACATCTAAGAGTAGTTACGTGCATAAGAATGCTAAGCATGTAGAAAACAAAACTAGAAATTCTGAGTCTTTTCCACATAAGAAACATTTTCCTAATTCACATGCCAAGGTACAATCCACTAAGACTACTAATGTGACTAAGGTTCAACATGTTATGAAGCAAAGCAAACCAAAAACTTCGCCTAGATGGATACCAACTGCTAAATCTTTGGAAACTAGGAACAAGGATAAGTCTTCCACTATGCATAAGAAGCCTTACAATCCTAGACCTTGCCATAAGTGGATACCGTCGGTAGAATGTTTAAGGATCTTTGGACTTAGGTGGATTCCTACCGGAAAGCTGTTTTTTGATGACAAAATCAAGGTTGACCGTGAACCTCCAAAGGGTTTGGATACTAATGTCACTAACCAATATATATGCAATCAAGCTTGTGATGTTAGTGCGGTAGTCCTTACTCATTGCGAGATACTTGATCCTTCAATACATGGGTGGTTTAAAGTATGGATAACACAAGGATTGATATCTCATAATTCACGGGTTCAAGTAACTCAACCTTGATATTCAACCGGCTATGACGTCATTCACATCGATTCAGCCTCGCTCTTCAACATAATGACTCACATCAGCCTCGTTCTTCAACACTATGGCGTCTGCAGATAACACTTCAGGCCCCGTTCCTCAAAGAAAAGAAAAGTGTACGCTTCAGTGCGCTTTATCTTCAAAAGAAGAGAAATCTTCATGTGTATGACCATTCTCATCGACATTCTTCATCAACAAGCTTCATGTTTTTCCACGCTCTTTCAACCTTCAAGTGGATCTACGTTCATTGGTGTATATTCTTATTCACTTGTTCAAGTCAAAAATGGCAACTTCGGATGCAATTTTTGAGGGGGAGAAGAGTGCATATACTACATGTTGATGGATGCTTGAATTATGGTCATATGACTCTCCTTCAACGCCTAATGCTTCACTTACTAAGGATATCTGGGATTCATTGTTTGGGATGTTTGAATATTTGGATGTCAAGATATGTTTGATGAGTACTTCCAATCTCCAGTTATTCCTCAAGGCGTTGTTAATGACTATCATTGTTGTTGCACTCATGAATAATGATCCGCTCTTTGGTACTTCTTTGCCAAATCTTCACGGATTACTGTTCATGAATAATGATCCGCTCTTTGGTATCCCTTTGCCAAATCTTCACGGATTATTGTGCACTCTATAAATCAACCACATGAACATTAAGGAAAATGACTACCTCATCCGCTCAAAGATACTATTGGTGAGTCTTTCAGATCAGTCTCTACATGAATACTTTTAGGAAGAAGGCATTAATGTTGAGGTATCATTTGTTCCGGTTCATTCAGTGGATCAATATACATCCGATTGTATGTTTATTCACGTGTTGGGCATTTGACACAAGTTGATTACTTCGGAGTTAATCATTTATGACTTATTTGAGATTGAAGTTGACTTTCACAAAGGCGTGTTCTTATTTGATAACTTGCTCGGGCTTAAGAATTTGAGTTGAAGTCTTGTCTTATCTAGTTACCAGTAGTCGGGGTGGATGGTTGAAGACCAGTTAACTATCACTTTAAGGAGTTACGTAGTTTTACTCGATGACACACACAAATGTCGTTGTGGATAATCACAAGAGGTGTTAATGTCTCATACTTTGGTTGAGTATTGAGTACTTAGAGATTTTATTGGAGCGTAAATTCTCGACACCGTTCTTCCATCATTAAGTGCAAGCTTAAGATACAAATGTGGGGAATTCGACTTCAGTTTCAAGTTTGGTATATCAGGTTTTCTTCTTCAAGTGGTCACTTCAAATTGTCCACATATGGGTTGATAAAGATAGTCAGAGAGTGTTTCTGTAGCAATTGATTCTCACAGGATTCATTTGGGCTATTTGAGTTCTTCTCACAAGATTTCAAGTTTATGGGTATATTATGTGGAAGGTCTTGGTCACAATCTGTTCTCTGTTGGTCAATTCTGTGATTCCGATCTAGAAGTGGCTTTTAGAAAACATACTTGCTTCGTTAGAGAACTTGATGGTGTAGAATTATTAAGAGGTACTCGAGGTTCTAACCTATACACCATCTCTATCGATGACATGATGAAGTCCTCTCCAATCTGCTTGCTATCAAAGGCTTCTAAAACAAAGTCTTGGTTATGGCATCGTCGTCTCAATCACTTGAACTTCGGCACCATAAACAACCTTTCCAGAAAGGATCTTGTCGAGGCTTACCCAGTTAAAATATGAAAAGATCATCTTTGTTCGACTTGCCAATTGGGTAAAAGCACGAAATATGCCCACAAACCAAAACCCACAAATTACGTAATGGAAGTTCTTCATACCCTTCATATGGATCATGCGGACCAATGAGAGTGCAAGCGATAAATGGGAAGAAATACATTCTAGTAGTTGTTGATGACTACTCTCGATTTACTTGGGTAAAGTTTTTGAGGACAAAGGATGAAACTCGGATGTCATCATCAAACTAATCAAACGACTTGAGTTCGACTCAACAATACAATCGAATTGTTCGAGCAGACAATGGCACGAGTTTGTCAACAAAGACTTAATTCGGTTTTATGAAAGTGTTGGAATCGGTCATCAAAGAAGTGTTCCACGAACTCCTCAACGAGCGGTGTAGTTGAAAGACGAAATCGAACTCTTGTAGAAGCCGCAAGAACAATGCTTATTTATTCGAAGGTTCCAATGTTTCTATGGGTGAAGCCATTGCCCTTGCATGCTACACCCAAAATCGTTCCCTTATACACACCTCTCATGGAAAAACTCCATATGAACTTGTTCATAAACGAAAACCTGATCTCTCCTACCTTCGTGTGTTTGGAGCTTTGTGCTATCCAACAAATGACGGTCAAGATTTAGGTAAATTAAGAGCAAAGGCAGATATTGGAGTTTTGTTGGTTATGCACCAAACAAGAAGGGTTACCGAATCTACAACAAGAGAACCCGTAATATCATAGAAACAATTCACGTTACGTTCGATGAGTCGACCGGTCAAATGGCTCTGGACAATCCGATTCGGGACCCGCACTTCAAAACAGTCCCATTGGTTCATCCCTTGTACCAAATTCTTCTCCAAGCAACTCCATATGTACCTCCATCGAAGATGATTTAAAGAAATTGTTTGATCCTATGTTTGATGAACATTATGAGCCAAGTGCTAATGAACTGTCGATTCCTACACAGAGGCTGCTCATATCCACGAGAATGAAGTCAATCCTTGATCTCAATATCATTAAGTCAAGAAGCGCTGCTGCGATAACTCGATCTCATCAACAAATCATCAATCTTGAATGTACATCATGGAACTGTTTTCGCATCAATGATGAAGTTAATCCCTTTGCTACTCACGAAGATGCTCCATTTGAAAACATATTTGCTCTCGAATCATCATCGAACCATCTTCTTGAGGAGACATCGACTCTGCTACCTCGGTCCCTCAACAACTACCACATGAACACCTTAGAAAATGGACTCACGATCATCCATTAGACAACATCATTGGAAATCCTCTCGTCCGGTATCCACACGGAAACAACTTGCAACCGATGCCTTATGGTGCTTCTTCAACTCCGTACTCTCTAAGATCGAACCAAAAGATGTTAAAACCGCCATGAATGAAGATAGTGGTTCAATGCCATGCAAGAAGAAATTCATGAGTTTGATCGACTTGATGTATGGGAGTTAGTACCGCTCCAGTTGTGCTATGATTATTGCTCTAAAATGGATCTTCAAAGTGAAACTTGATGAGCATGGTGATGTGTTGAAGAACAAGGCTCGATTAGTTGCTAAAGGATACCGTCAAGAGGAGGGTATTGACTTTGAAGAATCTTTTGCTCTGTTGCTCGAATCGAGGCAATCGAATCTTTTGGCTAATCTTGCTAGTAAGAACATGGTAGTCTATCGGATGGATGTAAAGACGGCATTTACGAGCGGAGATCTTAAAGAAGTCGTCTCACGCCACCAACCGGAAGGATTTGTGAATCAAGAGCATCCTACTCACGTTTATCGTTTGAAGAAGGCTCTTTACGGTTTAAAGCAAGCTCCAAGGGCATGGTATGATACGCTATCAAAGTTTCTTCTATCTACCGGATTTAGCAAAGGAGCAGTTGATCCAACATTGTTCACCGAAGTCGTGCAAACATTTAATTCATGTTCAAATTTATGTTGATGATATCATCTTTGCCTCGACCGACCCCAATGAGTGTGACCGTTTTCAAATGAAATGGGTTCAAAATTTCAAATGTCAATGATGGGACAAATGTCATTTTCTTGGGATTACAAATTTCACAAAGTCCGGAGGCATCTTCATAAATCAATCTAAATATGCAAATGAGATTTTAAAGAAATTTGGATTTGATTCAAGTGACCTGTTGACACTCCCATGATTGAACGAACTAAACTAGATGAGGACCACTCGGGGATCATGGTAGACCAAACGAAATATCGTAGTATGATTGGATCCACGATGTACCTCACGGCTAGTAGACCGGACATCTTGTTCGTTGTTTGCATGTGTGCTAGATACCGTGCTAAGCCTACTAAAAGCACCTTGAAGCGGTTAAGCGGGTCTTCGGTATCTCCAAGGAACCATCAATATGGGACTTTGGTACCGAAGGACACCGGTATGTCACTAACGACCTATGCGAGATCTTGATCATGCGGGATGTCAAGATACTCGTCAAATACGTGCGGAGGTGCTCGGTTTTGGGTGATAAGCTTGTGAGTGGTCTTCAAAGAAGCAAATGAGTACTTCTATTTCCTCTCAGAGGTGAATACATAGCCATGTCATCTTGTTGTGCTCAAATCCTATGGATGAGATCTCAATTATCGACTATGGCTTTGAATTTAACAAAATCCTCTGTCTTGTGATAATAAAAGTGCTATTGCTCTCTCATGCAACAACGTACAACACTCAAGAGCAAAGCACATCGACATTCGACATCATTTCATCGGGAACAAGTGGAAAAAGGTGTGGTGGAACTCTATTTTGTGAGGACCGAATACCGGTTAGCGACATCTTCACCAAAGCTCTTCCAAGAGAACGTTTTGAGTTTATTCTTCCACGACTTGGCTTGAAAAGCCTTCAACCGAAACACTCAAACGTCTTCAGGAGGAAGACGAGGAGTAAAGGTTTCCTTCATCTATCTCTTGTAAATATCTATTGAAAAACAAAATACAAAATTATAAAACCTTCAAAATCAAATAGAAAAATATAAAACTTTCAAAATCCATAAAATTTGAAAAATTGAAAAATCTTCAAAAATATTGTCTTTTGTCATGTTTTTCTCGATTCGATAATATCTACGGTCTTTGTGCTGTCATTCAAAGAATGACACGGGACTTTAGATGTTGTTTTAAATTATATATATATATATATATAAAAAAAAAAAATATATATTTTGGGAGAAAGAGAAACAATGGTTTATTGTCATTTCAGCAATAACCGCTTTTCAAAGAAAGAACGAGCCATACTTTATCATGTTTTCAAAATTCCATGCTCGATTCTATAAACATTTATCTCTTTGAAAACTAATTGCTTTGAAAAATAACTCGGACTCTATTTTTGATAATCATCGGACTTATTTGTCAAAATATCTATCTCTCAATCAACAACCTATGTCATTGATTGAGGGGAGAATGATTTCAATTAAATTAAAAAGTTATTTGTCATTCAACTATTTTCAAAAGATATTCATGCATGTTTAATCAATGGAGTTTTAAAGTCTTAATATCCGATACTTATCAGTTAAAACGTTTTCATAATCAAGTCACAATTCTCCTTAAAAGCTTTCAAAATCAATTTAAATCTACAAGAGATCACAAATCTCAAATGATTTGATAATTGTGATCGGGGGAGAATTTGTGATTTAAATTGGATTTAAAGCGATAATTCGGTAAATGGTTTTATAAGGATGTACAAGCTCTCCTTCCCACATGTGACAAACGATTTCAAATTTTCCATGCACATGTTGAGGGGAGCATCTATCTTAAACCACAAAGATTTGAAACGTGATCAATTTATATCAATGTGCATGTTCCTCTAGTATGTGCAAAAATCTTTTCAAATCTTGATGCACATATTGAGGGGAGCAAAATTATGAAAACCTCATCCTTCCCGAAAATGCTTTATCTACTTGTTTTGATTAGGAAGTGATGTTGATATCTTTAGAAAATGGTAATCAAAGAAGTTAATTCTTTCTCTTGCCTCCGTGTGCAAAACGATTTCAAACATTTGATGCACATGTTGAGGGGAGCTCTTGTTCTAAAAATATCAAAAACAATTCGGTACAAAATGCTTTGATAATATATCACAAGTATCCGGATTGATTTTCAAATGGTTTTCAATTGGTTCCAAATGGCGGATGAACAATACCAAATAGACCGACCAACTTTACTTTATATACGGTGATATAAGGATGATAAGGTTAGGTATTTGTTCCCATGATCCGCCGAACCGGAGGGATCTACCAGGACTATCCACTAGTTAGTGTAGAGTTCTTAGGTATGATGATAAAAGGAGAAAAATGAGATATGGGAAGAGTGCGGATGAGACAGAGCTAGTCTTGGAATAAACCCAACAAGGTTCTAGCTATGAAGTCTCGGTAAGCATGAAGGGGTTGAAGAATGAAAAGAATTGAATGAGAAAAGGGTGAAAACAAATAGCCCTCCATTTATTCAACCATAGGCGTAAACCGGGTTCAATTCATATGCTACCGATGGTAACATCGGTATTGAAGACAAGACGTCATGGACCCGGTGACGCTTGCACTTCAACTTCCCAAACCACTCAAGTTCCTCTTAAAAGGACTTGTTTCATTCTCACGGGAACCTACATTATCTATCGACTTTCTCTTAGAGATTGTTGATATTGAAGAAGGAGACCCTCTCCTAGTCTCCGAGACAGGATCCAAATATGCACATATTGAGTCTAGAGCCACGAGATCATCAATAAATCTCATTAGGACACTTTCAATGAAGACTCTCTGTTTCACACAATGTGGAAAAGAGATTATATCTTGAGTCCCACGCATTATCCTTGTGGTATTGCGGAACATCCGAGTGATATGCAAACATATTCACAATGAAGATGGAAAGCCTTCGGAGCCAACATCAAACAAGCTCGGTGGGTGGCATGTGAGATCTATCAATAGATCAACCATGTGACAACCGAGCGAGAAACAATGGGGCGATTCAATCTTTTGAATCAATCACGGTTCGAGTTATGGATTGACGGATACCTTTGAAAAACCGGTCTGTTGTGCTTAAAACTCTTTTCTTTAGCAAATCGACCGTGTACGGATATTTCAAATCAAAAGGTGTTTTATGATTGATAATTGATTTTCATTAAAACCTTCGTTGTATTGCAAAAACAATTTCTATTGAGCAATACACGATTGTTTTCAAATATCTTTTCATCAATCGGTGAATTTCTATTCATTGGTTCACTCACTCCGTGTTGTCTTCTTTGAGACGTTCGGTTTGAGAACGACTAGAGCATTGCGAAACCCGTCAAGGAAATTCTTGAATTATACCGATCACAGGCGGTACTTGTCTCGATCAAGCGGGAACCGTGGGCGTGTACCTCAATTCAACGAAGTGATCAAAGACACTTTCGTGCGATTTATTGCTAGCTGTTGTATGCGGTACACCCGACGTTTGCGGTGATCGAATGAAGCGGTCAATCCATAGCCGCATGCTCACTTAACACATTCATCTCAAAAGAAATCATGATTAGTGCATCAATGACTCGATATTTTCACTCCATGCTTACGCTACTGCTGCGCCAATATCATGAATCAACGAAAGCTTCCGCTACTCGATGAGAAGATATCATGATCCGAATGTGAGCATGTCGGTCCGAAAGTCACAACATCACATAATACCAACACCACAATGGATGTCTCGAGAGATTTTGTTGGTGATGATCTCAAAAGTCGGCTCAAAATTATTATCACGTGGATCAATAAAGACCTCCACTTGGATTAACCAAACATGCAATGAGAAGAATCAATGACTACGAGCTTGAGCAAAGTACTACATCAAGAATGCAAGAACAATTGTTAATGTAATATCTGTTTGTATTCAATGTAATTTTAGTATATGTTTGAGGTGACCTCCTTAGGGAGATTGTTAGGAATTAGAAATTCCGGTATTAAAGAGTCGGTCACCTCAAGTATATGTAATCGTTAGAAAGCTCGTAGTCGTAGTTATTTTAAGCTAAGTAGTATTTAGTTAAGTAACACCGTGGAGGACGGACGGGTCTTTACCCACTGTATGCCGATCCATGACCCGTTGTGTGGCGTTTTATTGTAAGACTATAAATACTCTCTACCTTCCAAGGTAGAGAGTTGGAGCTCATAATAAGATTTTTCTTTCTCTCACTAAAGTTCCCTAAACCTCTAACTTTCTCTCTAAAACCTCTTGTACGCCTACTTTGTGTTATGGTTTGATGTGTATGTGAAATCCAATATCTTACACTCTACATCCATCCTTTGATCCTCAACAATAGAGTTAACATTTTCCCCCAAATTACACTTTTCCCCTAAAATTTCATTTGAAACCTTATCCTTTGTCTTATCTACTTCAGTATCAACCTTATCTTCTACATTCTTCTTCTTTTTGTTCAATTCACAGACTGTATTATCCAACTTATTAGGTATACGAATGCTTCTTTTTGTATTTTTCATTTTATTAGTCGACATGTTAACTAGGGATACACATTAGAGCTTAATAGTGAAGGATTTCATTGTGCGAAATGAATTGAATAGAAATGAATGTTGGCACCAAAATCATCAAATTGGGGGATTTCACAAAACATAATGAAAATCTAATCAAAGCTCATCATTGTGTGTGCAATGATGATACGAATCGATTGATGGTTTCATAATTATAATTCGTTAAGAAATGGAGAAGAAAATGAAGGATTATGAAAATTTTAGAAATTGAGGAAAAGTGCGGGGAAAACGGTTACTTTTATCTAATATATTGATAGAGAATTTGACAATATTTGCTCATGTCTCGGGCCTTTCCTCTTCCTGACATTCGATCAGGTGGATCGAAGGTCTTAACTACCTTCTTTGTCACCAAAATCTCTCAGGGGGACTTAGCAAGACTCCCCAAGATGCAATGGTTAGAGTTTTTGTTGTAGGATGTAAACATGTCTTTGTTCATCTTTTCATTCTTTGAGCTTTCTCATGAAAAGCCCTTCGAATGTTTGTTGAAATTTTCCCCATGTTCAGCTAGAGCTCCATGTATGGCCACTTCTTTAGCTTGGATCCACGTATATGTTTTCTCCATGAGAGCTTTGTTTATAGTAGGAAGATCTGTGGAAAGGAACTCCACGAGGCTTCGTGTTCTTGGACCATGCACGAAACCAGAGATATGTTGGTCTTCAAGTAACCCCAATCACTACAAGGTGTCATCAATGTACCTGTGACGAAAGCTCTTGTACTTTCTTCTTCTCTTTTCTTGATGTTGTGTACAGTCAAATGAGTCTTTATGCACCTCTTTTGTTGGCTAAAATAGGAATGGAATTTATCCTTCAGATCATCGAAGCTTACAACACTTCCTGCCATTTGCCTAGTCTACCATATTCTCTCAAAGATTGTATGTGAACATGTGGCAGGCTATAGGCATCATCCACTTTTGCATCTTTATAGCACCTTCGAACAAATGTAAATAATTTTCTGGGTTTCTTTTTCCATCATATGTCCCTATGTGGTTGGGCATCTTTAGGCCATTTGGTAAAGGGTAATCTTTGATCCACCGTACGAAAGGGATTATGTAACCCATTGGCTACGACTAAGAACCATTATTACCATAAGAGTTATACATCGGAATAGATTGAGCAGTCGATTAGGGTGTATAGGTTGTGTATTCTTAGGGTAGTTGCTCTTAGGTATTGTCGAAGCATACATAGTGCAAGTATTGTAGTGTTAATAGTTATACGGAGGTGCATTCAGTGGATAACCATGATGGGTTATGTACGAAGGATATCATCTATACATGGGGTTCCCTCCCATAGGTGGTTATTAATAGATCAAAGGGTGATTATAGGGTGTGTTGTTAGTAAGTGGAGCATAAGGATTTGTTCAACCGGGGAGATATCAGTGAGTTTTATATGGAGGGTACATACCATTAGAAGGTGGATTTCCACCCTGATAGATCGAAGGTTGAGTATCTTCATAACCAGAGGTAAGAGATGAATGTGAGGTTGCATAGCTTCATTTCTGCCAAGATGGGCTGCAAGCAAGGGAGGTATGTTTACCCCTTGGCCTTCCTGGTCGTTCATTACTAAGCTCCGTCCTCCTACCCAATTCCCTTCTTCTCCTTTGTTTTGCTCCTAGTTCCAACCTGCTCGTATTCCTATCTCGGACACCTTCGAAATCAACTATTCAAACCCCCAACCCCTGTATACTTGGAGATCCCATTCTCCAAGCACGTGTTGCCTCGTTGGTCCGAGAATGGTTAGAAGGTCGAGGTTCTACCTCTATCTCTACATCATACTCTTCACTTAAGTATTCTAGTTCGCTTCGAACTCCCTCATTGCGTGCTTGTCTCTCGCGTTCTCTCATAAGGATTTATAGGGATTTGAAATTAGTTTCTATAAAGGCAGGACTAATCATCGGTTCAAGATTAGCCGAAGTAGAGGCACGATTCATGGGTGAAGTTTCACGATGAGTTTTGGTGGTGAAAGTAGAGCCAATTATGTTTAGTAAATGTGCCATGTTAGGAATATGTATGGGAGTCAAGGTTGAGAAACCCGGTGGGGGATGTATCTTCTCGTCCGTTTGTCATGCCGAAATAGTAGTTAGTGATGGTTATGGTTACAAACTTGGAAAAAAAAGGGAGTTATGGTAGTGGGTCCAATGGATGAAGCCACTGATCGTGCAATAAACTACACTATCAGGCCTTCCAATAGTGATTGGAGGATTTGGGGGATGCCAAGTTGCTAGTAACCTGAAAATAAGAAATACAAAACACTATGTCAAGTGAAGCGCATGAGTTGCACCTTATGAATCACCTCCGACGTGAGAGTAAGTGAATGATTATGGTATGTGAGTGATAGTAAGTGAAATGATGGTGAAAAGGACTTAGCCAAACTTGAATCATTGCCATCCTATTTATAGTGGAAGAAAATAGGCTCTGACCAACATCTGCACATAAACTGGAGATCATGGGGATGTCATATTAATTTCGGTACCCACTAAGGATAATGTCCCATGTCTCCTATCTTCCGGGCAAGCCTTGACTGAGTAGTGGAAAATGTTTTGACTTGGCCATGAAGAGCCTTTGTGATAAAATCTTCGAAGTGTATACCCCAAAGGGTGTTTACCTCGATTGGTGAATTCCCTTGTGGTAGTGATTATTATGAACGACTTTAAGCCAAAAGAGATTTTAGGATGCCTGCGAAGTCATTCGAAAAGTAGTTTCCCAGATAGGTTCAAAGGGGTGCCTTCGAACTGTTCGGTGGTTACGTCATCAAACAAAAAATAGTACTATTTATGTCTCATATTAATTATCCGGTTTAACATTTTGTAATATTTTTTTTTTCAACTTTGATATTAAATATTTTTGTTTATCTATATAATATTTGATGAAAATTATATCAATAAAAAAATAGTATATTATAAAGAGAAAATATGCTTAAAGGATGGTTACCGTGTTTCATTCCATTTCAATCCCATAGAATTATCATCGACTTTTATTCCATTTCGTTTCTTCGTAGTGAATGATTTTGTTTCCAATTCCATAGTGATAGTGCATTCCACGCCATCACATTATATTACTAGTACATACCAAACATTATCTTTATTATGCTACAACTTGTACGAAAATACAAATTTAAATAAATCATTTATGACATTTAGATTATTAAAAGTAGAATTTGTAAATTCAAATTGACCTAAATTGTCTCTGTGAATATCTATATAACAAAACTTATTGCTAGAATTAACATCCCTTAAATTGGATCAAACTAAGATAATCAAAAATTTGATATGATTTATGATATGAGAAGTTTATAAATTAGAAGAGTGCATACTTAAACCAACCTGCAACTACATTATATAATGAGTTAACAACATTTTTGGTCCTTGTGGTTTATCAGGTATAACCGTTTTAGTTCAATAATTTAAAAAATAACGGATCCACTCCTGAATTGAGCGACCTATAACAGTTTTGGTCCATTTTGCTAACGTCGTTAGTCATACTTAGTTTGACCGTTAAATATGAGGGTATATTTTTCCTTTTATATATTTAATAAAAAAAATTTTGTGTTAACAACATTTTTGGTCTTTGTGGTTTCCGTGTGTAACACTTCTAGTCTATTATTTTTATTTTTATTTTTGTTTATTTATTTTCTGATTTAACTACATATTTATTTTTCGGTTTCAGTTTATTTTTATTTTTATTTATTTATCTTTTGTTTCTTTTTATTTATTCTTTTTCGGTTTTGATTTCTTTTTAGTTATTAGTTTTTCAATTTCAGTTTCTATTTATTTTATTAATTTTTTATTATTTTTTTGTTCCAGATTTTTTTTCTTTTTTGTTTATTTATTTATTTTTTGTTTCTTTTTATTCATCTTTTTTTTTCGTTTCTTTTTGATGCAAAAATCTAAGAAATATATCAATTCTTTTGTTGATATAATTAACTAGATAAGATTTATTTGTTTTTATTTTTGTACATCAAATAATTGACTAGATAATATTTCTTTGTTTTTATTTATTTTTGTATTATCAAATAAAGTACAAAACAACAATATAAAAGGTGCGGTGAGATGGGAGGTTTTTTCGTTGAAATAATTAACTAGATAAGTGTAAATAGATAAAGGCACGACGTTTTTTTTTTCTTTTTTAGTTTGGTTTTTCATATGCAACCAAAATCCGCCCCAAACATTCGACTTTTTTAAAAATCAAAATCATCCTCGTCGGTTTTTCATTTGGTTCGGTTTTTTGGTTTTTGTGCTCACGCCTACTCAAAACACTCACATAGGTAGGGCTGAGCATCGGGCCGATCCCGACCCGGCCCGACCCGAATCCCGACAAGCCGGCAAACACAAACCGACTCCCGACCCCGACAAGCCCGACATGCCCGACTAACATGATTCGGGACTCGGGATCGGGACGGGATTCGGGATTTGATCGGTTTTGTTTGTTGTTTTTTGGTTTTCGGCCCGTCCCGACCCGATCCCGACAAGCCTGAAACCCGACTAACCGAAAAACAAAAACCGACTCCCGACCCCGACAAGCGCGACTAACATGATTCGGGACTCGGGACTCGGGATCGGGACGGGATTCGAGATTCGGTCGGTTTTGCTCACCCCTACACATAGGTGTTAATAAATAGGGTTGAAAAATAATGAAGTGGTTGGTATTTGATAGAATAATGTGGTTAAAGAAGATGCAAATAGGGTGAAGAGGTGTTTGAATTTTAGTTTTCTATTGTCTGAAGAAAATAGAGATAAATGGGTAATTGGGTTTGATACTATAAGTAAAAAAATTAAAAAGAATAAAAATAAATAAAATAAAAAATTAACTAGTTTATTTATCCGTAAATCAAAATCTAAAAAAACAAAAAAAGAAATCAACAAAAATCTAATTTAATGAAAAAACCGAAAAACAAATAAAAGCAAATAAATAAAAGGAAACCGAAAATAAATAAATATGAATAAAAAAACCGAAACCAAAAACCAATTGAAAACAAATAAATATAAAGAAACCGAAAATAAATAAATAAAAACAAAAATAAAAGAAGTCGAAACCAAAACTAAAAACAAATAAATAAAAGAAACTTGAAACCGAAAAATAATAATAATACTAATAAACAAATTGATGATAATAATAATAATAATAATAATAATAATAATAATAATAATAATAATAATAATAATAATAATAATAATAATAATAATAATAATAATAATAATAATAATAATAATAATAATAATAATAATAATAATAATAATAATACGATGCTAAATGTGCAGATATTGGATATGGGTTTCTCCCCTCTCCTTTCTTCTTTTGGGAACTTGAGAAGGACGTCAGAACTCTTCTAAAAGCAGACAGGCGATTATCTCTATGACCAAGACATTGGGCGCGGCTACTGTTCATATTTTTAATATGATTGGTTTTACTATTGCTAGAGGTGTGGGAGCCCAGTTAGTTTCTCGGGTTCCCACTAATTTTTGTAAATCCTATGGTTTTCTAATAAAAGTGTTGATTTATAATAAATAAAAAAAAAAAAAAAAAATAAATAAATAAATAAATAAAATAATAATAATAATAATAATAATAATAATAATAATAATAATAATAATAATAATAATAATAATAATAATAATAATAATAATAATAATAATAATAATAATAATAATAATAATAATAATAATAATAATAATAATAAAGTCCAAAATAGTAAAGTCCATGTGGTTTGCCCCGTGTCTCGCTTTACATCCTTAAACTTTTTTTTGGCACAAAATCATCCCTACGTTAGTAAAGTTGGCACAAATACATCCCTCAGTTAGTAAAATCAGTTAATGAGGACTAATGGTGCAAATATTTCTCCGTTATCTCCTAACGAAAGAGTAAAAATTTGCATCGTTAGTCCTTAGGACTAACGATGCAATAAAATTTATTGCATCGTTAGTCCTAATAAACTCTTCTGTTTATTTTGGGGTTTCGACCATAACATCAAACTAATGCCAAAGACCCATTTTTTTACTTATAGTTTACCAGATTTTCACCACTTTGGTGATTGACCATAACAAACATCAAACCGAGCTTACCAATTTACAAAATGGAAGATTATGCTAAGCCATAAGCTCAATGACTCCCCCCCCCTCCCAACTGTGGTCCAACCGACCCTCAATAAAACCAAACGCGACTCCAACTATCTCAGCAAAAGAAGAGAAACAAGAAAATTAACACAAGTGTTCAGAAATTAAAACATGGTAAATACATAAAAGCAAAAGAATCAATTAAACCTTAATGAGATCCTTGGTGAAAATCTATCAGGAGAAAAAGAATCAACCCAGAATCCAATTTCAAAGCTGCTATACTCGACCCAAACAAGAATCCCACAACCAACTTCAATAAAACCCTTATGAATGCTATAACCTACAATTTGTTTATCACATATTTGGTGGGTGTGTGTGGAACTCTTGTGGGTCGGCAGCCACGTAAAAGAAAATAAAAAGGGTTGTTTTATCATGGCCTTCGCATCCTTGAATCTGTAAAAGAGGCAATTTTTTGCTAAGTTCTCTATCAATCCTCTTCTTCAAGGATGTCTTGTGATCAAGTCTTGGGAGATGAAAGTGACCCATGAAGCCTTCAAGATCTATGTTTTAGAGGGTTGACCCTCGTTGGAAGCGTGCGAAGTGTAGCAGAAAAAGAAGATGGGACAAAAGAAATCATAAATTGGTATCCATTTTTCTGTTACC
>CM040239.1:72790215-72871723 GCA_022545495.1 Chrysanthemum lavandulifolium | reverse complement strand
TTTTTAATAAAAATCCGTTGACTCACGGAAAAATAAAATAATAATAAATGGAAACCAGATTGACTGACGGTCAAACCTAAGAAACCTATGTCTGTAACTCGATCGGGTCGATTAAAACCTGCTTTTAAAACATCACGGACATACATTTACATCTTTTTCAAATGAAACAGTTGGCAATCCAAAATTACATTTTGTTCATTGAAAATCTTCTAGAAATATAAAGAACACTAATGTTAATTCACAAGACTCATTATATATATATACTAATCATGGGAGGAAAACAAGGCAAAGATGCATTAATTGCAAAGTTTAACAACTTGGCGTAAATAGTCCCGAGTTGCTGGCTACCGCAAAGAAGTCCAAACATTAAATGCAAAGTTTCACAACTTGGCAAAACAAATCCCTAAGGTTTAAGGGCGTTGCAAGGTAAGTCCCAGAGAATTAATTGCTAACTATAGCAACTTGGCAAAATTAGTCCCTAAGGTTTAAGTGTCGCTATAAAGTAAGTCCTTTAAGTTAATCCACGCATCGCGGGTTTCCACACTCGTATATACTATTAGGCAAGACAAAAGTTTTGCAACATTAATTGCTAACTTTCGCAAGTTGGCAAAAATAGCCCCTAAGGTTTAGGTGTCGTTGCAAAGTAAGTCCTGTAGCACTAATAACTTTCGCAAGTTGGCAAAAATAGCCCCTAAGGTTTAGGTGTCGTTGCAAAGTAAGTCTTGTAGCATTAATTGCTATCTATAGCAATTTGGCAAAAATAGTCCCTAAGGTTTAAGTGTCCTTGCAAAGTAAGTCCTTTGTAGCCATGAAAATAGTCCCTAAGGTACAAAAGCAATCTCGCTGCATCGCGCGGGTTTCCACACTCGTTATCTTGTAACTGTAGATCAAAAATTGGACATACATTTACATTGTGAAGATAGAATCAATGGCGGAAGTCAATTATTTTTTTAACTGATTTTCCCGTCAAATCGTCATGAAAAGAGATAAGTTTTGTGAAAATTGTTGCCGAAACTCGCATTCAAGAAATTTCTTTTATTGAACTTGTTAGGTTACTAACAAATTTTTACAAGAACCAAAATCCAAATTTAGTTAGAACTCCTTATCTTGATCTCTTAACGTAATTTTTGTTAAAGTATATAAGATTGTTTGTTTTAAAATAATATTATGTTTAGAAGATATTTTGTAATCTTAATAATGAAGGAAGCTTAGCTAGTAAGCATCCTTATCTTCTAAGGAACCTTAGTTAGGAAGTATTCTTACTTCCTAATAAACCTTAGACATTAAGTATCCTTAGCTCTTAAGGATATTAGATATTTAGTACTCTTAGCTAGGAAGTATTCTTAATTATCAAGGATACTTAAATATCTACCAAGTTTTAGCTATTAAGTACTTGCTTACTAAGAATACTTAGAAGCAAAGAAAAGTTTATGTATTAAGTTTTGTAATTCTATAAATAGATGTAAAAGGCTAAAGATGAAATACATCACTCTAGCCTTTCCAATTCTACTTTCACTTATCAATTCTATCTTAAATTTACACTTGTGCTCTCTGTGAAAATTTATATCAGCAAACTTGTTGTTAGTGCAGAATCTGTCAAACATTTACAGTGGTATCAGAGCCTCTATTCTTAAGGGGTTGTGCTATTACTCGAGAGAAACACGTGAGGGAGTGAAACACTTTCGAGATTCAACAAAAAATCAGCCTAGACATGGCATCTAGTGCAGCTACTGCTCCTGCAATTCCAGTATTTTCTGGAGTGCATTATCACATTTGGGCAGTAAAAAAGAAAAAATACTTGAAATCTCAAGGTTTATGGAAGGTTGTAGAGACTGATGAAAGTCCTCCGGCACTCGGAGAAAACCCAACGGTTGCTCAGTTAAGAACCTTCGAGACTGAGTCGCTAAAGAAGGACAAGGCGCTAACCTGTTTGCATTCAGGTATCTCCGATCAAATTTTCACCTCCATAATAGACTTGGAGACACCAAAAGCTGTGTGGGATAAACTCCAAGAAACCTATGAAGGTACTGATAGAGTAAAAGATGTCAGATTATTAACTCTCAAAAGAGAGTTTGAATTATTAAAAATGAAAGATGATGAATTGGTGAAAGATTACTCTACAAGGATGATGGATGTGGTTAATCAAATAAGGCTTCATGGATAAGTTGTGAAAGACCAGAAAGTAGTTGAGAAGATGATGATTAGCATTCCTCCGAAGTTTGAAGCGAAAATTTCCGCCATAGAAGAGTCTTGTGACCTGAATACGCTTACGGTTTCTGAACTAACTAGCAAACTCTAAGCACAAGAGCAAAGAGTTTCTATTAGATCAGAGGAGAAAGTTGAAGGTGCTTTTAGAGTATCTTCTAAAAGTAACAAGGCATGAAATTCAAAACGAAGAGGAAATTTCAACAAAGGAAACAATAGAGGCTCTACCTCACAAAACTCTTCTTCAACATCAAAGAAAGGTATTTTTCCTCCATGTAATATTTGTCAAAACACAAATCATCAAGAAGCTGATTGTTGGTTCAAAGATAAACCAAACTTCAAGTGCAATTTTTGCAACAAATTTGGACATGTCGAGAAGTATTGTAGAGCAAAGAAAACTCGTGGCAACACACAAAGAATTAACCAAGCAAATGTTTCCGAGGAGGACCAGGTTGATGATGAGCATTTGTTCATGGCGTCGCATCTTGATAAACATCCAGATAATCTTATGTGGCTTTTGGATAGTGGATGCACAAGTCATATGACTCATGAAAGGTCTTTCTTTATTAGTCTCGACACTACAGACAACCCAAGAGTGAAGTTGGGAGATGGATATTATGCTCGAGCAAAAGGAAGAAGTACTATAGCTATCAACACAACGAAAGGTACCAAATACATTTCTAGAGTCTTATATGTGCCTGAACTTGACCAAAATATGTTAAGTGTGCCACAAATGTTAAAGAATGGCTATGGTGTTAATTTTAAGAAGGACTCGCGCTATGCTATCACTAATTCTCGTGATTCTCAAATAGCTAGCCTTGATATGGTAAACAATAGTTATTACTTGAAGCTTGATGTTGCAAATGCTAGTGCTTTTAGTGTTATCGAAGATGATAGTATGAAATGACACAAGAGATTTGGCCACTTCCATTACGTAACACTTAAGCATATGTATGATACGGTTAGTCAAAGATATGCCTCCCATTAGTGAAGTTGATTCCAAGTGAAGGTTGTGAATTGGGAAGAGTCGCAGTTGCCTTTCTCAAAAGTCAGTGTGACGAGAGCCATACACAAGTTAGAAATCGCATTCGATATTTGTGGTCCTATGTCACACCATCTTGGAGCGGTAATAAATATTTTGTTCTTTTCATTGATGATTATACAAGAATGTGCTGGGTTTATTTCCTTAGCAGCAAAGCTTCAGTATTTTCAATCTTTAAAAGTTTCAAGAAACTTGTTGAAGTACAAAGCGACACTACTTTACGTATTCTGAGAACTGATAATGGTGGAGAATACACGTCAAACGAGTTTGAAGAATTCCTTCGACAACAAGGAGTAATTCACCAAGTTACAGTTCCATACTCGCCTCAACAAAATGGTGTTTTCGAAAGAAAGAACAGAACGGTTATGGAGATGGCGAGATCAATGTTGTTTGAGAAGAAACTACCAAAGACATTTTGGGCCGAGACAGTAGCTACATCGGTATATTTGCTAAACAGATTAGCAACAAAAGCTGTGAGTGGTAAGACTCCAATTGAAGCTTGGTCGGGAATCAAACCATCAATTCAACACTTAAAAGTCTTCGGGTCTATCTCTTATTATCATATTCCAGAAATCAAAAGATCAAAGCTTGATGCAAAAGCCAGAAAAGGCATCTTTGTCGGCTATGCAACAAATTCAAAAGGATATAGAATTTATGATCTCACTGATAGTAAAATTGCAATCAGCAGAGATGTGACTTTTGATGAAGGAGCCACTCGACCGGAATGCGGAAGAAGTTAAAAGACATGTAGATATCGCGGATGAAACACATCATGATGAAGTTGATATTCCGAATTTGGTATTGAAGATACAACTGACACTGATGTGTTAAGAACAAGACCGCTTGTTGATGTTTACGAGTCTTGTAATTCTGTTATTGAACCTGAAAGTTATATGGATGCCTCCAAGCATTCTGAATGGATTGATGCAATGAAATCTGAAATTTAAATGATCAAGAAAAACAACACATGGAAGCTTGTTGACTTACCAGAATGGAAAAATGCAATAGGTGTGAAATGGGTCTACAAAACAAAATTTCAGCCCGACGAATCAATTTACAAGCATAAAGCTAGATTGGTCGTAAAAGGCTATTTTCGTGTTTCCTGTAGACTTGGAGACACTTTTGCTCCGCTGCTCGTCATGACACAATCAAGTTATTATTAGTTATACCGTCAACGAAATTGGAAAATTCACCATCTTGATGTCAAATCAGATTTTAATGGTGAACTTGAGGAGGAGATTTATGTAAGACAACCCAAGGTTTTGAAGTAGTTGGCCAAGAAGAAAAAGTTTATCGGCTCTACAAGGCACTTTATGGTCTTAAGCAAGCACCAAGGCTGGTATGCTAAAATAGATGCTCATTTATCGAATCATAACTTGTGGAGGAGTTCAAGTGAGTCAACTCTTTATGTGAAGCAATTTAATTCTCAAGAGAAATTGATTATCTCTTTATGTTGATTTCTTACTTGTGATTGGAAGCAACGATGATCTTGTTAAGGATTTTAAGAAGCAAATGGAATCGAATTTGATATGTCGATTGGGACTAGTATCCTATTTTCTTGGCATGGAAATCAAGCAACCACCCAAAGGTGTTCATATTTCTCAAAGAAAGTATGCTAGTGATTTGCTTAAGAAATTCAAAATGTTCTTATGCAAACCGTTACTTCGCCACTAGTCTACAAGTGCAAGTTGTCAAAATATGATGGAAAGAAGCTTGTCAATCCAACTCGATATAGAAGCATTGTTGGAAGCTTACTATATTTAACAATCTCGAGACCAGATTTAGCCTTTGCAGCTAGTTTTCTATCAAGGTTTATGGGTGAACCATCTAGTTCTCATTTAGGAGCTGCAAAGAGAGTTCTAAGATATGTGAAAGGTTCTCTTGATCTTGGAATTATGTTCGAAAGAAACAAAGATGTGAAACTTGAAGGATATGCTAATAGTGATTGGGCCGGAAGCATTGATGATTCAAAAAGTACTTCTGGTTATATTTTTACTCTTGGTTCGGGTGTATTTTGTTGGAACTCCAAAAATCAAAGCGTTGTCGCACAATCTTCTGCAGAGGCAGAATATATAGCAATTGCGGGTGCTGTAAATCATGCTATTTGGATTCGAAAATTATTGACCGATTTGGATCTAACTCAAGAAGTTCCAACTGTGATCTTCTCCGATAACAAGTCTGCTATTGCTATAGCAGAAAATCCCGTGCAACATGGAAGAAAAAAGCATATCAATGTCAAGTATCATGCCATTCGAGAAGCTGAGAAGAATGGAGATGTCAAGCTCAAATACTGCACATCTGAAACTCAACTCGCAGATATGCTTACAAAGTCAATTACCGGAAAGAAGCTAAATTATTTCAAGGCTCAGCTTATGACTACCAACAACAATCTTAAGGAGGAGTGTTAAAGTATATAAGATTGTTTGTTTTAAAATAATATTATGTTTAGAAGATATTTTGTAATCTTAATAATGAAGGAAGCTTAGCTAGTAAGCATCGTTATCTTCTAAGGAACCTTAGTTAGGAAATATTCTTACTTCCTAATAAACCTTAGACATTAAGTATCCTTAGCTCTTAAGGATATTAGATATTTAGTACTCTTAGTTATGAAGTATTCTTAATTATCAAGGATACTTAAATATCTACCAAGTTTTAGCTATTAAGTACTTGCTTACTAAGAATACTTAGAAGCAAAGAAAAGTTTATGTATTTTTTGTAATCTTAGAGCAGTCGGTATGCAAGTTATTAACACGCCAAACCAACTCAAAATTAAACAATTGGCATGCCAAATGCATACCATGCAACATGTGATAGTTGAGTTAAAAGGAGTTTGAGCCACTCAAATGGCTCACGCCATAGGCTTTTTTTTGTGTTTTTTTTTTTTTTTTTTTAATTGTGAGTGAGTGGGTATATTTTGTGGGGTATTTTGTGGGACCCAATAACATGTTATTGATGTGTTATGAGGGAGGGTGTTTTAGTTATTGGTGTGTTATTAAAATGTGTATGAGGTGGCGTTGAGGTGGCATACCAATAACGTGTTATTGGTATTGGCCATACCTTGTGCTCTTATAAATAGATGTAAAAGGCTAAAGATGAAATACATCACTCTAGCCTTTCCAATTCTACTTTCACTTATCAATTCTATCTTAAATTTACACTTGTGCTCTCTGTGAAAATTTATATCAGCAAACATGTTGTTAGTGCAGAATATGTCAAACATTTACAATTTTGTCAATAGAGTATCATATAATAATTATTTTATTTTTAGGTCACACAGTCCTCATATTTTTATATTATCTTCATTTTAATCTATTATATATAATAAAATAAGCTTTTGTACAAGCCTACTAAACACAGTGCATTAAAAATTGGTTTAATGTCATACCTTATTTAGCTTCAAAGTATAATTGTTTTATGCAATACGTTTTTAGAATTCATAATTTTCAATCAATAAAAGATTAAAACTTCTTCTATACACCAAACCACAATAGCATATCTCCCACACCGAATTCAAACACAATCAATATTCTTTTTGGGCTTCATCACTTTGCCAGTGATTCATCTATCAACATCTTAACATTGGTATGTTTCGATTGTTCTTCGATTTAGTTTTATTTTGATTCAAATATTATATAAAACTCGATTGATTATGTTAAATTTATTTTTTTGTATGCAAACTCTTAGGGTTTCGATTGAAATCATACAATTGCAAATCAAAACACACACACAGTTGCAAATTAAAATGCCAACATCATTCAAGATCAAGATTTTGATATGATTATATCTCGAGTCCATATCAGTGGTAATGCATAATTTCTATGTCTTTTTAGTTTTTTCAATTAAATATTGTCGCCGATTGATTTTGATATGTGTGATTCGGTTGTTATAATATTTTTTCAATTTGATATGTGGGATAATTTATATATTTGATATCGAGAAAAGAGAACAGTTGAAAGATCCGAAAGATGTTTTCCGTGATATAACGGTTAGTATGTGTTATGCATTTTTAATGAATCGCTTTAAAAAAATTAGGCTTTATATCTCTGCTTATAGGGTTTTAAAAATTAGGGTTTTTATATCCGCTTTCGAATAATTGTGTATTTGTCGTAGCATACGCTTTATTTGAAGGTCGCGTAGAAGATGTTCGATGGAATGTTCAAGAGAAAGGAAAATGTGGGAGGTAATCATTTGTGCTTGATTTAGTATTTAATCATTCGAGCATTGCTTATGAATTATAGAATCATTAGAGTCTCCTCGAGGCAAGTGATTAGGCTAATTTAAATTTAATATTTTAATATAATTAGATATTGTATGAAATCCAATGCGCCTCACGTGATGGACGAATTGTGATGTAAATTAAGGTATTTTTATTTATGTGACTCGATTAATTATGGTGTTGTTGCTTTTCATAAAAAAAATTTTGTGACTCATTACTTTTCTTTCTTAGGAAAACAAAATCGGTGTTTCAGCCCACCATACCGGATAGTGAACAGCATGCTTATGCTATTACGACTCTACATAAATCAAGGTAAAAATAATAATTATGTCATTGGTGTGTAGGCTAGGATGTGTACATAACGACATGGATCATCATGGCAAAAGGATGGTTATGTGGTCAGTGAGTCCCGATTCTCAAAGTACTTTTAAGGCTTATGGAAGAGGAACATTAGGTACTATATATTGCCCCATATCTTTATGACTCGGTTTTGAACTTTTGATAATGTATTGAGAAGTTTTTAATCTATTCGACACGTGAGATTTGTATGGGGTTAATTGATCCGTCGTGGCATGTGTTTATAGATGATGTTTTGTAATGATAGATATTGTAGCATCTTGGATTATTGAGTCACTTTTATGGTTTTGTTCATGGAGAATTATATGCAAGAAAGGTTAATTCTTAAATCTTTTGAATATGTTTGATCATGATTCCTAACTCTCCATATTGGTTTTTATGTGATGAGTTTGTAGGAAGTGCTCGAAAATCAAAGATAGCTCTCAATAGTCCATGGCGCTTGTTGGATTGTTGTCTCTATTTGACCGCTAAGACATGAAAGTGTCGAGACCATTCATGTAGTTTTATATCTCTAGAACGCCAAGATGATTACCGTAATCATCATGTTTACTATTATGATACAATCATTCTTCTATCATGTAGAACAATAGATATCGAAATTTGCCGATGTTTAAGCTTTTCACCGTGTTTTTTTCAACACGTCAACCATATTTTGCATTCTAAATTATACACGCCTCATCACGACTTCAAGCATTAGAAACACAATTACACATTCAAACACTATATTCTGCAGCGCGTTTTTTTCATCTAATTGTCGGATTCTGATTACTTTGTACCCCATATTCACTGGAAAAACGCATTGCCAAACACCCCGTTACTCAGTATGATATAATGATGTGTGATATATGGTGTTGTTTGTTACAGAGCAAGGTTAAAGATCTTGGGCTAAAGGGGCATACAGAAAATGCATATAAGCTGTGTTGGGAACCTGAGCATTCTGATTTGATTGCCACCGCATCGAGTTACAAGACCGCTCACCGGATGTTCGCAGTAAGTATGCTTAATGGTTACCGAACTTTTCTTAGCCCATTTTGATTATCGGATCGATTTCACCGTGTGAATGAATGGGTCAAGTTCTAACCCATTTTGATGTATCGGGCCCAATACTTACCCATTTTGATGATCGTGGTGAAGTTACTGCCTATATTGATACTTACAGAATATTTTTAGTTATTCTTAAAGTATGTATGAATCGGGCCAGTTTTCTTATAGTTCCTAATACGCTGTTTTTACTGAAACTACAAATATGAGATAAATCTGCTTTAGATTAGAATATCGACACTTTTTTGAACTGCAATTCTCAAGTTCTTATGAAATGTTAAGTGAATCAAAATTGTTGTGACTTCAAGAGTTATAGATTCTTAAGTAGGATTGGTTACAACGCGAAGTGGAATAGAAGGTGCAGAAACACGGTAACCATATACGTAAAAATGAGACATAAATAACTACTACATAAGATGAAAACTCATCAAGGATTGGTTACAACGTGATTAGCAAAAGAGATTCGGAATTCGACATCGTGAAATGAGTCGGAGTGAAATGGGTCAATAAGTGCTATTGAAAACAGGACGGGCTGGTTTAAGTTGACCAGGGATTATATTTATACGTATTTTATACATAATTTTTCCAGTTTTTCGTTACTGATTTGTTAGAGGAGTAAAGTTCATCAATTTTACTGATGTGTTATGTAGAGTTTTATTTCATGTTGAATTAGATTGCACTAAAAAAATGAGTGGAATAGAAGGTGCGGAAGTTGTTGATGACTTGGTTACAACTAAAGGTACTGCATAATACACTTTTGGAATTGATAACGGGTAATGGGTTTAATCTAAAAGGGTCATTATGTGTTACTGATAAAAGGACGGGTCGGTTTAGGTTGATCTTACATCACATTTAGTTCATTATGTGTTACTGATAATAGGGACTCACTTTTGACAGGTAGTATTTATATTTCATCAACCCTAACAACTCAATAATTTCGGTAAGTTCTAATTGTATTGAATCGATTAGGTTTGTATTATTGCTGATTTTTTTTATGTTTATGATGTGATTGAAAAGTAGTGGAAACCCATATATCCGATTGAAAATTAATGAATTTGATTTTTTTTTATCTATTTTTGTGTCGAGTGTTAGTTGATTCATCATCTTCACAGTCTTTTTTTTTATCTATTTTTGTTTTCAGCAGGTTTTATATGTAACAGGTTTCTATTAGTTTTTTCAATTTAATTTTGTGTCGATTAATTTTGATATGTGTGATTCGATTGTTCTAATATTTTTTTCAATTTGATATGCAGGTGTTCGATTACCTATCTCAAAGTCTCCATTCAGTTTCAATCGAAACATTACATCATTCGATTAGTAAGCATATATGTTAGTTTTTTTCAATTTGATGTCACAGTTTTTTAGTTTAATTATTGTTGATTGTATGTTTAATTGTTAATGTTTATAAGATTTACAGTTATTTTGATTTTGTTTGTTGGTCGGATTATAATTGAATGTTTGTTGATGATCGGTTAAATGTTTCAAGTGGGTAGTTAATGTTTTGGTCTGATTTGAGTAAGAGAACAAAATGACTTTGGGTCAAAATGGGTAGTTATCAAGAAAATTTTTGAAGAGGAAAAATTAGACTCTTTAATGAGTACATGAAATAGAATTGTCTTTGATGATTTAGTGAAATATATGGTTCAACTATCATTAAATGATTATGTCAATAAGGATTTTGAATGCATAAACCGACATTTTATATTATTGTCTCTATTCGATACTTTGAACTTATGTAGTACTTTGAATCGGGATTTTTATTCAATAATATTTTGTGCAACTATGTGACCAAATATCGTATGTGATTTTTGTTATTGTTTATTGCGCTTCGTTGATAAAAATTTGGTATGTGTTATTCTTATAATATTAGAAGAGTTTTCATGAAGATGTCATGAGTAAACCAATTACAATGTGATATTAAATATAACCTTATTTTATTCATAGAATTAATAATGTTTTAGGCTTTTTGTGTTGCCAATGTTTTCTTCTTCAGCCTGTGCAAACAAGAGGTACAATGATCATGCCACCAAAATTGGTGATGAAGGTGGTTTTCCTCCTAACGTCCAAGTAAGTTGTTTTTATCACAAAGATTGACACAAATTAGTTACTTGGTAGTTATGGTGTTTGGTTTAATTACAATATCTTTACGTGATATACTAAAACGAGATGCTCTTTAACGCAACTAGATCCTCTCCTTTTCAATTAGTCTGGCGAAATGAGCACATTGAGTAAACAGTCGTGGTCACATTGAGATACTTTGAGCCTTAAAGTTTTTATTAAAAAGTAGTTGGTGTATCGCACTTTTGGTCGCTTTTATATCAAGCTATTTGTTTAATTTGGTTCGCTTGATATATAACACAACCGAAATCATCAACCCATATATATGCCTCCACTTTCTTTATTCATCCATTCAACTGATTTTATTCAGATGTTAATGATGGCGCCTGATGGGGCTTCAAGTGGTTGGAAATAGTGGTGCGTCTGCCATGTGTTTTAGGTGTAATCAACCGGCCATTGGGCACGCGAATGCCCTGCTAACTGGTTTTGAAGGTACAGTTCAGTTTCAACATAATTTTCCTGATAGAAAACTTGATACACTGCCCTTTAATTACATATATTTGAGTTTCGACAAAATGGCTGAACGTTAGTCAAATAAGCTAAAATTTAAAAATGATAAAAGATGTGTTTATTTTTGGTTACAACGAATACTTGCGTATTCAAAAGGGATGCATTTTTTACGCAACAGGCAACTAAAGCAAACAATTTCAAAGAATCCCTTATTTCATAGAAATGAGCATTTTTTTAGTGCTCGGATGAAACTGCTTATTTCAGTAACGGGGTGTTTAGAATTGCTTCTTTAAGTGTGTGTGAATTGGCAATTGCCTGATAAAGCTTCTCAAGCATGTAAGCGATTGTAAACACTATACTGAAAAGTTTTTATCTCCTAATTTTGAGTTGGTTGTATTGCAGGCTGTTGCATTAGCCAACTTAATGGTTCCGTGGATGAGCTTCATAGCTACATGTATCAAAATGAAACTGTAACTAAGGCATAAGTTCTCGACGGTAGAAAACCAAGGTGATATCGATGGTGCTATAAGCTCACAAAATGCAACAAGCGAGGTATAAAAGAAACAAAATCTATAAATGAAACCACAGCTAATACCGAGGAGTGAATGAAACACCTTGAGAGTTCAAGGAAGAAGCGGGGAAAATCCATTGATTCTCAGGTAATGAATCCTCAAACTAATTGCTCTTAGCCGGCTATACGAATAGTCTGAACCTTTGATTAGAACTTAGCAGGCTATACGAATTACTAAGAGGTTAGGAAACTTAAAACCCGTTTGACCATCCCCTTTAAGCTGAATTTTTTATGTTTGACCAATAAGACCTTCTATAGATAAAACACAGCCCAATCGTCTCATTCATAAGTAAATGGCTCAAAACGACCATCTATTCTATACCCGACAAGGATTTAAGCAAATAAAATTGTACATCATTACTGTGACATAACAAAATAATCAATGATTAGAGATAACTTGTGTATGTAACTAAATATGTCTTTAAGATTACTCATAAGGTCCGCTACGATGTTCTCCAAGCTTTTCATTTTATCTACGCCAAGTTCAAACCTTTATTTGAAAGAATAACTTATGATTTTACCCCACTTTGCTGTATCGTAAGGGTCTACGGATGATGTACTATGCAAAGGAGTTAGAAGAAGTATGTACAACCCATGTATCCTATGTGATTAGTATTTATATAAAGCCATCTTTTTTGTTTATAAAGGAGTCAAACTTAGTGGTTGATTTATATGTATGCAGGGTGAAGACTAAAGCGGACTATGCTTGGTGATTGGTCTAAAGGTACAAGTTGTTTCCGTTGTGTGAAGTAATCATAAGTGTTTAGTAAATATCATAGAGAACTTGTAACACCCCAACCCGACAAGGGTAAAGATATCAAAATACGGTTTCATATCAGAACTTTAAATAATATTCAATAGCGGAAGCCTTTACAAAATAGTCAAAAGAAAACATAAATAACTTAATAATCAAAATAAATATAAGATCTCTAGGGTAAAGTCTTGCTCTCAACTCTACTCTCAAACCCAGATCAGCCATCCCACAAGCTCATCTTGAATGCTTAATACCGCCGCAGAAAAGAAAGTGCGGCCGAGCTTACAAAGCCCAAAGAAATGATATAATAGAAACGGAAACTAAACAAAACAGAAATGCAAACTGAAACAAATGAAACAAATAACGAAGTCGCAGCGGAATAAGAATGATGAATCATTGAGGATTCTGCGGAAACACATATTCGCAGAAATCCAGAAGAACACATAACAAATAAGAACCAACACATAGCAGTCACACATACCAATGAGAACACCTTACAAAACTATAATTAAATGAACTAGAGGCATAACATAGCAGATAGTAAGTTAACAGGCCAGACATTATGAATTAAACCATTTTCCCAGATCAAACTTTAGTATAAGCGAATTTAAACATGACAGTCACACATACGTATATAAAACACAGAGACAAACTATAACTCAATAGACCAAGACATAACATAGTCATTAGCAATTATCGTAATGATATCATAAGTTAAACCAGTTCTCAGATCAAATCTTAACATCGCAGAGTTTTAACATAGCGTATCAAACATAAGCGTATATATACCCTAACGTATAGGCAAAGTTCACCGATTAATCGAACAATCATACTTACTAACTTTCGTGATACTTACCTTCACACTATCACATTCATCTCACGTATCAACGAATTCACATAACGATAAACTAACATAACATCGATGACAAAGATGCTAATCATATTTAAACACATTAATCATAACCTAGCATAGTAGACGGTAGTCACATAACCATGTAAAAGCATAATCACCTTCAATAAACATATAATAAACCCGATTTGTAAATAGAAGCATTGGAAGCTACCTAATCATAAACGAGTTCATAAAATGTAATTAATGATAAGGTTTAGTCATCCACCACGAGCCCGTAAACATATCGATCATAGCATATCATAGTAACCATTGTATTCGGAGGTGACCTCGGAATACCTTATATAATATGAGGGAGACCTCGTGTAACCAATGGAGTAACTAGGTCCCGAATTTGTGAAGACGCCAGACGCATACCTACATCATTCACCGCACAAATCATATCGATAACATATCGATCTAGGATGCATCCATACGCCCTTCATACATATACAAAATATGCTCCACCATCCAGGGACGCGTGGCGAACATCACTCTATCGCCTCTAGAGTCATATCGAGGTGCATCATCGACACGGACATGGAACCCCATGACTAGTGAAATATTTGGCCTGGTATCAAACCAACTTAGGTCAAACAGTTGTCATAAATGACATGATCATAATTCATCATAAGGTCAATGATATATATATATCAAGTTTCATATCATAAAGTCCAAATCAAATATTTCATAATTCAAAAATCAGAGTTCAGATAAGCAACAGCTCAAACAAATCAGAAAGGGTTCATAACAAATGTTCAGAAGTCAAAGGTTCATATCTCAGTCATATATCATGCATTGATAAGCGGAAGTTCATAATCAAATGTTCTAATCAGAAGTTCATAATCTTAAATTCAAATCAGATACAACAAGATTCAACATACAGAGGTTCATACAAACAGAGATTCACATAAACAGAAGGGAATCATAGCAATGGCATAGGAAATCCTAATAAGCATAAGAGATATGACAAATGAAAGAAATCATGAGAAACCTTTACTAAAAAGGTCGTAATATCTCACCTTAAAGCAAATGAGAGAAAAGCAAACGAACGAGTGAATCACGAAGATATAATGTCGCTCTCCTTCAACGAATCTACACGGATTATGATTTATTTAATACTTATTAGCATCATTAAAGTTATAACGGATTCATCGTGATTAACATTCTTAGAGTTATAAGTATATTCTCATTTTATAAGTTCATGCATTTGTAAGTGTGTTACCTATTGATATCATATTTTATCTTTCAGCTTAAACTCATATTCGGACCAGACTTTAGCGATTTTTATAAAATACTTACTTAGCTCAAATGAAATCAAGAAAAATCCTGTGGGTTTCCATATGAGTTAAAAGACTCTCCAAAATTGGTGGGTTCTATTTCCATGCTAAATGGCCTACGGAAAATCATAAGTCCAGACCTATCCGTAAAGTGATCGTAAAATACACCTTAAAAGCTTACGCTTATTGGACTTGTTTAGACACCTTGAAAAATCCACAGAACTCCCAGAAATTCATTTATGTCATGAATATCACTCCTGTAAAAGGAGAGCTCCCAATTCCTTATGATTTGAAAATGAAAAATCAAACAATACAACTAAATTTCGCACCCGTTTTCAGCTTTGACACTTGATTTTGTAAAATTCAAAAATACGACTTAGACAACTCGAACCGACCAAACCACTTGGAAAACTTTACTAAGACATAAAATAAACTTTTCCAACAAAAACCCAGATTATTGAACTTATAAAATTGGATATATAACACACAAATTCGACATATGATGCTGTCCGCTTTAGGGTTTATTAAAACCACTATAATCACATGTTTAGACCATTAATTACACTTAGGGTTCCATTCCAATTAGGGTTTCAATTTATTAGGCATGATAGCATTTATATATATGTGATTCGGTTATATATATAGCTTCGACATACTCAAGATCCGATTCATAAAACACGTTACCATACATGTTCTCTTAATTCTTATAAGGTTCAATTCATTATGTTGTTTTTGTTTCAAAAGGTTCGGCCGAAAAGAACACAAGCTCGAATAAAAACAAAACATATTACAATATATATTAACGTAAGGTGTATTAAAGTAAGACGAATAAAACATGTTATACCTTGGCTTGTTGGAACAAAAATCTCGACTCCAATGGTTTAGGGTTTCGGCCGAATGGGAAGAAAAAGAAAGAGAGAGGCAAAAACTAGGGTTCCAAATTGAGGATAAGTAATTGTATATATAGTTAATAGAATTTTCGGTTTAGGGCTTGACATGGGTTGGGTTTCGGCTTGGGTCCAACCGAACAACAAAACCCACACCCCTTGTGGCTCTCTCTTGTCTCTCGGCTTGAGTCCAATCCACCAAACAAACGGCCCATCGGATCACAATTAAACAAATGGCGAGGCCCAAACGAACGGCCCAACTAATTACGCGAGACGTTTAATCTTCGTCGTACCATGTCGATCACGTACACATATTCGTTAAGTTTTAATTATAGATAGGTTAAGTTTTAAATTTCGTTAAATGAACATAAACGTATTTTATAATTTTCGATTTTAAGGGTATTTTAGTCTTTAGTATTCGTTTTGAATTTTAGGGTTTTACAGAACTTGTAGTAATCATATGATGTATCATGATGTGAGTCAGGTATGAATGTATACATGTATTTCACGTACAAATGTATCAAGATGAAAGTTTAGAAGCTTATGATATTTTCGTGACAGGAATCTTTAAATTGTTTTTGTAATGAAGCAAGATATGTTCTTAAAAAGTTAATGATTGTCGTATCATAATGATTCAAACTAACTAAATGACAATCAACAAAAGCTAAGGGCAATCGCTTTCTAAAAGTTGGTTTGATTGTCCCGTCCCCGTGTTCACACATGGACAATCAGACGTTGTCGATCAAGAGTAAAAGTAGGCGGGGTTTGAAGGTTTTCGTTTGTGATCGAATGATAATCTCTCCAAACCCCAACAAATGTCGTGTATCATGTATGTATCATTGGTGTAATCACGTTATATTATACTATAGTTCATTATTTTAATGTTATGAGGTTTATAATAACTCAATTGATCATTAAAATCACACATCATTTTATGTTCGAATAATCTATTTTAGATTGTGAACGCTGATTGTCAATCACTACGACTCACACATATTTTAAATTTAACAAATTTACGTTATAACTTTTATTATCATCTCATTTATCTATTTTTTAAAAATAACCCGGTGTCAACGGGTATCTAAGCTAGTTCAAATATATACCGTAAATACTTTATTCATGTGTAACATCAATTGATCAATGTCGGCAGCTTGATCAATAATTTTCGTGTTTGCATATCAAAGAACCAAGTGACATGGATATATTTTTTTATAAGCCACATTAACACTCCTCGAATATTCAGTGTCATTACTATTTTAGTATTTTATTATGATTAAACAAATAAAAAACTGATTCCGATTTTTAAAGCAAATGTAGGACGTCAGGTTTCATACGTAACATTAAACAACAGATGTGAAAGGGTCCGAATTATTAACTCGTTTCAAACAAGAATATGTTTAGGTTAACTTTGAAAATATTTTGGGGCAGTTTTCGGGCCTAACCACTTGGCGTAAATTTTGCTAGGCCGAAAAAGATAGGGCATTGCGAAAAATTTCATGTGTTTGATCACAACTCTTTCCGGTTAACAAGAAACAACTGAGTGCATTCCTTGACTCTAAAATAGTTTTCGCAATGAAATCTTAGCATTATACACATGTAACTAATCAACGATATATGTTTTTCTAACGAAACTTAACTCCTAAAAATAGTTTAATGGTTCTCACACAAACAAGTATCTCGACCATTTTATTATGTGTATGTTTATACTTTTATGCGCAGTTGTATTAAGCATGCATGTATATTTCTGACGTAGCCACAATGCTATGATTCACCATTGACACAACAACAACAAACCCAATTTCGTCGGAGCATGACAAAAGGAGGTGAAATGTAGACAGATAATTTAAAACGAAAGGTTGCTTATCCCTGAAGATGAAAAAACAAAAAAGTTAAAATGTGCCTTTATACATTACAAGGCATAAACTGCTATTACTAAATTTGCTGACAGATGATATGTATAAAATATAAAAGAATTTAAACAAAAGATACAGATATCAATGAAATGATTGTATCATTCAGCACGTATACACATACACATATTTGGTATTTCTATTATCTTAGTTAAAAACTACTCTAATAATTTTTCACTCGTCTATGTGGGACAAAACCAAAACTTAGTTTTATCTTCAACCTTTTGTTTTAAATGCCTCAAATTTTTATTTACAGCAAAGGTAAGCCCAATTATGATCATCGATGGATATATGAATACTTGTCATTATAGTTACGTCAAAAAATTATTCACATGAGTTACATTGACTGGTTACATGTGCACATATATTCTTGATAACGAAATGGTGCTTGTTGGTGTGACATGCTCTAATGAATAAAGCTTTTGATAAGTAAATTAAGAAACTTCAGCTTAAACAAAATAAAAATGTATATAGGTATACAATTAGACATCTCAAAACAGAAAATTAAGTTGTGTCATCAGACAACTTAAAACAAAACCCGTAGTTATGGAGATTTTGAAAGAATTGTGTCTAAGTTAGACAGTTTGACATCATTCAAAGTTTCAATAACAACGGATGTTTTCACCTCTATTTTATTAGATATAAATCATTCTAATGTTCATTCACCCATCTATGTGGGACAAAACTAAAGGTTGTATGATTGATGATTGTATCTTCAAGCTTTTGTTATAATGAATTAGCTACATGTCAGTTAGCTACTTAGCTAAAGGTTGTATTTTTAAGTTACTAAAATCATCAACGAGTATATTTGTACGTGTCATTTGCGTCATGGAACTTGTGAATAGTAACTGGTTTACGTTAGATTTTGGGTGTGTATGGGTGGTAATAATCCTGATATGTTCTTTGAATCGTGTAGAGATCATTTTTAGATTGAAGTATATCGATCATATATGTCTCGAGTATCACGAAATCCTCAATTACATAAGACAGAGAACAACGTTTTGTTTTTTAGGCACTAGAAATCAAATCAATACAATAAAAGTTGTTATATTTGTTATGTTCTGTAAGAGATCAATAAATAATCAAAAACCATAACCGAAAGTTACTTAAAATCGGTTAAAAGCAGTTGGCGGGAAAGGTTGCAAATGTTGGGGAAAGGGGTGACTTTTGGTGGGAAAAATTGTTCAGGAAGTAAACCGGGTAATACCAAAAGCCCAAAAATCGTTTTGGTTCAGCAAGGGGCTCGACCCTTGACCCCCGCTCTTTGTTAGTGGCGACATCAAGCTAGCTAGAATGAGTGTACACTCCGCACCTTATAACTCGATTGTAAGTTAAACTTGATTAAGCCCTTGATCTCAAGTAAATCACAATTACATAAAATATAAATGATGACACTAAAATCACAATAACAGTTTATATGTTAACATGTAGTGGTATTGGTCATAAAAAAATTATAAAAAGAGTAAAGAGAATTTAAAGGAAGCAAAATAGCTGAACGACCAATGCATATTTTATAAACTACCTTTGACCATTATCCAAAAATAGCTACGAGTATATTAAAATATAAGATAATTTCATGATAAAGATATATGAGACCTATTCTTTGTAACATGTTCTTAACGTGCATAGTAATCCACGATACGTGGAATTTAGATGAGAAATGCTTGGTTTGAAATAGTTATAATCGATAATATGATAAAGACGTTTCTCCAAATCAAAATATAATTATTTGATAAAAATAAATAAAAAATTGAATAGTGATTACGAAAAGCAACTTAAGTTCGATTCCGAAAAACGGAAAAAATTATGGACTTCTTAAATAATCTTTTACATCACTAGTTATAATATATGCTTGACGTCTGAGGTTTAATGAAAAAAATTATTTTGTATTAATATTGAATGTCATGCTTTTAAAAGAATCGTATAATTATATAGTTATAAGCGGTGTTTAAAACAAGGCCATAGGCCGATTAATCGACGATTAAGTCTTTGCAGCCACATCAACCTTTCCGATTATGTAATCGGTCAAACAAATCGGTCAACCGCACATTAATGGTGGTCGACGACGGTTAATGGTGGTCAAACTTGTTTAAAACCTTCATATCTCAATAAAATACTTAAACTACCCATAAAATTGTTTGAATAACTTATGGTCATTGTTTATATCTATTACAATATGTTTTTCAAAAAGAATATTGCCGAAAATACATAAAATTGTCAAAATACCTAAAACTTGTCGAAAATACCTAAAATTTGCGAAAATACTAAAACTTGCAGAATGCTAATCCGATTAATCACCGATTAATCCCGCCTAACCGATTACAAGCTTATGAGGTCGATTGCCGACCACCGATTCACGATTTTTGCAACATTGGTTATAAGTTTTGCATGCACGATCGTTTAAAACATAAAAATTTCATTAGGTAACTCAAGATTTAATTTTATTTACCGACAAAGATGTTGATATTGTTATTTAAATTTTACTATCGATATTATGTTGTATCACAGATGCAAATTTAATAGACATAATGAGTGTTGATAATGTTAAAGATACTTATTTTATAATGAGCGTTGATATTATGTTGATGTTTTATAAAATGTTTTTTAGATAGCGCTATATAAATAAATAAAATTATATGAATCATTATTATAAGACAATCACCAGATATTTATTTTTATATTAAAGTAAACCTTGCTTACAATATGATAGTTATATTCCTGCTTTCGAAATTTAAATATATTTAAAATGTAAACTCACGTCCACGTAGGTTATTTTAAAACGAAATAAATGAGTCCTTATTTAACGATATATAAAAAAAAATTGATACTTATAATCTTATGTAAATTTATATGTTGTTATTTTAAAACAACATATACATTGTATTTTTTAGATATAAAGTTTAAAGGTATAAAGTATAAGTAATTTTGTTTATAATCCAAAGTTATTAAAAAACACGGCTGTTTATAATATTACACTTAACTTTATATAATTTTAAAAATCAACCACTAAAGTTTTATTAATTACCTCATTTTTTTAAGTTTTGTTTTCACAAATTTGACACCTATATTTTTATGTGTTTTTTATCAACCAAATTTCTCCACCAAATTTATTAAAGTTTGGTAAAATCAATTTAATTTCGACTTTATAAACCAATCACATCACACGATTTTCTTCTGACGTGCGAATCGAACTCTCTATTGGCCTAATTTTTTTCAATAAGAATAAATTGACAAAATAATTCTCAAATCTTTTTTATATAATAAAAGAATTACATCATTTCGGAGTGTTTTAGAAAAACCCTTCTCATTGAAAAAAAATTGGGCCAATACCCAATAGTGAGTAATGAACCATTACCCAATAAATTGGGGGAATGTTTTTTCTCCCTTCTTTTCCCACTATTATCATTATCTTTCTCTTTCCCGACATTGAACCAAGCATCAAATAAGTTTTCATCTGTAATGGAATTAGATAGTTGTATTATCATAATTGTAATTCCTTACGTTTGACCTAGTGACCCATGGTACACGTTAATGGGCTGATTGGGCTAGGTTCTATTTATTGGACCAGAAACAAACAAACTCTAATAGTCTAATCACGAATCATGAAAGCATATGATAGACAAATAACAATCTAGGCAAATCAAAAGGATGATCAAACATAAACATAATCAGACTAAACTATTACCAAACAAAAGTAACCCTGAAGTTGTGATTCCATATTGAAACTAACAAAACGAAACTGATAATTGTTATTTACTTGATGAATAAACGAAAGTGTGATTCCTAATACTAGATGGCTAATGGACCGACACAATTGGCATTATTTAACTAACAATATATACGTTACAAGGCATAAACTGCTGTCCGTAAATTTGGTCATATATGATTTCTGTAAAATATAAAAGAATTTAAACAAAAAGGTATGGGCATCCTGCTGAAATGATTGTGACTAACAGCATTCAGCAAGTATACACATATACTTACTTGGTATCTTTATGATTTTATAAACCGCTCTAATATTTTTTCACTCGTCTATGTGGGACAAAACCAAAACTTAGTTTTGTCTTCAACCTTTTGTTTCAAATGCCTCAATTTTTATTTACAGCTTCATGTAATCATGTTGAGTATGTATTAACTAGGGGTGAGCGAAAAAACCGAAAAGACCGAAATTCGACACCGAACCGAACCGAAAATAACCGAACCGAACTAGTAACCGAATCGAATTCGCTAAAACCGAACCGAACCGAACTACTAATTCGGTTCTCGGTTTGGATATGGGTTTTGTAGTTTGAACCGAAAACCGAACCAAAAACCGAATTCATACAAATATATATATTTTTTATATATTTATATATTTTCATGTATATTTTTATATAAATAAATACTCTTAAAAGGTTGTCATAATATAGTAAAACACTTTTTATGTTTGAAATATATTTTTTTGCTAAATATCTATGTAATTATTAATTTTTTTTAAAAAATATAGTGAAATTCGGGTTATTCGGTCAACCCAAGAACCGAACCGAATTAGAATTCAACCGAACCGAACTGAATTTGGTTTGGTTCGGTTCGGTTCTCGAGTTGACCTAAATTTTTTTTTAACCGAATTAACCGAACCGAACAAACCGAAAACCGAACCGATCAACACCTCTAGTATTAACTCGTTAAAACTTGTCTTTTTGGAGTTGTTAGCACAGGTAAGCCCACTTATAATAATCGACGAATGTATGAATACTTGTCATTATATTTACGTTAGAAAATTATTCACGTAACATTGATCCGTTATATGTCCACATAAAAAGGCGTTGATAAACCGTTAATTTCAAAGATGAATTGTATGGGAAAAAATAAAAATAAAAAAAACGATCAAGTAAGGGTGAAAATTAAAAGTGCAGCGTCTTTTCAATTCTGCGTCTACGTAATATATTTTGTTAAAGAATGGGTAACAACACGTTTCAAATTTTTTCGATCTAATTAATATGACCATTGTTAGTATAGGTTCTGGGTCTCTGGCGAAAAATTTGCGAGCTTAGTCCTCTAGACTAACGATCGTTAACTAAATGATAACGACCGTTAAAAAAAAAAAAAAAAAAAAAAAACTTTTAAATTTTTTTATAAAAAATGTAAATTTTTTTAAAAAAACATAAAAATTAAAAAAAAAAAAATAACTTTTTAAAAAATTTTAAAAAATGTAATTTTTAAAAAAAAAAAAAATTTTTTTTTAAAAGAAAATCGAAAATTTAAAAAAAAAACGTAAAATTTTTTAAAAAGAAAACGAATTTTTTTTTTAAAAAAGCGTAAAAATTTTTATTTTATTTTTTAATTTAATTTTTTTTAAACGAAGATTTTTAAAAAAAAACGTAAAATTTTAAAATTTTTTAATTTTAAAAAAAGCGTAAATTTTTTTAAAAGTTTTTTTTTTTTTTTTTTTGTTTTAACTAGTCGTTATCATCTAGTAACGGTCATTAGTCCTAGAGGACTTGATCAAGAAATTTTTCGCCAAGCGACCCTAGAACCTACTACCAACAAGTCATATTAGCTAGATCGAAAAAATTTAAAGTATGTTAATGCAATTTCAACCCTTAACAAAATATATTACGTAGACGCAGAATTAAAAGACGTTCAGACTTTTACACTTTCACCCTCAAAGAATGATGAAAGAATTACATCTGATATCATTCATGATTCCTGTAACCACGCATGTTTGTTACCTCTATTGTATTAGATATAAATCACTTTAATGTTTGTTTACTTACCTATGTGGGACAAAAGTAAAACTTATTTGTATCTTCAAGCTTTTATTATAATGCTGTTAGCTTCATCTTGAATACATATTAGCATTAAGTTAGAAAATATGAATACACGTACATAGAACTAATGAAAATTTTGTGTATATGGAATATCAGTTTAAACAAAAAACAATCATTTCGCATGTATAAAAATAAGCAATTTGATGCAACTCTGGCTCCGATTCTCAACTCTTTATATCACAAATCACAATGTATGAATAATGCTTTACACCTCAAGTTTACACGAGAGATATAGAACCACCAGTTCGGCAGCCATTTGAGCGAAACAGCCATGTTGAAAGCACAAACAAAAACAGTTATAGTGGCAACAATTACGTAACAATCATTTTTTAGATCGACAACTAAGTATCTCACAATAAGCACAATATATCTCAACCAGTTATCGCATTACAATATTTTGATTCACATATACAAAAATAAACTAGTACTAAACTTGAATCATTTTACAAAAAGAATTACAAGAAATAAGAAACACATCATAAGGAAATTAGAACCAAATCTATTGTAATAAAATTGACAATACAATAACCAGTTAGCCTATATCAGACAACCCAAAACCATAATAAATCTCAGGTCTCAGCCGCCTTGCTAAACTCTTTATATCACGATGTATGATTATATCCTTGCAATAGATTGAGTCCTCTTGCTGCGCCTACTACAATCTTTATAATTTATATTCATACACAAGGATCATCTCATAACTTTCACGTGAGTTTCCTGTGTATGCATCACATCGCGAACAAAGATTTTTCTGACTTGTAAAACACTATTTATGAAGGTAGTCTAAACCACTAGTAGTAAGATTGGATGTCGGGAAGAGAACACAAAGGGTGACATGACAAGATTGTGGTGAAGGCCATGATGACAAATTGTCAACCTCACCAGTTTCAGAGTATATGATCATATTGGGATCTTGAGATGAGAATTTAGAGACCCACTATAAAGAGATGTGGTATTGTAGACGGTCAAACAAAATGACACATTCAATTAGGGTTTCCAAAACAAATTATAGTTGGGTTTTGACTCATAAACTGGGCCAAGTATAAGGCAATCCAGGTTGGTCTATTTCATTTTACAAACAAGCCCAATCAAGTATATGGCATGGAGATATAAGTCTTTATAGTTTACATATATGCTTCAAACAAGCCTATTATATAAAATCCAAACAAGTAAGACAATAATTTTCGAGCAAGTTAACTTCAAATATAGATACGTGCTAACTAATGATATTTCGTTTTTTGTTGGATATTAGAAGCAACATTAACATAATGACAAAAGATCAATGCAAAACAATAATTATCTAAAATTTAAGATCGACAAAGATTATTTACATCTGAGGATCAATCTCCACCATCTATTTTATTTGATCTAATGGATGAGATTAATCTCAACAATTTAAAACCCACTTTCATCATCTTTTTAAAATCTTAATAACTTTCAAACCGTTAATCGTTAAAAGAAAATATTATTTCGTGACGTTTAATTATCTTTTATAGATATCGACTTTGATATCTTTCAACAATTTTTTTCTTCATATTTTCACGTTTTTTTTAAGTTTTTTCGTTTTTACGTTCTTGAAATTTGCGATAAAATATCATATATGATTTAACACTAATTTGAATCTGCATGTGATATTAGTGTTAAATCATATATAATATATATCTTATGTGGTTTATCATATATGATTTAATCTTAGTATCACGTATGATATTACATATCGTATGTGATTTAACACTATATCGCGTGTGATCTTGAATTAGTGTTAAATCGTATATGATATTTCGTGCAATTCGGTTTCAAGAAAACGAAAAAAAAAAACGAAAAACGTGAAAAAGCGATTTTTTTCTTTTTCGAAAGATATCAAAGTCTTGCGTCATGAAAGATAATTAAATCTTCGTCGCGATGGGTAATTATTTTTAACTTAACGATTAACGACTTAAGAGATATTTAAATTATAAAAATATGTGAAATAATAAAATTCTTTTAATCTCAGTCATTGATTTTCTTTTTAGATAAATGGTGGAGATGAGTCCCTTTGTATGTAAGAAAAGTTTGGTATGTAAAATAACTCTTCTCTTATCTAAATATCAAATTATATAATCATATGACCCTTCATTCTTATATCATCCAATGGTAGAGATCTCATCATCCCATCATTTTAAATTTAGTGGAAAAGTACTTTTGTGAATTAACTGCACCTTTCTCATTTACCCATACACACTCACTCGTCATTATCTCCTTCTCTCTTTTTTTTTGCTAAATTCGATGCACACACTGCTCATATCCACAATCGGGAGGATTGATTTAGATCAAAACAACAACAACAATTATATACTAGAAGATTGAAATGTTTGTTGGGCTCACCTCTGGCACCGATGACGGCGATGTTTGCAAGATTCACTGAACCCGTCATTCGCCGTCACCGGATCATCGTCATCGATCTCCATCATCAGTTGTTGTTTCATTTTCATCAAACGATCTAATAGGAGTTGCTCCTCAAGGTCATTTTATATATATAAATAGTTAATTGTTTAGATATTTATAAATATTTTTCAATTGAAGTGTTTTTAATTTGATTAGATGAGGTTTATTGTAAGGAGTTGTATTGTTCACGAGGAGGAGGAAGTGTTAAATGCCGAGACGGATCGAAAAGCTTCACCCGGCTGAATGATGATTTTTGAGATTGTTTTGACTCCACTGATGAACCAGGTAGAAATTAAGCGATATTTCGTTATATTTGCATAAATGCGTAATGTGATCGATGTAATAAACATTTTAGGGAGCCAGGTAGAAATGTAGCTATGTCGATATATTTGCGTAACGTAGAATTGTTTTACTAAAATTTAAACACAATGGCAGCCTGGTTAATCTACATCTGCATCGTTTTCTCTCTCTGACGCGGCTGACGGCGCAGATTCTTAGCGGTGGTGACTTAGTTAACTTTTTTTCTTTTTTTCTTTTTTTTTAATTCATATATTCTAAATACATATATACGTGTACATGCATGTCCTTAATTCCAAAAACGTGTACATGCATGCAAATACGTGTTGTACATGCATGCAAACACTCTTTCCATTGGGTCGACCCCTTTATGCACACACAAACATCAAAACACAGACGTAATCTTGTAAGAAAGAAACACTTATTATCAGTTTCATCTCGTGTTTCTTGAACAACAACGTAGTGATTGTAAGAAAAAAACACTTATCATCAGTTCCATACTTTACCTCCACACACTTCTTTGCCAATCAAGTCAGTATCGAATAGCAAGAATGGGAACCATGTAATCCAGTTCATGTTACTAGCAACAAGATCCACATGGGACGTGTAAGAATTTTTAGAAGTATATATTACTAGCAAGAATGGAAACCATGCAAGAATGTAAGAATTTTTGGAAGTATGTGTATGAAACTCGGTCGTTCACTTAAACTAGTTCACTTGCATTATGTTGCTCGACCGATCACAACCACAACCCACGGTGGAGCAACCGAACCTCGACCGAGAATTCGACCTATCCTCGACCGAACCACGTGTTCGGCCTAGCGACAACGATAAGCCAGGTAGAAATGTTATATTTTATATTTGCGGAATGAAGAAGTTAGTTTTGCGTAACTGTGTAGTGATGGATAATTAGAAATAGCTTTTGTTTCGATGAGCCAATAGGTAGAAATGTAGGTATATCGATATTATTTGCATAATGTAGAAGTTTGTTTCGCGTTAATGCATAGTGATAGGGGATTAAAATTAGCTTTTGTTTTGATGAGCCAATAGGTAGAACCGTAGAAATGTGCAAGAAATTGTTAATATTACAATTATTTTATTAATGCTAAATTGGTACCTTTAATTTCATAACCTTTTTTTTTAATTTTAATTTTCATCACTTTTTCATCAAACCACTTTTAATTATTACCAAATGGGTTTTATTAGATTGATTATTGAGATGTGGATGCACTTTTCACACTTTTCATTTTTAGGATTTTACGCTCTTTTTTCACTTTTGGTCAACTATATAAAGGTGAACTTTAAAAAGAAGAGATAAAAGTGATTTGCAACTAGCATTACTTATTGCTTTGCTTGTTGTACTTTTACGCAGGTTGATATTCAAATCACATGTGAGATACCCAAAATCACATGTGATTTATCTAAAATCATATGTGATTTTACCTTAAATTATTTACACACAAATGACATGTGATTTATATATGAATCACAACAAAAAAAAAAACAAAACCACATGCTACTAACTATATAAAGAACTTTCCACTACAAGTTTATGGATAAATCACATGTGATTTTCTAGCATAACACTGAGTGATCACTTAAAAAGACATGCTACTAACAACATTTATATGTGACTAACTGCAGGTCTTGCTTAAAAAGTTGAAGAAAACCATAAGCGAAGGGTGAGTCTAAGCTATTCGGAGAAAAGAAAAGTTATTAGATTGGCGAAGATTTTGAAAGTAGGTTATGTTTTGGTGATTTCCTAGTTATGTTTTGGATGTGGATAGGAAAGTTAGGAAATGTCATCGAGTGGGTTCCGATAGTTTGTTGACTTGGCATGCGTTTGAGGAAGATTAAGGGTGCGTAAAAGGTGAATTTGGAGAAGTATCTTTGGGGTGCTTTATGGATTGGAGGTTTATTGAAATTTTAATATCTTTATTATTAATAGCTGTAGAAATGTGGTTTTACTAATGTCATCTTAGCAATCAAACAGATGTAAAGTTCTTGACTTTTTAATATCGATTAGATGCGACTGGTTTCCTTTTTTTGGTTTTTTGATTGCTTATGATTATTTTATATGTTTTTGTCTTTGTTTGTCACAGGATCATGGCATTAAGGTAAGTAGTTACATGTTTGTATCAGTATCAATGCATTTGTGATTTACCACAAATCACATATGATTTTTACCTCAAATCACATGTGATTTACCACAAATCATATGTGATTTATCACAAGTCACATGTGATTTACTGCAAATCACATGTTATTTTACCTTAAATTATTTTTTGAAAGTGAATCATATGTGATTTGCTCATTTTTAGATTAAAACTGAGTCATACGTAATTTACATTTTTTTATAACATAGCAAAAAAATAAATAACAGAATCAGATGTGATTTTAGGAATTTGCTTTATAAAATGAAGGAATAAGTTGATTTGAAATTAAAGATCACATATGATTTATTACTCTAAAGATCGAATTTGACTTGTAAAATCACATGTGATTTTTTTTTGAGAAATTGTGTCTCTGACTCGACATTGCGAGCGGCTAAAATCACATGTGATTTTGTAATTTATAAAATCGCACGTGATTTTTACAATAACAAATCACAAGTGATTCTGATTCTACAAATCACTTGTGATTTATGCACGAATCACAACAAAAAATCAGAATCATGTGTGATTTACTCATTTTTATATTAAAACAGAATCACGTGTGATTTATACACGAATCATAACAAAAACATAATCACATGTGATTTTTTTACGAATCCCGTGTGATTCTTCTGGACGAAAATTTTGAAAAAAAAGATCGTCGAAAGTATATAAAAGTGCATATCTATATAAAGAAGATATAATTCTCGTTGCGATGGTGTATTTTATGTAGTTTGAAGGTTTACCGTTTGAAAGATATGTTGTTTTTTTTAAAAAAGGTGGAAAGTGGGTTTTTTATTAAAGGGGGATTTTCATATATTCCCACATACACACTCATATTTACATATTTCCCCAAACACAAGTTTTTTATGCATAATGTACAAGCTTGTTAAAGCACTGTTTGGGGAAATATGTAAATATGGGTGTGTATATGGGAATATATGTAAATGCCCCTTTATTAAATGAGTTAGAATGACAATTTTGCCCTTCATTTGTTATTTTTAGATTTGATCTCTACCATTGGATAGAATCAAAATAGATGGCTAAGATGTGCTTATTTGTTCTTTTAATTTTTTTTGTTTGTCATTGATCTCACCTCTTAATATAATTTGGAGTTTAAGTGTACTTTGTAATTAGCTAGCTTTTTTATAAGTAGATATACATAAGTTGAACAATTAAGACATGGTTAGAACATATTAGGTTTTTTTTGGAAAAATCACCTCTTAGATTGCTTGAGTTTCGTGATCTTGCACATGTAGAACTAAGGCGACGAAATTATACAAGTGAGGAGAGTAAGAATCCACGTAACTAGTCGACTAGAATAGTCGACTTTGGTCAATTAGGGTATCGAACGTAACGGTTTGACCCTTTGGTTGGTTCGATAAGACGAAGAGGGAGAGAGGGAAGGGATTTAGGGTTTAGAGGATTAAGTGATTTCTAGTTTAGTTTCTCTTTGTATTTATGAGTTGAGATCAATATAGATTTCGTATTTCTTGGTAGATCCAATAAATCAATCTTGTAGTGATTTTGATCAAAATTAATAAAATATCATTTCACCCTTTTTAAAAACAACATATTTTGCAAAGGTAAATCTTCAAACTACAAAAATACATCGTCGCGACGTGAATTAAATTATCTTTCTATAGATATGCACTTCTATATTTTCGCCAAACTTTGTTTTTCAAAATTCCATGAAAAAATCACATATGATTTTCAAAATCACATGTGATTTGTAAAATAAAATCACATGTGATTTTTCAAATCATATATGATTTTTACAAATCACACATGATTTGTAAAAATCGAATCACATATGATTTTTCACAAATCACATATGATTTTTCACAAATCATATATGATTTTTCACAAATCATATATGATTTTTCTGAGCCGAAATTTTGTGAAAAAAATCATTAAAAGTATATAGAAGTGCATATCTATAGAAAGATAATTTATTTCTCGTCGCGATGGTGTGATTTTTTTCACGTAACGATTAACGGTTTGCGAGATATTTAATTTTTATAAAAAGGGTGAAAGTTTATTTATTTATTTTATTAGAAAAATGAATGGCTATAATTGGTTCATTGAATCTATGGTAAATTTGAGATTTATATTGAACTTTTGCCTTGTATTTATAAGCATAAAAAGGCTTTCCTAATTGCAACTAGAAGTCCCTAATAATTATCTCATAAGTATACAAGTTTGATAATGAGTCAAACACCCCCTCATGGGGTTTGACCGATTTTCAAAAACCCTAAGGGTTTGTAGTTTTGCATTTTATACTTAAATATATATTTATCCGTAAATAAATATACCTTAAATAATTACCGTTTACCCCTCTATGAGAATATTACCGCATTCTCATTTCCTCATTATTTAATTTTCATTTCATCACTCTTTTTTTCATTTTTGCTTGCGTTTCTCTTTTAGTGTTGATGAGTGTGTAAATACTCATCATTTTTGGTTAATTACGAGCGCAAAGCGTTTAAAATGCTCGAAATGCATTAAAATCTTGAAAATATTCCAAAATTGCATTTATATGTTTCGGATGCAAAATGTTTAAAATCGGATAAAAATGAGCAAAGTTTGCATAATTGGCGAGTTTAGGTCCCCAGTTTCTAAAATTGTCAAAAATAGTCCACGAGTCCTAATTTCAAAGAAAAATCACCAAAGGTCCTTTTAAAATCATAACTTGTCAAAATTAGTCCTTTGGTGAAAAATATAAAAGTTTGAGAAAATTACAAGTTTGGTCCTTGAGTTTGAAAATTGGCAAAATTGGCCCTGAAATTTGGGAAATGGCAAGATTGGTCCTTATACTTTTGAGATTGTCACTTTCAGCCCTTGGATCAACTTTTGAGTTGGCGAGATTGGTCCTTGATTTTGAAAAATTGCATAACAAGTCCTTGTATTAATAAAACCTTTTGCACCTTTGGCCTGGTCATAACCCTTTGTGACCCCTGTCACTAAGCAATTTGAACCCCCCTATTATTATATCTGGTCAATCCATGGTCAAATAAAACAGACTCGCGCCTTTTCCTCCTTTCTTTACCCACCATTCTGCTTCTTCTGCAAAGCCTGAATACACTTCACCCTCCTCACTTTATCCATCTCCTTTGTCCCCCACCAACACCTCAATCCAAATGCATTTAATGCACTTCCCCCAACCTCAACCCCACGGTCATAATCCATTTCCGCCAAAATGCAATCTATGGCGGGATGACTCAAGCGATCCAAAGGTCTCAAGGAGGTGGGAAAAGCTCGAACATGAGAGAGAAGGATATGGGAGTATAAAAGCAAAAAAGAGAGAGAAGGGTAGCTAGTTTTAATAATTTTTCTTAAATGTCGTTTTTAAATTAATGTTGTAGTTTAAATCAAATTGTTGTAATTTGACTTTTATGTAGAACAATTAAGTTAAAACATCTTTGTATTGTCCTTTTAATTATCAATTCAAGTTTTCATATGAGTTCTTAGTTCCATGTTTCTTGTTGAGATTTTCGGTTTCAAATTCTTATCCAGTTGTTAGATGCTTGTTTTAAGCTTAAACAAGTGTATTTAAGCTCTCTGTAAACTTTGAATAAGCTTACAAGTCGGTTTCAAACAAATTTGTTTCATGGTCGACAAAAGTCAAAAATGGCCAAGAATGGAAATGGTGATGAAATGGGGTGATGCGACTTGGAATTTGGGTTGTATTAGATTAGGTTAGCATAGGTTTGGTATTGGTTTAGCTTGAAACAATTTGGACACATGTAAGTGATTTTCTCGGTTTCAAGTTTCAAGTCCATTTGCATTTTATGCTTGTATGAACATCTGTGATCACCATTAGTGTACACTTGTTTAAATAGTTTTATTTAGGTCATGTAAACTTAGTGTGATCAAGAAATCAATCTGTTCGATGTTTATCTCATTTTAGTTGCATATCGGTTATTCTGAGGGTGTTTGGATTTGTTGCTTGGTCTTTGTTTGAGGTTTGTTTTGGATTGAAAACTGTTGGTTCATGTTTACTTAGCACTTTTGAGCTCATATCTGTCTTTCACTTGTGCATACAAACCACCAAAGTCAAAATTTTATCACATCTGTTCTAATCATTCCTTTGTTGAGTTTTGCAAATACAAAATCTTGTTTTGTGCTTAGAAATCTTAGGACTAGCTTATTTCGGTATTATTTCATCTTAATATATCATCATCGGTCCACAAATCTAGATCAAAACTCGGAATAGTCAACTTTTCGGTTTTGCTTAAAAAGTCAAAATCATGAAAACAGTTTTGAGCTCAACTGAGGAATTTTCATGGATTAATCTACGGGTCAATGTTAGTGTAAATTGTGGTTTTAAAAGCTCTCTTGGTCTATTTTATTATTACCATTTTCTAGATTTTACAAATTTTTCTTAAGCTCTTAACTAGCTTGTTAAAATGGTGTTAAATCCCATGCGGGAATGAGCACCTGCAGGGGTTATCTGTTTTGCTTGGATTGCCTGAGCTCATGTGAGCTTGTCTAGGTCTAATATTTGGCTCATGTGTAGTTACCTAGGTCTAGATTAGGATCCGGTTTTGTTTTCCATTTGACTTATCTAGCGACTTGTGCATAAGCTCAAGTAGGCGCCCTTTCAATTGTTTTTAGCCAGCTCAAACATCAAATCGAGTAATTTGCTATTCCAGTGGTTAGGGCTTGTTTATTCTTGTTGCATTTATGTTCTTTTAGCTTATTAGAGTTCTGTTTTGGTTTGGTGCTTATTGGTTTCCATTTGCTTATTCATAGTGCTTATTTATAAGCACTTTCCACTTCAGTTCTATAATTCCACACATAAGCACATGTTTTTCCATTTTTCTTATATTTCTAATATTATTTTAGAGTTTTCCTGAAATTTTTAGATTTTTCTAAGCTTGTTTGCTATTTTTCTTAATTTAAATTAGTTTTTAAGCATTTTTAAATAACATTTAATACTAAAAATTAAGAAAAGGTTCAAAAAAATAATTTTTCATTTTTATTAAGTTTAGATAAATATAAAAAGCTTAAAAAGTATTTTTCCATAATTTTCTTGGTTTAAATAGTATTTTCTAGCATTTTAATTAGTTTTAAATAGTTTTAAATTAATAATAAATAAATAAAAAGTCTAAAAAATATATTTTCAGTTTTAAAATAAGTTTTATCATATTTTAGATTTTTCTAAGTCTTAATTTTATTTTTCTAGCTTTATTTCCTAATTTCTTGTATTTTAGGCTAATATTAAATAGTTAAAAATAGTTTTTAATTAGGTAATTAATTATAAAAATAATTTTCTTTTTCTATAAATTTTCTTTTATATTTAGGATTGTAAAAATGTATTTTTCATATCCGTAGGTATTTTCCTTCTTTATTTTCACGTTTTATTTTGTGCATTCGTAGTTTTTATTTAAGCGTCGTTTTAAGTTTTAAGCGTTCATCATTTTAAATATAGTGATAGCGTTTATTTAATATATTTTATCTTTTAATTTTCTTAATTTGTATTTAAGTCGCTTTATTTTTAAACTTTTTGGTAGTGTAATATTGATCAAAATCCTTTCAGATCACTATCCTTAGTGATCATTCTATCGTTGATCAAGTGTTTACACACCATTGAGTCTCCGTGGGACTTAACGACCGGGAATTCATTATATTCTCGATCTTTATTGTATTTGTGTTTTAAGCGGTTTAAATGCATTACGGTTGGCCATTCGCAAGTGGCGACTTGTGTGATTAGACTTAATGTTTTCAACCTGAATCAAATTTTAAGCGCCATTGCGGGAGGCTTTAGCGTGTGTTTAGCCTTTTCGAGACCCATTCTTGTGCATATACCATCTTTTGTAAAAGTTTTTTGTAAAGTTATCAAAAATCCAAAAGTTCATTAACACTTTTCACGAAGTGTTAACAACACCAAAAATATTTTCATTCTTTGTTTTATAGCATGTTTTCAAAATCCAAAATATCCATCCTTTATCCTCTAATCTGTTTAATTCTACATTTCTTTATCCTCAAACTGTTTAATTCTTCATTCCTTATCTTCTTTAACCGTTTAATTCTCCATTCCTTATCCTCTTATCCGTTTAATTCTTTATGTCATGGTATTTGACATGTTCACAGTGTGGAGGTCCATTTAACGGTGGAAATTGTCGGCGATGTACCAATGTGAGTTTCGGAGACAAATTTGTGATAATCGATCCATTTCAAATGAAACACTGATTTTCCTACCTACCTCCTGACCCCAATACAAATCCTACTCATGCGAGTTTTGTGGGAATGATTCTCATTACGGTTTTGATTGTCCACCACGGGTTCCGCTTGTCTATGAGCGGAACCATGTTCTGTCGAAACTTTGGTGAAGATTATTTTCCAATTCTCTCATTGTGAGAATTGCGGGGTCCTCATGCGACTTTTGAATGTCAACGATGAATCAAAATTTTCAAAATTCCAATTCTCCGGTTTGACAATTTCCAACCCATGATATTCCATCGGTCATCGGACTTAGAGCCTTCACGGACATCTCAATGATTACGAGGAGTGTAATCTTCCTCAAAGTTACGAAGAAATACGCATTCGAAAGAAACTACAAATGAAAAGAATGGTGTGTAAGCTTGAGATGAACATAAGAATCGATATGATGGCGATGATGATGAGGATAGTATTTAAATGAGGGAATATTATGAGGACGACGAGGAGAGTGTTATTCCTTTGAAGATATCATTTCTCAACTCCTCGGTCTATTGCTATCACACCTATCTTACCTTTTATTGCTTCCAGACTCTCTCATAATGGGGCGAGCCTTACAGCCTATTCGAAATGGAATCGTCTAGTGTTGAGAGCCTTGTCCCAATCCCAGTGAGTCAGGGTTATCTCCGTGTAATATGTGTGATGAGCTTCTTAATGATGATTCTTCTCCTCTCTTGACATTCCATATGATCATGTCGAGATGTTCTTGATTCGATAACGATTGTACCGTTTGGCGATTCTTTATCCTATGGAGACATCGATTATGTCGAGGAGCTACCTTGAGCTAGTTAGCTTAGAAGAAGTGAAAATTCGATGATCACGGAAATTGAGGACGAGATACTTCGTGAACAATTGTTCAATATAAATCTCCTCGTTTCTAAGATCGAATCATTTTGTGCTAAGTCGACTTCATCTCCTATCCCGTTGTGGATAGTGACTCTACATTGGACAAGCCCGAGCTTGAGGCTTTTCAATGATTCTCTTCATAAAGAGTTCTCGGTGAACTCTCTCATGACATATCTCCTCCGGAATATGATCATTTCTATTTTGATCTTGAGGATGATATTGGCTCGGAGGAAGGTGTACTCATCATAAGAGTTTGCTTATTGATGATACTACCTTCACTCTTCCTCCCGATATGTCTACATTTGAGGATGAAGAATGGATCCTAATTGTTATAATCATCTTTCTTCCATTCCTCACTTATGATGTGACTTCCTCTCTTCTTCACTCCTTGGGGTGAGGACACTATCTTTGACCCGGCATTTTCATTTATCATCGTGAGCGGGTCTTTCTATATATCTCATCGGTGTGGAACTTTCACGTGCTTCAATGTTTGTCCAAACATCTTGAATGAAAGTCCGATGGAGATTGTTTCTTCCACTTTGCTTCCCAATGAACAAATTAATGCGGGGTCGAGTCAAGCTAGCGACTCGGGAATCAAAAACGATGCTACACACCATATGGGTTTTCACCCATATTTCGACTCTTACCCACTCTACCACCCTAGTGTGGGGAGTTTCCCATTGTTGTATATAAAATCATGTTTAAAAAAAAAAAAAAAAAAAAAAATATCTTCTAAATAATGGCGTAATATTTCCTTTTCGTTCTTTGTTTCGGCATAACCGCCGGTACTTTGAATATTGAGGCAATATTCATTTCTAAGTGTGGGGAATTCTCACGAATTTTATCATGTATTATCTACCCAATTCCCGTTTTTGGCCAAAATTTTTTTTGGAGTAAGTGTTTACACTTACTCAATTGGTCATCGATCCGCCTTGTCTAATAAACAAAAGGATTGGCTAATCCGAGCAAGCGGCTCTTGGTAAAGATATCTCAAATCCGTTGTGACTTGCAGTTTGCCCAAAATTGTATGGTATTATTCGCCATATCCTAAAAGTGAAGAGTTGGCTAGCCCATGAGTTTATGGCTTGTGGTAAAGGCGATGGAAAATCCATAATTGGTAATCGACTCACCAAAGATAATATTGATAATTTATCTAAGAGTTGGCTAGTCCGAGCAAGCGACACGGTAAAGACAAATCAAATCCGTTGAAAGGCGGTGGTTTGCTCAAAATCACATGGTTATCGGTGTACCATGGTTTTACTTGAGCTGAAACATTTGGCTACTCGAAAGTAATGGCTTTTGGTAAAGAGATTCAAATCCATTAAGTTTTTCTCAAAAGATTGCTAGAGACTAGCAATAGTTTAGTGTGGGGATTGATGAGTGTGTAAATACTCATCATTTTGAATTAATCTGAGCGCAAAAGCGTTTAAAATGCTCGAAATGCATTAAAATCTTGAAAATATTCCAAAATTGCATTTTATATGTTTCGGATGCAAAATGTTTAAAATCGGATAAAAATGAGCAAAGTTTGCATAATTGGCGGTTTAGGTCCCCAGTTTCTAAAATTGTCAAAAATAGTCCACGAGTCCTAATTTCAAAGAAAAATCACCAAAGGTCCTTTTAAAATCATAACTTGTCAAAATTAGTCCTTTGGTGAAAACTATAAAAGTTTGAAAATTACGAGTTTGGTCCTTGAGTTTGAAAATTGGCAAAATTAGCCCTGGAAAATTGGGAAATGGCAAGATTGGTCCTTATACTTTTTGGGATTGTCACTTTCAGCCCTTGGATCAACTTTTCAGAATTGGCAGGATTGGTCCTTGATTTTCAGAAAATTGCATAACAAGTCCTTGTATTAATAAAACCTTTTGCACCTTTGGCCTGGTCATAACCCTTTGTGACCCCTGTCACTAAGCAATTTGAACCCCCCTATTATTATATCTGGTCAATCCCGTGGTCAAATAAAACAGACCCGCGCCTTTTCCTCCTTTCTTTACCACCATTCGCTTCTTCCTGGCTTTGAATACTTCACCCCTCCTCACTTATCCATCTCCTTTGTCCCCCCACCACACCTCAATCCAAATGCATTTAATGCACTTTCCCCAACACTCAACCCCAACGGTCATAATCCATTTCCGCCAAAAATGCAATCTATGGCGGGATGACTCAAGCGATCCAAAGGTCTCAAAGGTGGGAAAAGCTCGAAACATGAGAGAGAAGGATATGGGAGTATAAAAGAAGCAAAAGAGAGAGAGAGGGGTAGCTAGTTTAATAATTTTTCTTAAATGTCGTTTTAAATTAATGTTGTAGTTTAAATCAAATTGTTGTAATTTCAGCTTTTATGTAGAACAATTAAGTTAAAACATCTTTGTATTGTCCCTTTTAATTATCAATTCAAGTTTTCATATGAGTTCTTAGTTCCATGTTTCTTGTTGAGATTTTCGGTTTCAAATTCTTATCCAGTTGTTAGATGCTTGTTTTAAGCTTAAACAAGTGTATTTAAGCTCTGTAAGCTTTGAATAAGTTTACAAGTCGATTTCAAACAAATTTGTTTCATGGTCAACAAAAGTCAAAAATGGCCAAGAATGGAAATGGTGATGAAATGGGGTGATGCGACTTGGAATTTAGGTTGTATTAGATTAGGTTAGCATAGGTTTGGTTTTGGTTTAGCTATGAACAATTTGGACACATGTAAGTGATTTTCTCGGTTTCAAGTTTCAAGTCCATTTTGCATTTATGCTTGTATGAACATCTGTGATCACCATTAGTGTACACTTGTTTAAATAGTTTTATTTAGGTCATGTAAACTTAGTGTGATCAAGAAATCAATCTGTTCGATGTTTATCTCATTTTAGTTGCATATCGGTTATTCTGAGGGTGTTTGGATTTGTTGCTTGGTCTTTGTTTGAGGTTTGTTTTGGATTGAAAACTGTTGGTTCATGTTTACTTAGCACTTTTGAGCTCATATCATCTTTCACTTGTGCATACAAACCACCAAAGTCAAAATTTTATCACATCATTCTAATCATTCCTTTGTTGAGTTTTGCAAATACAAAATCTTGTTTTGTGCTTAGAAATCTTAGGACTAGCTTATTTCAGTATTATTTCATCTTAATATATCATCATCAGTCCACAAATCTAGATCAAAACTCAGAATAGTCAACTTTTCAGTTTTGCTTAAAAAGTCAAAATGCACAAAACCAGTTTTGAGCTCAACTAGAGGGAATTTTCATGGATTAATCTCTAGGTCAATGTTAGTGTAAATTGTGGTTTTAAAAAGCTCTCTTGGTCTATTTTATTATTACCATTTTTCTAGATTTTTACAAATTTTTCTTAAGCTCTTAACTAGCTTGTTAAAATGGTGTTAAATCCGCATGCGAGAACCGAGCACCTGCAGGGGTTATCTGATTTTGCTTGGATTGCCTGAGCTCATGTGAGCTTGTATAGGTCTAATATTTGGCTCATGTGTAGTTACCAGGTCTAGATTAGGATCCAGTTTCTTTTTCCATTTCAGCTTATCTAGCAGCTTGTGCATAAGCTCAAAGTAGGCACCCCTTTCACTGTTTTTAGCCAAAAGCTCAAACATCAAATCTGAGTAATTTGCTATTCCAGTGGTTAGGGCTTGTTGATTCTTGTTGCATTTATTTTCTTTTAGCTTATTAGAGTTCCTGTTTTGGTTTGGTGCTTATTGGTTTCCATTTGCTTATTCATAGTGCTTATTTATAAGCACTTTCCACTTCAGTTCCATAATTCCACACATAAGCACCTGTTTTCCATTTTATTATATTCTAATATTATTTTAGAGTTTTCCTGAAATTTTAGATTTTCTAAGCTTGTTTGCTATTTTCTTAATTTAAATTAGTTTTAAGCATTTTTAAATAGCATTTAATACTAAAAATTAAGAAAAGGTTCAAAAAATAATTTTCATTTTTCTTAAGTTTAGATAAATATAAAAAGCTTAAAAGTATTTTCCATAATTTTCTTGGTTTAAATAGTATTTTCTAGCATTTTAATTAGTTTTAAATAGTTTTAAATTAATAATAAATAAATAAAAGTCTAAAAATATATTTTCAGTTTTAAAATAAGTTTTATCATATTTTAGATTTTTCTAAGTCTTAATTTTATTTTCTAGCTTTATTTCCTAATTTCTTGTATTTTAGGCTAATATTAAATAGTTAAAAATAGTTTTAATTAGGTAATTAATTATAAAATATTTTCTTTTTCTATAAATTTTCTTTTATATTTAGGATTGTAAAATGTATTTTCATATCCGTAGGTATTTTCCTTCTTTATTTTCACGTTTTATTTTGTGCATTCGTAGTTTTTATTTAAGCGTCGTTTTAAGTTTTAACGTTCATCATTTTAAATATAGTGATAGCGTTTATTTAATATATTTTATCTTTTAATTTTCTTAATTTGCATTTAAGTCGCTTTATTTTTAAACTTTTTCGGTGGTGTAATATTGATCCAATCCTTTCCGATCACTATCCTTAGTGATCATTCTATCGTTGATAATCCATTGCATAGCTCGCTGGGACATAACGACCGGGAAACACTATACTCCCGGATCTTCATTGCATTCGTGCTTGGCGGTTTTAAGGCGATTACGATGCGCCATTCACAGTGGCGGGCTTGGTGATTAGCTTGTTGTTTGGCACGCATCAGTCATGCCTAGTGTGACCGCTTGGCATTTATATAAATACCATTTGTGAGAGACATTATTCTTTGTAAACTATTTCTTTCAAATCCTCCTATAAAGAATCAAATTAAAGACTTCCATTACAATTGTAAATGGATAAGGTGATATTGGATCACCTTGTATGAAGCCTCTTCCTCCTTTAAAATATCCAAAACTCTCTCAAATAACACATATTGAGAATGCAGTTTGTTGTAAAGGCAATTTTTTTTCACACCTATACCAATTTATCTCACAGTATATCTCACAAATGACTCTAGCGAAGCTTAAACCCATAACCTCTAGGTTGGTGAGCAACTCAATTGTTTTCACACACCTAATAAGAATTGCAGTCGTTTTCACACAAGTCATCACCTATCCCACAAACTAAACAAGGAAGCCAAAGCCTACTAACACCTCTTCCAAAAAAGACCAACTTACAATATCACATGCTTTCATTATGTCAATTGTAAAGCACACATTCTTTCCCATTTTTGCAATCATAACCCTTTAATAGTTCTTGTGTAAAGAGGATATTATCAATGATACTTCTACCTAGAATGAAGACATTCTGATTTGGAGATACAATTCTGCGTAGGACACTCTTCAATCTATTAGTAAGAACCTTACTAAATATCTTATAAACCACATTACAACATGCTATTGATTTATAATAAGAGACTTTTGAAGGGGTTTTGATCTTAGGTACAAGTGAAATGATTGTAGCATTCATTTCTCCAAAAATTTGCCTATTTGGAATAACTCCTTGACCGCACTACAATCATCCCCCACAACCTTCCCCATGATGCTTTAGAAAACTTAGAGGTATAACCATCAGGGCCTACAACTTTGTTATCATTAATACTTTTTAAAGCATCCTTTATTTCATCCTCAGTTTACTGACCACATTAGCTCTGTCACTTGTTGAGAAACTTGGGTAGAAAACAATTCACTAGCATTGGTTATTTGTTGAGTATCACGGCTAACACCAAGGAATTGTCGGAAGTGCTTAACAAATTGGATAGGTATTTCATCAACTTGGAGTTGAAAATTGCCATCTCGATCATTAAATCAGCACAGGACAACTTGACTCCTTACCTCACACTGAGTCCAACATTAGTACACAACGTTGCTCTTTCACACTGGAAACTAAGCCAGAACCCAATGAAAGACAAACTAAATGACATAAAACCTCAAGTCATTGGGATAAGTACACCATGTTGTCCCAACTTTCTCTTGATCGTTTATGTAAGTTGAAATGATTTGAATAAGTAAATATGTTCTATATTGATTAACCTTGTATCGATGTATTTACATATGTATATATAGGTTATGAACCGGTTTGATGAACCGACATACCCTTTCATATTTCCTAACGAAATAACTGCCAAGTTAGTTATTAACTTTGGCTTTGACATAACTAGTCCCTAACGTTTAAACTAAACATAATACTAAGCAATGAATAAGATTATCGAGTCACATTCTCCTCCTTAATCTTGATCGTTGCTTCTTGTTAAATCTTGAACTCAGAGCATTTGTCGCATCGTCGTGAACTTTAGTCTTGGTAGAGCCTTTGTTAGTATATCGCTCTTTGTAGTTCTCCGGCGTGCTCCGCATTTATATGCCCATTCTCTACACATTCTCGAATGAAATGGTAGCGAATGTCGATGTGTTACTTCTTCCATGAAAAGCGGGTTCTTGACTAGTGCTATTCTTTGAAATGTTATCTACCCTCGCGTTATCTTCTTTCTTCATTTCGGTTAATTCACTAAGTAATCTCTTTAACCATAAGGCTTGACATCTTTGTTGCGATGGCCGCCATGAATTCGATTCACATGATGATAGCGCCCTGTTGGTTGTTTACGAGTACACCAAGTAATGGGTGACTCTCCAAAGTAAAATACTATTCGATGGTTCCTTTTCCTTGATCGGTGTTGATTCCATAACTACTGTCATGTAACTGTAATTTTGCGGCCGCCTTCTTTCTTGTAAATTATCTCATGCTCCTGTGTTCCTTTGATATATCGGATTACTTGCTTTCTCGCCTTTAGGTGATGATCCTTGGTCTTGCATAAATCTGCTTGAGTAGTCCGTGAATAACTAAGATCTGGTCTTGTATGTAGTAAGTACACGAGACTTCCAATTAAACTTACGTAGTAAGTTGCTTCAACCGAGTTTCCATCTTCCGCCTTGACCGACTTAGTACCGGATCCATTGGTATCTTCGTATAATTACTATCAAGTCATACTTGTCTCCTTTATGATCTTGTTAATATAGCACATTTGCTTGATTGTAATCTCTCCTCTGTCGTGTAACTTCTATCCCAAGGTAATAAGCTAACAATCCTAAGTCGCTCATTTCAAATGTTTCTTCCATCGGGTTTAAATGTTTCCAATTCCTTTCTTGGAGTGCCGTGATTATTAAGTCATCTACATAAACTCCAACAATAAGTGTAGAGTTCTTGTTCCGCTTTGTGTAGGCGCTTGTTCGAGATTGCATTTCTTAAAGTCTAAGGACTTCAATGTTTGATCAAGCTTCACATTCCAAGCTCTCGGTGCTTGCCTTAAGCCATATAAAGCTTTAGTAAGCTTATAGACTTTCGAGTTTCCTTGTTGTATAAATCCTTGGGTTGTGTAACGTAGACTTCTTCTTTAAATCTCCATGTAGGAATCTTGATTTTACATCGGATGATGTACTTGCCATCCATGATATGCCGCTAATGCTAATATCAACGAGCTGTCTCTATCAAGACAACAGTGCAAATACTTCATCGAAGTCTATCCCTTGTTCTTGTACATAACCTTTTGCTACTAAGCGTGCTTTGTATTTGATGATGTTCCTTTTGCATCTCTCTTGGTCTTGTAAACCCATTTGAGTCCTATTGCCTTCGATTTTACGGCAATGTTGTAAGAGTCCATGTATTATTCTTGTTGATTGAATCGATTCAATCTTCATAGCCTCAATCCATTTCTCGTCTGTGATGCTTCCTTGTAATTCTGGGTTCTTCTTCCGTAAATAACAAGCTTTATGGTTCAACTCTATGTGCATGTCTATATATATACGACATGTTTACGTATTCACGTCTTGGTGTATCATCAAATTTGTCTCTTGAGTTCTCCATATAACTAATAGTAGCTTCGCTTCCTCTTACGAGTGTGGGTCGTAATGGTATGCTTACGGTGTGATTGGTGAACTGGATCGAGAATCGATCTTGTTCATGATCACGATGTTGTCATCGTTTCTGTGTTGACCGGTGTAAGGTTTTCATTGTCAACTCCGTCTACTACAAAACTAGCCCAAAGGTGTCTTGTGTGTTCGTATCTCCTTCATTTTCGTTCCAATCCACGGTTTTGTTTCCATAAATTTCGTCCCTACTAACATGTTTCTTCTTGGCTATAGGGTCATATAGCCTACATGCTTTGATCCTTCCTCTACTCCTAAGTAAACCAATGGTATGCTACGTCGTCCGACTTCTTTAAGTGAGGTATCGTTATCTTTGCGTGTTGTGCATCCGAATATTTTTAGGTTCTCTAAGTTTGGTTTTCTATTGTAGAGTGCCTCATATGGAGTTTTATCTATCAGGGCCCTCGTAGGTACCCTATTGAGTATGTAAAGGGCATGCTTAACTGCTTCCACCCAAAAAGTTAATGCTAACTTCATCGCTTTCATCATACTCCTTGTAGTTGATAGCACTGTCCTATTCCTTCTCTCCACTACTCCATTCTGCTGTGGGGAGTATGGCGCTGTCAACTGTCGTCCTATTCCGTTTTCCTTACAGTACCTTGTGAATTCATTTGATGTGAATTCACCACCTCTATCCGTTCTTAGCATTCTAATTTTCAACTTCATTTCCATTTCTATTTTACGCCTAAATTCCTTGAATGTACTAAATGCCTCATCCTTCGATGTTAGAAAGTATGCCCACATAAACGTGTACAATCGTCTACTAACAAGAAAATGAGTTTCTTGCCCGAGTGTGTTCTTGGACTAATAGGACCGCAGGTCTCCATAAACTAAGTCTAACGGGTTCTTGATCTGAATTTGGCTTGGTTTGGAAATGGCGTTCTACTGTGTTTTCCTAATAAACATGCGTCACAAATTTGTCCTGCATGGTTTATCCTAGGAATTCCTTCTACTAGACCTTTTCTAGTCATCTTGTTTATATCATCAAAGTTTAGATGACCTAATCTAGCATGCCATAACCATGCTTGGTTATCTATGTTTGCTAAGAGACATATAGGTGCCTCTATCTGTAACTGGATCTTGTAGAGTCGATTCTTAGATCTTTCTACCTTCATCAACAATTTCTTGTTTATATAATACAAAGTCAGCTTGTTTCCGTCCATAATGACCTTACAACCTATTTCGTTGAGTTGTCCTAGACTAAGTATGTTGCTCTTGAGGTTTGGTATGTAGTATACTTGAGATACTACTTTACATTCTGGTTCTTACAACCTAACAAATATTGACCCTCTACCCATTATCTATACATACGATCCATCTCCAAAACGTGCTCGTCTGTTATGCTTTCATCAATATCTCTAAAATGACGCTTTATACCGGTCATGTGGTTACTTGCACCATTATCTAAATACCATATGCTCGCATCTGTTGTAGCATATTTCTTTGGTTGAATTCGTTCTTCATTCAAAACACTTCCTTGTGTTCGGTTTCGTGCATAGTCATTAATAGTGATGGTTCATCGTCTTCTAAGATAAGGTTTGATTGTTCTGGTTTGTTGATGTTGCTCTACATTTACTCATATAGTGTCCAAGTTTATTGCACTTGAAACATCTAATGTTACTCAAGTCTTTCCTACTTGAATTGTGCGGGTTTCCTCTATGATTTGAGTTTCCCTTTTGTGAGTTGTTTCATTGTTATTATTTCGCGGTTTCCTCGTGAGTAATTTGATCTACCTCCACGTTTGTTAAAACATTTTCCTTTATCAGTGTTCACCGTGTGTAAGCGATAGATTCTCACGGCTTTCAACTTGACCTCCCTTCCGGAGTTTTATTCTTTCCTCAAATGCTTTGAGTTTTCCGATGATCTCATCTAGGGTAATGTCGTCTAGATCACTTGTTTGTTCTATGGATGCTACTATCGAATGAATCTATCGGGTGTGAGTCTAATAGTTTTCTAACTACAAGTGATTCATCTAATTCTTTACCTAGTTCTTTTGCTTTCGTGACATAGCCGTTTAACTTGTCTCGCAAATGCATCCACCGTCTCATCTTCCTTCATCGAAGTGAGTTAAATCCAATCATCAATGATTGTAAGCGTGCTTCTGCACTTTATCTTGTCCAACGTGTCTTTTCTTTAGCGAATCCCATAAATCTTTTGCCGTCTTACAACCCGCTACTTGTAAGATCATGTCTTCCGTCAGCGCTTGATATAGGAAGGCGATTGTTGCCTTATCCTTTTTGTCATCAACTGGTGTGTCTAATTTTGGTTATATTGCTTCCCATAAACCGTGTGCCTCTAGTATAACTTTAATTTGTATAGCCCAAACTGTGTAGTTTGTGTTTTTTAACTTAGGGCATTGGTATTGTGCAACAGGTGTTACGTGTTTTATTGTAGTTGATGTGGTTACTATATCATCGGTTGTCATTTTGAAAGTGTTTATTATTTTCACTTTCTAGTCTAATGGGATTACTTATCTTAGTATGGTACCCTTTTCTAATGTGAAAATTATAGTTTCCGGGAATCTTAGTACTACGGGATCAATAATTAGTTTTAATGATTTCTTAATAGTATAAACTAATGAGATATATACTATTCTAATATGAATTGAAATCCAAAGTAAATGAAACTTGTGACCTCGTTAATTTTGATGAATATGAGATGTATTCATTTGCCTTGTTAGTAAAATCGTTCACCAACGTTTGATCTTTGTTCCTTTATCTCTTTTGATCTTTTGCCTCGTTGCTTGTTTTAAAAAATCCAATTCGACTTCAAAATTTTGAAATTATGTCTCGGATTTTTGCCAACGATATAAATCAAAAATCTTTAATGCCTCCTTGCCTTGTACCACTTTTGTTTTGTTTTGTTTTGAAATTTATGAATTTCGATACTAACAAAACTTCTTTGTACCACACTACGTTCTCCTTTTGCGTGTTTGTTCTTGATTTGGTCCTTTGAAATCCTAAGATACTTCCTACACACAATCTTGTTACCACAACTTGGTGATCTTTTGAATAAAAAGCAGTCCCTTCGTTTGATTTCGTTCTGCTCGAAACAAAAAGTCCACATTTGTTTCTTCTCGTTGTTGTCGTCCTTGTGTTGTATCAACACAAACTCCACACTTTTCTTGAGTACTTCCTTCATCCTGCGTGTCGTCTTTCTCTACAACAACGTTTTGCTTTGTATTTTGTTTTCTAACCGTATACAAAGTCTCCAATCTTCTTCCCTTTGTTGTTGCCAACAAATTTCGACACCAATATCGTACGGTGTTTTGGCGCTTGCAACTTCAACGTAAAGTAGATTGTGCACTATCTCTTTACGTTTCTCCTTATCGAAACCTCGTTCGTTTTTCTTGGAAGATTAAAACAAGCGTTCACCTTAAAGTAAGAACATCGGTGTTCTTTTCTTTCGGCGTTCTCTCTTTGGCTTCTCGGTAAGATTTTTATGCAAAACAAGAAGATGTTTGATGTATATTAATCCTTGCTCTTGATGCCAATTGTTGTCCCAACTTTCTCTTGATCGTTTATGTAAGTTGCAATGATTTGAATAAGTAAATATGTTCTATATTGATTAACCTTGTATCGATGTATTTACATATGTATATATAGGTTATGAACCGGTTTGATGAACCGACATACCCTTTCATATTTCCTAACGAAATGGGTTCAAATCCTCTCGAAGTTATCTTAAGAACTTGAGTCAAGTTAGATGCTTTTAACCATTGGATTAAATCCGATGGTCAAGATTAAAAGATAGTCTTTTAATCTTGACCATTGGTTAATCAATAATTAAAATCTAACTTTCAATAATGGGAAGGATCGACCCAGCGAAATAACGCCAAGTTAGTTATTAACTTTGCTTTGACATAACTAGTCCCTAACGTTTAAACTAAACATAATACTAAGCAATGAATAAGATTATCGAGTCACACACCACTATCCGAGAACACCATTAACCGATTAATCCATGTGGTCGCTTCTCGATCTTGGTCTCGTCCAACATTTACCCATGTAAAACTTGATACGCTCCCAGCAGTGTGGTAGCTTTCACAGTAGTTGTTCAACTTATCTCGGTATCCCTCCATCTGGTAGGTTGTGTTACTTTTCCTTTTCGGGCTTTTTTTTTTGTATACACGATCTTCTACTTTTCTTCTTATAACTGACATGTGTGTTGTCCTTTTCTTTACAAATTGTCTAAACTCTCTTTTGTCAGGTTTTTTATGCATTTTTTCTTTCCCTAGAATTAGAACAACTGGCCGTTCTTTGTTGGTCATTTTTAATGGGATTGTAACAAAAAGTTGAGTTTGTATCCTTACGCTTTAAATGTATTCTGTTGATTCTCTATAGGAGCAACAAAATACATTTAAAGCGTAAGGATACAAAATTTGGGCAACCTTTGGGCGCTCATGCGAATTTGTTAGAAACGTGGCCAATATGAGCAACCTTTGGGATTAACTCGCAATTGCTTGAAGTTGAGTCTTTATTACCCATTAATCTAATTTTGTAGAACTTGTATGTCATTCTGGTATTGATTTTAATGGTGTGTCATGTAAGTTGCATATTGCACGAGTTTTATTTGCAGTTGATATTAGTTTTCAGTTTCGGTTACATGTTTTATTTGTATATAAGGCTTTGCATCATGGAACATTTAATTGTGCTGCGATGGAATGTCTCCACATGCTTGGGATTGTTTATCGTGACCTTAAACCAGAAAATGTTCTGGTAAGGGATGATGGGCATATAATGCTCTCAGATTTTGATCTTTCCCTTCGTTGCAGTGTTAGCCCGACTTTAGTAAAGTCTTCATCTATGGATTCTGAGCCCCTCCGCAAAAACATACAGTCTTATGTGTCCAACCAGCTTGCATTGAGCCCTCCTGCATTCAGCCTTCATGTGTAGTCCCAACATCTTGCTTCTCTCCTCGTTTTTTTTTTCAAGCAAATGCAGGAAAGAAAGGAAAAGCAAAACCGCTAAAGACATGAAACCAAGTGAGCCCATTACCTGAGCTCATGGTTGAACCCATCAGTTCCAGATCTATGTCATTTGTGGGAACCCATGAGTACTTATCCCCTGAAATCATTAAAGGTGAAGGTCATGGAAGTGCCGTAGTCCCGTAGATTGGTGGACTTTTGGAAAATTCCTATATGAGTTATTGTTTGGTAGAACTCCATTCAAAGGGTCAGGCAACCAAGCCACTTTATTTAATGTTGTGGGTCAGCCTCTTAGGTTTCCCGAATCACCAGCCGTGAGCTTTTCAGCACAGGATCTCATCAGAGGCTTCCTTGTGAAAGAACCTCAGCACAGATTGGCATATAAAAGAGGAGCCACCGAGATTAAGCAACACCCTTGCTTTGAAGGTGTTAATTGGGCATTGATCCGTTGTCCTACATCACCAGATGTCCGTTGAGTTTGAAAGATTTTCTGCTCCTGTTTGCATCAACAAGTGAATAGGCTAACATACCCCCTGTGGCTGCTCCAAACCAAAAAGGTTCAGACAATTACTTGGATTTTATTAACTTCTAGCAATTGAACTAGAATACCTATAAATTTGTGGTTTGTTTCTAAAGTGTATCAGTTGGGGAGGATGGTTGTATTTTTCTTCGATTAATTACATGAAATTTGGGAGTGGTAATTGTTTGTTATATTGCATTTGCATCATGTCATTTGTCAATTTTATCGAAGATGGTGATTCGTTATGAACATATAACATCAACTACAATGCCTTTCTAAAAAAAAATAACATCAACTACAACTTTGTTTATTGTTTATGAACATGACATTTGTAAAATGTTTCCAGGCAACAAATAGGGTTGCGTATTTTGAGTTTACAAAGTTATAAATGTATAGCACAAAACCTATAGATCCAGATTTTAGAGCTTGAAGCAGCTGAAATTAACAAACCCAACGGTTTTGTCCTGCTGAACCCGCATAGTTTTCTGGCTATCAACATTAATGTCATGCTGAGATGGAGCAGTTGAGGATGGAGAGGGTGGCCCGGAAGTCAACTGGTCTTGCAATGACACTTCTTTTCCTTCACATATGACTTTAACTTCACAAAACTGTGGAGCGTTGTGTACTATTTGATCGAGAGTCCCTGCTCCACTGCCTCTCTTGCTGCTACTCTTGAGTTTCCTGTCATTAAAGGCAGCAGAATTACATAGAGAATTCGGTAGGAGTGAAATCAAAGCATGAAATAGGGAGAGGTGTAGGCACCTTACGGACGATTTGGTGGCACCCAACACCAGTTTTCTTATATTAAGAATTGGAATGAGGTCGAGAATGGCTTTTGCTTCCATGTCACTCTCAATAAGCACAGTTTCAACTTGAACCTATAACACCATGAATTCTAATAGTTAATATTGGCAACAAAGAGAATACAGTCAACAAAGAATCGATGATGATCTAGATACAGAACATTCAGTATGTGGAATGTACCTTTGAGGAAGAGCAGCGAGAAAGAAACTTTTGGAGGTATTCGCTTCTCTTGCTTCTTTCTTGAATCAGGTATCTTTCCTTCTGTTCCGGGTTTGCTTGATTTATTGGTAACCTTCCCACTGTACATTGGAAGAAACATTGGTCATAGTGGTATACAACATCTGACACATAAACTTCATTGTTTTAAGTTCACAGGACCTTTGCCTTTCAAACTGAAACAGTAAATCTTGCAAGTGACTAACGCCACATTTCTTAGGATCTTGAAGTTAATTATTGAAGCTTAAAAACGAAACTTATTCACATAAACACAAATATATATCGAGTAATGGTATGATTTTTACCATAACGTTTAAGTATTGTTCAGCAAATTATCACCAAAAACTAGTTATTTATATTGTTTTTGTCATTTCATAACTTCATCGGTCAAACAGATCTATATATGAGATGAAAGTTTATTTTCCAATAAGTCGATTTGCACAAAGAAGTGAAACAATGACATTTGTTTAAACTATTTCCTAATTTAATTAAGACACAAACTCTGAATATCTATTTCCTCATCAAGTATACGAGTTTTATGCAAGAAACTTAAGTCTAAGCCATATATAAAAGATTGTGTGCTTACGAGGAGTTGGAATGAAGCGGATCTCTGGGAAGACGTGAACCAAATAAACCATAGTAGATTCATGCAGCATCCTCTTACCAAGCGTCCAAAGTAGCGCATCCATACTCGCAGACATCAGTTCCTCGGTCCCTTTCCATGTCACAACGTACACAACGTCGCTCACTTTGCCGTAAGGAAACATCTCACCACTCATACCACTCTCGTATTCTTCTATAATGGATGGAAGTGGCTTGCTTCCCTTATAGACGCCATCATCATCATCATCATTATAATCATCGTCCTCTTCTTCGACTATCTCATGATGACTCCAGCTATTATTGCTGCTGTTGATCCTATAATTGTCGAAGTTGATTATATTGATCGGAGGTGGAGCTTCGTCGTTGAAAACTATGTTCTTTTCATCAGCCATGTTGATGATGACTTTGTTAGATAAAATTTATTGGCATCCCAATGAGTTGTGAGAACCAAACTATATATTGTTTCGTCGACAGCAACATGCCTTGAAATGTTCCAGCAATATACTAATATCCTTAACCTAATAGAAAACAATAATCTAATAAAATGTCTACTAAAAACGTAACATAATTATTTTGTAAGCTGCAAAACACACGAACGTGTTATGTGAAAAACTATTAACATAAATCGTCGATAGGTCAAAAGTCTAATGAAAAACCATCCTATGGATATTAGATGACCACAAAAGTCAATTTATCCGTTATACCAAGGAATATACTTCTTGGTTCTCTATCAAAAATATTTTTAATACTTGTTAGGATTTTAAACTATAGCGTCATACATGTTCTTATTTTAACCAATTGAAATATAGCAACTAGTAATGTTTGCGTCGATATACACATCACGTATTAGGATATCCGAATCTTGCCTGTTGGATACGTTGTCCACAAACAAGTAGTCCAGTTTGAATAATAATACAAATATTCTATAATTTTCTCTACAAATTACTAATTATAAGCTTATTCTTTTTAGGGTAGCAACCTGAAGATTGATTAGTGGTTTTCGAGGATTTAAAACTCGCAAGATCAGGAGTCACGGACAAACTCATATCAGACACATGTTGTGTACTTTTTTGAAAATTTTCAATAGCTTATTATAGCTTCAAACTATGAAAATGATTACTACCCAACTTAAGGTCTTACATAATTACTAGCCGGATGCCTACATGTTACAGCGACAATATGATTAGTCATTTGGCGAGCAATATTAATCGGTTTCACGTTTACTAGGACAACAATACCACGTCTCTCGGAAAGCCAAGGCCATCCAAGATTCAAAAATCGACTTTACGCGTTCGGCGGGATCTTTGTCAAGTAGAGAAGCTTTCAAGGAAATGGTCCAAAAAGAGTTGCGACAAGAACGTGCTAAAAAAAGATGATTTTATCTAGACTTAAAAGAAATTCGAGAAATTAAAGTTTCTTAATTTTAAGACAGACGGGATAAATCCGAGGATGCGGCTAATATCGAAAAAAATCAAAGACGAGATCTGAGCAAGGCATTTTGTCTCAAATTAGTATTTGACGTATCGTAGTTTTATTATTTATCGTATGGTTGTTTTTAGTATTTTTCGTATTGTATCATATTTTTAATATTTGTAGTATCGTATTTTAAGTTTTTATATATTTGTAGTATCGTAGTTTTTATATTTTTGTTGTATTCGTATCGTGTTATTAATATATCGTATTTGAATTTTAGTTTAAAATGTGTTTGTATAAAATAAAATTGAAAAAGAAAAAAACTGGATACGTGCCATGATTTGTATCCACACCAACAACATAAAGTGATTGTCTAGGGAATGGCCATTTCATAAAACAACCATCAAGTCCCATCAAATCTTTTAATCCAGCTTTAAACCTTTTCTTAAGAGCACATATGCAGACATAAATCCTTTTAAACGACCTTTTTGGTGTAGCTGGATCACAACACCTTTCAATATCATTTTTCAGAGCGGTGTCAGGGTTTGCTCTTTGCAACTCCAAAGCATGATATCTTAAAAGTGCATACTGCTCTATGTAATCTCCTTTTACCTTCAAGGTTGTTTTTTCTTTTGCTCTATAGATCTTTGTTTTAGAAACACCTAACTGGTACTTTTTTTTTAACAGTTGATCTTGAAGAGCTCTAATTGGAACATCAAGATTAGTAACAATTGTATCTTCAATGTCTTTGGACAGAAACGAATTAGCAAGCATATTCACTTTTATGTTTTAAATACAATTGTTATAACACCCTCAAAATATCGCAGCAAAAGATAATGTCAATGAGGTGTTACAGATAGTACAAAGTTCAAGTCATAGAAAATGCCTTCTAAATGAGACTTTTTAAAAAGTTACCATTTGATAAATGAAATCAGAGTTACACAAGAGGCCACAAAGTGTTAAGTACATAAACATTTTCAAAATATCATCGAATGGTAAATATGTATGCATCGAGTCTTCAAAACATGTCATGTGACTCTAATGCTCCAAGCCAAAGTTATGCCTTACGGACATGAGAAAAAACATGCTAAAAGTGTCAACATAAAGGTTGGTGAGTTTATAGGTTTAATATAAATAAGATCAAAACCTTTCTAATTAAGTCCTCATGACAAGTATATGTCAGCCTAATCCTGTTACAAGTCCCGCCCATACAAGATTTGTAACATCTTAAGTCCACATATAAATTCATGATGATAAATGTAAATGTTAAGTGCGGACCACAAGAATCTAAAGTTTGTTTGACTGGATCATTCGGTTATGTTACCAGTTCATTCGGTCATGATACCAGTTCATTCGGTTACATGACCAGTTCATTCGGTTATGTGACCATTTCTTTCGGACATGTATAGTCACGACTCTTGGTAAATATAGTAACTTAGTGTCAATCCATAAATGTTTAAGTAAAACGAGCATGCATTCTCACCCCAAAAGTAGTTCGAAACAACTAAAAGTGAGCGCCATGAACACGCATTAAACAATATGATAAATATAACGAGATAATGCATGAGACACCGATAATTATTCTAGGAGCAACCTAAAAATAATATGTTGCGTTTTAAATTTTATAATGATAACGTAAATATGTAAATGAGTTTTATAAAGTTATACATATAGATCATACATTGTACTTAGTGTTTTTAAAAGCTTATAACCTTTTAGGGACTAGTTTTGATCATTTCTATAATTCTTTTACAAGTCTTATTATAAAATTGATAAGTTTTATAAAAGTTATCCGATTTTAGAAAATTCGTTACTCCTAAACCATAAAGAGTTATGACTCAATTTTTACGTCCTCGGAAAGGTATTTGAGTGTATTTATCAAATTTGTTGGTCCTACTATTCCAAAAGTTTTATAACTCATGTAAAATTACCAAAATACCCTTGTATATCAAAACTGATTTTGGCTGCACATTTCAGTCCCACGAAAACGACTTTATTTTACAAACTACAACTCCGCTTGATTCCGTTCAAGCGGCCACGTTTAAGTTAAAGTATCCACTAAATTTATTATTTGAACATCAATAGTGGGTTATGTAAAACGTTTAAGAGTTTTTGACCATTTAAATATGGTTATCAAATCTGGTATAGTTTTAGCGTTTATTTTCTAATTAAATCATCGGGTGGAGTTACTGGTCGAGCCAGCCGGCGAAACGAAGCTAAGACATGGATATATAACCTAAATGTGTGTCCAAGTCTCTAGCCATATTGATTTTTCTTAGTAATTCAATTTATGTCACTGATCAAAACTGTTAATACAAATAAGCCGTAAAAACGTTTACTTATATTTTACGATCTTCTAGTGTTTTGTCGATATCAAACGTAAAATCATTTTAACGAAACAAATAAAATACGTAAATGGTTTGAGCCAATAGTTTACTAACACACTTACATTTTCATATAATACACTAAACAAATAATAATGTCAACATGATATAGAAATGCATATGTATAACAACTAGTGTTTACATAATATGGATATGTACTTATATATACTTAGTATATATATATATATTAATGGGTAATGTAATGGGTAAAAATCTAAGTACTTGACCCATTGACTAGATACATTGAATGTAGTTGGGTAAAACCCAAAATTCATGACCCATACCCATGGAGTATGTGTGACAGCTGGCAATTTAGGGAGTCTATTTTAGGTAACCGCATTACGTTAAACTAAACCGAGCTTTGCCTTTATCACTATTTTTATAAACCATGACTTGATTTTATATCGTCTATTGGTTTTTACGGTTTATTTCACTATTGAATGGGTTATCGTATGAGTTTTAACTCTATTTGGTAGACACTATTCGATTCGGCAATAGAAAAGCCTAAAACGAGAAATAACGTAACTTTTAGACCGTAACTTGAAAATTGACAAATAAATAGTAAAAGCTCGTGGAAAAACATAAATAACGATGTTAGAAAGTCGAATGAATGTCGTGGGACACTCGGGGGACAATATATAAGCTCGGGAATGGGTAAACGGGATAGTTTACGAAAAATGGCAACCACGGCCCCTCCTCTTTTGCTTGACCGGCCGCCCCTCCCTTCCCCTCTCTTTATTTTTTTAGGCCCCAAGTCCTAAGTATATATACCCCTCCCCTCCTCACTTTTACTTCCCTTTCTCTCACTAAAAACACACACAAACACACTTTCTCTCTCTACTCTCTCTCTCCTCAAAACAAATAAAACCCTAACCCTAATTCATCACCATCGCCGCAACCTATTCCGGCCACCACCGCCACACGACGGCGCGTGACCACCCACCACCACCACCATCTTGAAGCTCTCTTCCTCCTCTTTCTATCCATATATAACACTCTTACTAAAACCTTCATTAACACCTTCAAATCTAAAGATTAAGATTCGGATTTCTAGGGTTTCAAGTGGGTTTTGCAATTCGTGTTTGGAAAAGGTAAAATGGACTTGAATACACCTTGTTTGAGCTTGGTAAAGCCACGTATGGCTTGATTAGGGTTTCGACCCTATAATGAAATTTAGGGCTTTTGGTTTAAACGTGGGATTAAGTCTAATTAACACATAAATAAACATGTAGCTAGTGTTTGGTAAGCATGTGGTGTATCATATTGATGGGTTTTTGCATTTTAGGTCTAGTTTCATGTTTTTGGTTGGGATAGATGATGGGTTTGATGTTTAGTTGATGATTGGAGGTTGATTGATTGTATTTGGATGTTGTGGTATTGATTTGGTAGTGTTTGGATGGCGTTAGGTTGTGGTGATGGGGCGTACGCACCATGAAACCCATGTATGGGTCATGGTTGGTGTCGTACGTGACCCACTTGGACCTTGGGTCCTGGTCGGGTCGTTTTGGTAGCTTGTTGGTTGATGTTGTTGGTGTTTGGATGAGACGTGTGGAGCCGAAAAGCTTCTAGAGCTTGTTTGGTTCACGTGGTCTTAACCGTGACCGTGTCATGACCATTAGGGTCATAACATTGGTTTCGGGTATATTTGGTTGGTTGATTGGTTGGCGAGATTGATTTGAGATTGATTTGAGGTGATTTGGGATTGAATTGCGCTATTATGACTTTTAATTGAACTTGATATATAATTGTCAACTTTGAGCAACGTCGGTGTTACTTTGACTTTTAGTCAATAGTTGACCCCACAACGCCGTAACATGGACTTTAGTATAGTTTGGACTATTGATTGATTAAAAGCCGAAAGTCATGACTCGTGCTTGTGGACTCAAACGAATAATGATATGAAATTAATATTGAATTTGACGATAATATATATATATATATATATATATATATATATATATATATATATATATATATATATATATATATATATATATATATATATATATATATATGAAAATGTTAATAATTGTGAAACATAAATAATAAAAGGGATTTTATACCAAAAATATCGATAACAAGTCTTATCTTGTTATTTACTATCTTTAAATGGAAACTAACGACTAAAAATGGAAATGTTTTATAATAAATAAGTAATTAATGTTTCGAGTACACGTTTATCGATAAATCCCAATTATGAGCATTTAATACTAGTTTAAGTAATTACTTACTTACGTTGTGTGCATGGGTTACGGATAACCTAACATTAATAGTGTTGATCCACGTGGGTAGCGGACTTATTAGGTTGACGAATCTAATAAGAGTCCGCTAGGTACGTTGGATAACCTTATTAATGGGTGAATTATCCTTATGACTCTTTAGGATGCGACCGGTTTATGGGATAATAAGCGACACGAATAAATAATTGAGTTTATCGAGTTGACGAATTCAATAAGATATACTATTTGTTCCGAAACTTATTGGACTATGGAGCTTATCGTTTAGATGTATCATCGTGTTGCATTGAGTCACATATTGGTTGTTTGAGTGCATTCATAGCATCATATTGAGTCGATACACCCACATGAGGATACCAAACACTAGGATTAAATGGTGAAACGAGACATTTTTGGAAATAACGAAATGGAATACATTAGGGTAGATAACGTTGATTTTGGGAATTATATATTAAAATTGGTCTACATTAATAGGTTGTGCCGAGTCGATAGTTGCTGAGCCGTGATTACCGTTATCTTCTGCTAGTGTTTATTTGTACGTTGATTGCTTGAGGTGAGTTTCATAGCCCCACTTTTATCTACGTTTTTAACTGTATTGGGGTGAGAATCATGCTACTGTTTTTGGACCGTTAAAACTATTTGAATTTGCTTATATACTTGACTGTTTAGATAGATGTGCGGTAGTTGTTGCCTTAGACTAGGTTGAACCGTGCCTAGCTAAGAATAGACTTCTACCTCGACCTAGTCCGGGGTTGGCAATTGTTCTAGATTTTGCCACGACAGTGCTGGACTAGAGTCGCGGGGCCCGAGTAATCCCTGGATGCGGGATATGGATTGTGATCCGGTTATGATCGGTTGTGAACGATATTTATCTATCTTAGGTCTTGCATAGCAAATCAACTCCTACAGGTCCACTATGATTTTATTGAACTTAAACCTATGAACTCACCAAACGTAGTTTCGACCTTTTAGCATGATTTCGTGTATTTGAAAGATGGTTGGAATACGTGATCGGTGGAAGCTTGGCAAGAAGGCGGGGTTCAAGGATCATTTCGACTGATAAACTTTGGGGACCTATTTTATTAAATCATGTTTTGGGCCTAATATTTATACTTTTGGATTAAATGTTTTGAATACTTAAATTTGGGATTGGTTTTGAATGTTAAATGACTATCTTTTGCTATACTTGTGTGAGATACCAATCCAATAGTAACGCCCCGAAAACTTGATTAAGTCTTCCGCTGTACCGAGATTTGGGGGTGTTACAGATTGGTATCAGAGCTCAAGGTTATAGAGAATTAGGTATTTTATAAACCCTAAACTATAACCACTTTTTAAGAAAATTGATCCTCGACCGACGCACGCCCGCTTGCCAAGCCGAAGCTTCTTAATTGATTATGGTATGAACTGCGATTTGACTTATGAGATATTATGAGATGATCTGTTATGGGATATTGTGAACTGATTATGGAAACGTTATGATTTTGGGTAAATGAGACGTGATTATCGAGATACTACGGAATTTGTTTTGAGTAAACGGTATATTGTGATTTTGGAATTTTGAACTCGATTGATTTGATATGGGATTATGTGATAGAACGGAACTTACGTGTTTTATTTAAAGGCATATTTTGAGTAATTCGGTACCTCTTTTTTTTAAAAGCTTTCATTATGTGATATATATTTTGGTTGAGTTGATGCGCTTATTAAAACTAGTTGTTTCAACACTTATACCTACCCTATGCCATTGTCACAAACTATGCCTTCACTAGCTTTTGATGTGTTTGAGAAGTCCTTCTTGCTAGTTCGCCAACATTGACTCTCATGACGGTTGCGCAGGTGATCCTTATGAGATTGCCCGTCACACTAGTTCATCATCATTATCGATCGCCCTAGCTCATCTAGGCGCCTCACTTTACATCGTGTCTTAGCACGAGCCCGCACTCTAGGCTTGCTTATAGCACCGCCCGCATGTCCGTGAGACCACCATCATCACCTATCCGCTTAGCGACCCACTCTTCTCGCCATCACCGCCAAGATCACCATGTCTTAGGAGACCTAGATCCCCACTTGTACCACCTCGTGATTTACCCGCATGTAAACTCGACTCATGGACTCTCCCTCTATGGATGAGGGCGAGGAGGAGTGTGGAGTTTGATAGACTCCTTGAGATCGTTTTGAGCCTTAGGGTTTAACAATAACAATGGTTATACGCAACGGAACATAGAACAAAACATTAATTGTTATTGACACAAGGTTTATATTTAATAACACTCCAAGCCTCAAATATTATTTGATTAGAATAATACGGTTACACTTAACTTGTAACATGGATCAATGATCATTGAGGCTAAACTAAACAAACTCTAACCTTAGACGTTTATAGGAACACGTCTAGGTTACACACACACACCTTTAGTCGACTACATTATGAAAGACTTAATTACAAAACCTACACCCCATGTCCTCTTTATATACTAGAGGATTAGGGTTTACAAGATACTACAAAGGACTAAATAATAAATCTTCTTTTGCAAGCAAGTCCTTTCGTCTTTTTGTAGATTTCATCTTTGTCACTTTAAGTCCCTTTGTTTCATTCTTCTATTTACTTTGTCTCATCAAATCAAGAATCCCAACAATCTTCCCGTATTTGATGATGACAAAACAAACAAAGTCGTGTACGAACTTCCCTAGACGAAGTAGCAGAAGTTGAGATGTAAACACCTCCCTAAATGAAACAAATCCTGTCTTCCTTTGTCTTCCCCTTAATCCATGCCACGCCACTCCAACATCTCTTCCCCTTTTGTTATCAACAAATAGAGAACATATGCAAACTTGATCTTGACCACCATGAATCAATACCACACATCCAATTCATCCTTCCAATGTCTCAAATTACCCTCCATGAAGTTTTCGCAACTAAAAATGAACTTGAAACAGTAGAAATCTAAACCATCAGTAGTAATACTAATCAACAGTAGTAAGAATAAAAAACTTCCCCTTGAGTGGTGCATGAACATCAAATGATTCTTCAAATATGTAAGCTCCTTGTAATGATTACTTATGAAGAAAACCAATTATAACACACTTGATGTAGAAGTAGAATAATCCAAACTTGTATCTTATGTCTTGTTTATCCACGTGACTCTGAACGTATACCAATCAATGTATAGGGAGACCACAATCTCTTGACGATAATCACTGAGCACAATAACGTCACTCCTTTAAGTATTATGTCAATTCTTCGTCACAATCATTGAAGCACGAACAAGTTACTTTTAAATGATTCCGCCGTTTAAAAATATAATAAGAACACGCATCCAAGTAATTCCACTTCACCTTCAAATAAGTGATAAATAATCCTCTTCGTAATCAATTCTTCAATAAAACAAAAAACGAGCCTTTTTAAAACCTTTAAGAACAAATAAAATCCAAAAATCATCGCTTGTGTGTGTGAACCAAAATCTCATGTGTGTGTCGTCCAACAACCAACACACTTGTACAAATGTTATCACTAATGACCATAACCGTAACAGCCAAGTATCACAAATCCAAAACAATTGTACCAAAATATAACATGTAAATCATAACAATCTATCTTGGATCATGTCAAGATTTCCATGAACCTACAAGAATGATATAACACGAATGTACCTTGAAACCCAAAAAGTCTTGTAGCTTCTTGTCGAAGGGTACCAAAATCAAAATATCAAACTTCTTGTGTCATCACTAAATTCCATGCATACAATCGTCAAGCTAATATATCATACTCCTTTACATATCAATATGATCTCATGACCCACATGATATACCAACTAATGACCACAAGCACCGACCCAATAGTTGAAGAAAACCAATGAAATCTTCTACAAACATATCTTCATATATCAATATATTAAAAATACGAATGAATCTCACATGCTCCAATACCCACGTGATGCACTTGTACACCGAGAAGACATGGTCCTTACTTATGTGATCAATACCATGTAACGTCTCCAATCAATTCATTTATATCACATAACTACATTATCATATAGAAATCAGTACCATTGACCAAATATAATATTATCACACCACACCATGTGACTAAGTAGCACCATGTTAATAATATGAGCATTGACCTGATCGATTGACCCATGATAGACTCTATGATATTTAATCATCAACCTCACAGCAGTAGGTGTAAACGTGAAGTGGTAACTGAGATAATACTAGCAGTTGAACGAGACATGAGCTAGCAGTGGATATCCAACACGAGCAGTGGTAACTCGCATAACTAGCAGTGGTTATAGGTTAACTAGCAGTGGAACGAGAAGGTAGCAGTGGTTACCAAGAAACACTAGCAGTGGAAACAAGTAAAATAGCTGTGGTAACTCGCGTAAAATAGCAATACTAAATAATCTCTAGCCGCAGATTCAAACCAGCACAGTAGCTATAACGAATAAAGCAGCAGTAGAGACAAAAGCGTAGCAGCAGATACATTTGGAACAGCAACAGATGCTAGCAGTAGGTTCAATGAGCAGCAGATACAAACCGATATGGAGCATCAGTTACATAAAACCACTACCAGTAGCATTAACCTTATGACTGTTAATATTAAAATCAACAAGCATCAGTATTAATGCTCATTCGAGGGTTTGAATAACCAGTAGACTTGCTCGAATACCTAGTAACCATAATTAGCATAGCGTGAGAAGCCATACTCCAATAGCAGTAACCGTACTAATCATACTCGACATCAACAAATTACAACAGCAATTAAGCATCGCGAAAACCCTAAAATCGTCTTTGAAAACCTCTGTTTGCAGCCATATTCGACATCAAATATCTTTCACATAAAAGCTCAGATCGACGATCCCTCCGGTGAAACGTTAGATGCGTAAATAGAGAACGTCCACCAAAATTTTTGTCACGATCCAACAATTAACAAGAAAGTTATCGCCTCTTGAAAACAGTGCTGCAGAAAAATACAAAATTTGAAACTTCGAATTTTTCTTCGTTTTCATCATTCTTCGACACATAAAACCTTGCGAATCCCTAGGTAACGAGCTCCCCAAGCACTGATACCAATTGTGGAGTTTGTTAGACTCCTTGAGATCATTTTGAGCCTTAGGGTTTAACAATAACAATGGTTATACGCAACGGAACATAGAACAAAACATTAATTGTTATTGACACAAGGTTTATATTTAATAACACTCCAAGCCTCAAATATTATTTGATTAGAATAATACGGTTACACTTAACTTGTAACAGGGATCAATGATCCTTGAGGCTAAACTAAACAAACTCTAACCTTAGACGTTTATAGGAACACGTCTAGGTTCCACACACACACCTTTAGTCGACTACATTATGGAAGACTTAATTATAAAACCTACACCCCATGTCCTCTTTATATACTAGAGGATTAGGGTTTACAAGATACTACAAAGTACTAAATAATAAATCTTCTTTTGCAAGCAAGTCCTTCCATCATTTTGTAGATTTCATCTTTGTCACTTTAAGTCCTTTTGTTTCATTCTTCTATTTACTTTGTCTCATCAAATCAAGAATCCTAACAATGAGCATGAGATCGAAGAGGAGTATGTAGATGAGGATGAGGATCCTCAGGAGGAGGATGATGAGGATATCCCAGAAGGGGGTACTCCTCCACCGCAGAGTCTGCACATTCTTCAGACCGTGTTCTCCTTTTCCGAGCCCGATTCCCTGGACAACCTTTTGGTTTGGATTCACCTCCACATTCACCGAGATAGGTAGCCGTTAGGATCCGAGATACCATCGGAGATTGCTTGAGCACCGAGGAGTATGATGAGGCGGGTCCGATGTGGGAGAGGATTACATCACGTGGTACTAGACTTAGTAGGTCGACAGATCGGTTGGTTGGAGTATCGAGGGCTAGTATAGAGGATTTGAGGGCTGATATGGGTACTGTAGTCGGGAGGACTAGGGTTTTGCGTAATGGTATGTCGGAGCTCTAGGAGCAGGTTGGGGACCTGCTGAGAGGGTTCGCGACAGCTCGAGATGCAGATAAAGCGATTTGGCGTAGGATTGGTGAGTTGGAGAGAGAGGTCGTAGATCTTAAGAGTGATAGCGACGCTCGACGTGTTGAGTTAGCATCTTTATGGAGAGAGGTTGACGATGTTAGGAGATCGGTTAGTGGTATTCGTAGACGTGGCTAGATAGTATTAGATTCATAGCTTTGTACCATCTTGAAACTAAGTAGTACTTGGTTCGAGATGTAGATTTATCCTAGTTATCTTATTATTATCATCGTTAGGATCGTTTTTGATTTCTTCGTATCCTTCCATGTATTTCCACTTTTGAAACCTATGAGTTATGGTTATTGGAACGTGCATCCTTAGTTATGATTCGGTATCTGATTGTTTCGCTTTGGTATAGCGTTATCCTTGTTGACCTTGATTATGTATTCGAGCATTATTTGGTGAACCTTGGAACCCAACTCTATCTTTAGAGCGCAAATTGTGAACTTATGAAACTGTTCTTCTTGCCCTCAGAATGATGGCAACAAGACGAACTCGCTTAGGAACAACCGAGCGCCTCCTGCTGTTGTTGTTGCCCTATCCGTCGAGGTCATCGTCCGACCCCGACCTCTCCACCTTGAGAACCCGAACTCGATAACCCACCGTAGAAAACCCAAATGTGAACGACCGTCTTGAGAATGGTCCTGCTCCACAAAACCCTCCACCGTGAACCCACCCACATTGACCAACTAGTACGCAGCCGTGTCGCAATCGCTAGCCGAGACTAACCTCTCTAATACCTCTGGTGGAACCCCAATGTTGAATCGAACTCGAGGTTGTACCTACAAAGAGTTCCGATCCGGTGGTCCCATCGAGTTCGGAGGAACCGAGGGAGTAGTTTACTTGACTAGGTGGTTGGAGAAAATCGAACTGTGTTTGCGGTTAGTAATTGTGATGAGGATTGTAAGGTTAAGTATACAACATTCACCTTGAAGGACGGGCGCTGACTGGTGGAACAACTATCACGCATCAAGAGGAATTGATGTAGCTTATAGTATGACTTGGACTCGCTTTAAGACTCTCTCGATCAAGACTTACATGGCGACTTATACTCGCTTTTCAAGAGTTATCGTTGCTTTGCCACGATATGGTTCGCCTCAAGACCTTAAGATTGAGAGGTATCTTGATGGATTGCCTTTAGCTACTCGTAATGATGTCATCGCCGCTGAAGCCGCTTAATTTGCATGAGGCACCATCGCGGCTCAACGTTTGATGGACTCTTATGTATTAGAAGTAGGAGACAAGGGTAAGAGTGATATGAGCGATAAGAGGAAGAGGAATGAAGTTGTTAAAGGGAATGGCAACAAACGGCATGAGACAGCTAGGGTGTTCGCCATAGGAAATGGAGAAAGGAAAGGTTACGAAGGTAGTAGACCCGTGTGTGGTCGTTACAACCGACACCACCATGGACTGTGCCCGAATGTGTGTAGGAAGTGCTCTAAGGTAGGACACATGGCCAAAGACTGTAGTGTCACAATTCTCAATTTCCGGTCATTATGCAAACTTTAAAAAAATTTACTATTCATCTCGGGAATTTACTATTCATCGGTTACTATTCATCATTTTTGAAGTCGAGTTGATGTTTTGAGAGGTTATTTCAAAATTTTACTATTCACAAAACACTATTCATTCCCGGAGAAAAATTTATATTCATGATTTTATTCATCATTTTTTGTAAACTAGGTTTACGAGTATCTAATTCGCGTAACCGTGAGGGTTAAGCTGCATATTCATGGAACATCATTGAGATCACTTCATATAGACTAGAGTTAGTCTACATATCATCCGTAATATCATTTTCATATTAGTTCATGCATGTGTTTGCATATTTCAGTAACGTATATTTATTTATTAAATAAACGCTATTGCACGATCACTGATTTTGAATAACTGTTCCGACACTTTCGACAATTGTCCAGATATATTTTTATACTCATTTTAAGACTATAAAAATTATATTATTAGTTTACCCGATGTTTTAAATTTATTTTGTATATAAATTGTTATACATATATATTTACGACGATTTTCGTAAATTATAATCGACAATTATTTATTCACTCAATTCTTGCGAGAAATGTATTTTTATAATATTTATGACTTCGATATATTTTATTTTGTTCCGTTAAAATCGATTTCTAGCTAACGCTACACTTAATAATTAATTTTATGTACCAAATATACATTATACTTAAACTTAAATGCATTTAATCAACAAAACACATCAAACCCTTTCTCCATTTTGATCTTGCCGACCACCCCTCCCCTAGTCATCACTTTTATAAAAAAATCTTGACTTTATCATGTACACATATTCATTTTTCTAGATATTTGCAATATACAAAGAGTATCACTAAAACAAAACACCTACAAATACATATTAAAAGGTGAAAAACACAAGAAACTCTCCCATGGTCTTTGTGATGGTTGGCCAAGGCAAGAAAAGAAGAAAAATCCATAAAATTTTCAAGGTTCAAGTGATAAACAAGTTCATGTAGTAATCTAATTCAAGGTTTTGAAATAAAAACCTAAAGATTAATTAAGTTTCTAGCTCAAAAACTCTTCAATCACTCAAGTAAGTGTTCTAAATAATTTTCCTAATCTTTCATACTATTACTTGATTTATTTTTATGATCTAGTAAGAAAAACATGCAAGTAATCTATGATTCACACAACTTTTACATATTTTTAGACTTAATATGAGTTTAAATTATCCTATTGATATTCATTTGAAACCTATCTTTGTTGATGAAGTTTAGGAACCCATGACACCCTAAGAAGGTGTATGGTAGGTTTAGAATAGATTTGGTGTTGAGTTGAAGTGATTGAAACAAGTATTACGCAAGAAAAATCAAGTTAGACGATATATATATAGTTGCTGTCCATTTTTATAAAATCTGGAAATTTCAACAGGTTATGGACTATTTTGGTTTAGATATTTAGAAAATAGACTTTAAAACGAAACCGTGGTCACTTGAACGGGTTAAAACGGGTTTATAACGAATAAGTTACGCTATTTTCAAGTTTATCGACGAAAACTATTTTCTGAAAATATACTTGCTGTCAAGGGTTTTTCAAAGATCAAAAAAGAGTTGTAAACCTAAACTAGAAGAGTCGAATTATCAAAAATATATTAATATATATTATCACGATTCTGAGGATATAAAGAACGTAGAAAACGGACCTATAACGCTAAAGATATACATATTTGAAATACGACGATCACAACTATTTTCTTCAGCACTAACACTTAAATATTTGAGTAAACTCCAAAATACATCCCTGTGGTTTACCCTGTTTCGCACCATACATCCCTCTCGCAAAAGTTTCAAAAGATACATCACTCCGTTAGTAAAAGTTAACCTATATAGATCCCTCAGTTAAAATAAGGACTAACGGTGCAAATTATTTCTCCGTTATCTCCTAAGGAGATATAATATATTTACACTGTTAGTCCTCTGGATTAACTGTATTTGCACCGTTAGTCCTTTTTAATGTTTTCGTCCGTTTTTTTACGTTTTTGTCCATTTTTTTACGTTTTCGTCCGTTTTTTTACGTTTTCTTCTGTTTTTGTCCCTTTTACGTTTCTTAGTTTTTACGCTTTCATCGTTTTTACGTTTTCGTCCGTTTATTTACGCTTTTGGCCCTTTTTACGTTTTCGTCCGCTTTTACATTTCTTACGCTTTTACGTTTTCTTTCGGTTTTTACGCCGCCTTTTTTACGTTTTCATCCGTTTTTTTACATATTTGTCAACTTTAATACATTTTTGTCATTTTTTTTACGCTTTCGTCCGTTTTTTTACGTTTTCGACCGCTTATTAACGTTTTTGCCCTTTTTTTTTACGTTTTCGTCCGTTTTTTACGTTTTCGTTCTTTTTTTACGTTTTCTTCTGTATTTTTACGTTTTCGTCCGTTTTTTTAAGAAAAATGGATGGAAACGCGGAATAATCGAGGAAAATGAATAAAAGTGTATGAAAATAGATAAAAAGTGAAAAGCAGACGAAAACGTAAAAAACATAATGAAGCATAAAAAGACGAAAACGAAAAGATGAGCGAAAATGTAAAAATGGACGAAAAGTAAAAACCGTAAAAACGTAAAAATGTATTTAAAACGAAAACGAATGAAAACGTAAAAACGGACGAAAACGTAAAAAGCAAAACGTAAATTAACCAACAAAAACGTAAAAGTAGACGAAAATGTAAAAAACGAGCGGCGTAAAAAGCGAGAAAACGTAAAAACGGACGAAAACGTAAAAAATGGACGAAACATAAAAACGGACGGCGTAAGAAAATGGGCAAAACGTAAATAAACGGACGAAACGTAAAAAGCGGACGAAAACGTAAAAAATGGAAGAAACGAAAAAGCGGACGAAACGTAAAAACGGACGAAACGTAAAAAGTGGACGAAAACATTAAAAGGTCTAATGGTGCGAATACTGTTAACCCGTGAGGACTAACGGTGTAAATATTGTATATCTCGTTAGAGATAACGGAGAAATAATTTGCACCGTTAGTCCTTATTTTAACCGAGGATGTATATATGTTAACTTTACTAACGGAGTGATGTATTTGTTGAAACTTTTATGAGAGGATGTATGGTGCGAAGCAGGTAAACCACATGGATGTATTTTGGAGTTTACTCTAAATATTTTTTAAGTGTTAAAAGCAGTCTTTTCGGCACCCATGTTTGGAGCCGTTTTTCTCAATGATCGAGTTGGTTTTGGTAAAATAGTATCTACGAGTAAAGTTAGTTCACCCGGCCTATTTTCCAAAATGTCAAGTCGCTCGTCAAACGGATTTATAACTAGTAACTTATGACCTCTAACTTTCCCGCGCCTTAAACCGCATTTTAGCCCGACTACCTCACTTCACCATCATTTTTATCTAGGATCGAGACTCGTATGGACAAAAGTTCAGTGTTACGACTTTTAGATAATGTTACAAGCTTTCTAAAACCATTGGGTTTATTTCCTAACACTCGATATTTACCGATTTACGACTAGCTTTCCGAGGCTACTTAGTCATTTTCACGAATTATCAAAGTACACTGTTTTACTACGAAAAGCTATAATTTCTTGATAAATCACTAAACGACTATCGTAGGATGTTGTTTCAACGTAAGTACTTGTAAATTATTTTATAACATGACGAGATGTCATAAATGTGTATTTCGACGATAAATTTCATTTTTCAAAATGTACAAGTGGTATAGATGATAAGGTTTTAAAGGTACCATTTGAGGGTCGTTTAAGCCCTTATTTGATCACTTTTGTATCCGTTATTGCTTAATATCGTTCCTTTTCACTTTTAGGTCTCTTGAAGGCAAAATCTTTGGAATGGCACTTATTTGGACGAAAAGGCGCGAATATCTGAAGAAAATGGCTAAAGTCGAATCGAGACACTCAAAGCTGCTTTGAAAAAAAGCGGCGGCGTCCTTTGCTTAATCTGCGACGCGTTGGAGAAATTTAATGACGATCTGAAGAGAAATTGCTTGTTTTTGGAGGACGGCGTCGGGCTTTAAAGAGTAGGCCGTCGTAACTCGAACGGCCTAGATGCGACCAGACGACGTCGTGTCAAGAGGACGGCGTCACGGACATAAGGTGAAGCCGTCGCAAGGTTTACGTGGCCAAGACGAAACCCTAATGACGGCGACACGACGGCCACAAAACATAAGGTGACGCCGTCGCATATGTAATATTATATAGAATCCGAATTTTTCGGTTTAGGAGAGTCTTTTGGGTAAAACCTAAAACCGAACCAAGGTGTCTTGTACAATATTTTAGGGTTCCAAACCCTATCTTACATCAAGATAAGTATTTACTTCATCAATTCAATTATGTCTTTGATTGATTGTGTGTATGCTTGCATGTTCTCCATGTCCGCTAATTTATTTGTGTGTTTGCTTAGGAGTATGAAACTTAATTATTGAATATTGATTGGTTGTTTCTTATCTTAGTTGATTAATGATCTAGTAATGCGATAGGTCATTCGTTGTGTATTAATGCTTGATTCATCTTTGTGAACCTTAGAATATAATTACGAGTAGTTGTAAGCTAAACCATCCAAAGAGTGCCTTAGAGTAAGAGTTTATTATCCTAGTGGGTTTTGTAGACGAGACCCTTTGGTAAGTTCAAAGAGTTGGGAGAAACGATACCCTACAACTTTAGACACACAACGCAGACTAAGAATAAGGACGTGACAACTCAACCATCAATAGGAGATAATTAAGGAGTAGTAAAACCTAAGTAAACACATCTTTAAACTATCATACGAGCGCACATTAATTAGACATAGACTACCACCACCTTAGTTTAGATAATTAGATATTAGTAGAGTAATCGGTGAAATACCAACCCCCAATCCAATACCCTAGATTCGTACCTTTCAATTTCCTAAAAAATATAAAAAGTTAAAAATAATCTTCCTCAACCTTAACCTTAGCGTAGTAACTTCTCACTAGCATTCCTATTCCCTGAGAGCGATATCAATACCGTGGCTTACCCTAATACTACACTACAATGATTAGGTTCATTGCCTGGGGTGTTGAAAACTTGCTCGACGAAAAGGAAGTTCCTTTGACCCCGAGCGCTGCGTAAGCGTATCAAGTTTTGGCACGCTGCCGGGAATAGAATAGCTAGTTAGTAGTCCACCTCGTTTAGGTTCTTTGCTTGATTCCTATCAAGTAAATTTTTTCTCATTTTAGCTTCCTCTTAGTCTATCCCCTTCTTCGTGACCTTTGTTCGTAACACCCATCACTTTTCATCATGGAAGATGATAACCAACCACCACCATCAACCCACCACCAAATGACCCGCGAGAGCCCGTACTCTTGGTGAATACTCAAGACCAAGCCACCTAGGCTATAGGAACACCATTGAGCTTCCCGACCAAGCCCAAACTACGCCCTGCGATCCGACACCATCGGTTGGTGCAAAGCGGATGTGCATTCCATGGACTTCGTTAGAAGATCCAAATCGACATCGAGGATTTCCTCAAAATTGTTGATTCCATCGACCTTGATGCTACTACTCGGGAGACCACGCGCTGCGTCTCTTCCATTCTCTCTGGGACCAAGCTAGTAATTGGCTTGAGCGACTTCCACGGCTCCATCTTAAGTTGGGATGATCTTACCTCTCGCTTCCTTGCTCAATTTTTCCCACCGGGAGAACCACTAAGCTTAGGAATGACATCTTGATGTTCCAACAACGTCAAGGTGAATCTCTCTGAAGCATGGACCCGATTCAAGGACTTACTTCATAAAGTCCTCATCACGGCATTGATCTTTGGCTCCAGTCCAAATCTTTTATGATCATGTCAACTTCCCTACTAAGCGATCCATTGACCAAGCGGCGGTGAAAACTTAGTGATCTCACCGGAAGAATCATGGGGTATAATAGAGGACCTTGCCTCACGACAACGAAAGTTGGGATGACCCCGTGAACTACCTAAAACCGTCAAGGCAATCTCCTTGCCTTCCATCGACTCACAACCTTCCGACCGTAGGATGATCGAACTTGAAGATCAAGTTAAATTCCTCATGAGTTCCTACGAAAATCCTAAGTCTTCACACCATGTGAACAAAGTTTCTTCCTCGTGCGAGCCGTTTTGTGATCCTCATAACACGCCAAGACTAGCACCCGATCCCGAACACGCTTCCGTTGACTACGCGTCCTCGCGATTAATGGAGCGGGAGGAAGATTCCTACAACACCGGACCTAGGAATTTCAATGAAACCCGTGAGGCATGGAAAAGCAAGCCCGACTTCTCACGGGGACAAACCAAAGAATTCACCTCTAATGATTTCTCATGGCCCCCACCTAACGGTCCTAGCCCGACTTCTACTGGGGACAAAACATCGAAGGATGTTGCATCCCAAGAAACCCAAATGGCTAAGCTCTCGGACCGCTTTAACCATCAACAAGCCGAGATAGATAGGAAGATAGACAACCTTTTGAAAGCCATAGCCAATAGTGATAGGAATGTTAGTGCTATCTCAACTCCCGAACCTTCAGGTATAGAGATTAAGGATCCAAGCAAGCTAACTAAGCACGTTCAATTCGTCGATACCATCGCCTTAGTGAAACCTGATAGAACAGATGACGAAGAGGACCATACGCTTGTGAATAATGAAACACCCGAGGAAGTAGATGAAGTAGACATTGACTATTTCAACAAATTTCCTACGGAAGAAGAACTATCTCGCCACCTCACTTAGTGCGTGACCTCCGTCACATGTATGTTAGGAAAAGCCCTAGAATCAAGTTTGGGAACCCTTGGAATCTTAACATACCATGTTGCATATGACACCTTTTTGTGGCAAAGGCCTACATTGATCGCAAATCCCAATCAACATAATGACTAGCTTTACTACAATTGGATAATGAAGAAGCCTATCCCAACTAGGCAAGACCCCGATAATCCTAGAGATAAGTGCAATTTTCTTGGTAGAGTTAAGGGATTGCCCGTCTCATGTAGGTAGTTTCACGTTCCTACGGACTTCATAATTGTAGATGATATTAGCACGACCGTAGACTCTAGCTTGTCCCACGTTATTCTAGGAAAACCTTTCATGAAAGCACCGGATGACCTATAATCCCTCGTTAGGAGTAGTGCGATTCAAGGATGAGACCGATAACATAGCTTACCAAATGCCGTTTAAGATTGAGAAGTTTTCATCACTCTCTAATAATGAAAAGGAACTTAAGCCGTCGATCTATTATAGAATGATGAGGATAGGGAGAAAGGTGTAGATTATGTTATGGCTAAGATTTTCGGATTCTATAAGGATTGCTTGAGCCTAGGACGGAATATAGGACCGATTGGGGAGAGGATGAACTTTTAGAGAAGTGCATTATAGGGCACTTCTACAACAAGGAATCCCATTAGAGGCCGTCTAGGTGGCGGTAGTGAAGTCACGTAGGGCACGACTCACGAGTCTAGCTACAAGACTCTTAAATAAAGAAAAGCGCTTCGTGGGAGGCAACCCATGCTTAATTGTTTGCTTGTTAGTGTCATATATCTTTTATTAATTGTTTATCCTCATGTTTAAATTTGTAAAAATGCTTTATTTTATTTTTAACCTCGTCTTAATTGCATATAAAGGTATTTTACATAAGGGATAAGTGTAGGGAGGATTACACGTTTTCAAAAGAAACGTAAACATGAGAATAACAATTAACTAAAAGATATATATGTTTGTTTGTTCGAGTCAAATACTTGTATCGAGTCATAATGGATGTTTTTGCGAAATTTTTCCGATTCTAAAGATGTAAATTTTCCAAAATTTTTTTTCAAGAAATCGCAAAACAGTTTTTGTCGGGATAACTTTGTGTCAGATTGCAACTCGGCGTCGGGAAGGAGTAAAACATCGATCACTTTTTCTCGTTTTACGAGCTACTTATAAATTTTGGAATTTTCCGGTCTTAATTTTCTTAGAAATTCGTAAACATCCATTCCACAAGCATTATATCCTAGTTTAAATCGAGTCTTATATATTTTATTACCGCATGATTTTACGCGAAGGTTTCGTTTGTTTTCCTCAAGTGTGCGAGGTTTAGTTTGTCAAGAAGAAGTTACACAAGATTGGAAGGAGCTTTTCACGAAATAATTCTTCTTGGAAAGGATTTAACCACCACTTTACACGGATCCTACCGAGCTAATCGGGGGTATTAGTTTCTTTCATTTTGATTACCTTCTTTTATCATAACTTTGATACTTTCGGGGAACATTGGGGACAATGTTCGGTTTAAGTGTAGGGAGGAAAATAAAGCGGGAACTTTGAAACTATGCTTATCCTTGATTATTTGCTTTGACCAATTGTGATTGTGTAATAAACCATGAGAAAATGTCGGTTAGGGTAATTTTGGCACCAAATTTAAAATTTTTCATGACATATAGGAGGGCCATTAGTCTTAACAAAAGCGTCTCACGGATAGGAAGTTGCATGACTAGCACAAAACCCTTTACCACCCAAATTCCACCCAAATGTGAGGATCGCCCTTAGATTAGTAGGAATTAAAAGCATTCATCTTCAATGCTTAGAGTGTGAACCGGTAGTATATTAGATTCTAGAACTTGTTTTGTGATGCATTCCGAGATCGCATGAGTGAGACTACACTTGTGTAGTTAGGAATAACTAAATGATAAGAGGCATTAGGATAACCCTTGTTTGATACCGTAATATAATTACTTCTTCCACATCGGTTGAGTAATTCCCCACACCCTTTGCGTTGTACTCATCTTTAGTACACGATACCCTAGTTAACCCCTCGAGCCTATCCTTTTCGCGGTTCTCGTGATGTTTCGTTTTTCCGGAATATCAATGAAGGGCATTGTTTACACCCCACCCCAAATATACACCCAAATCGCCTTAGCCTACCCTTATGCACTCACTTTTAGTGCAAATGTTTGTTATCACCCTAAACCCTTAGTTCAATTATCGGTTGCTTGCATGAGTTGCTAAGTCGAGTCATATCCTTTGTATCTGATTTTGGGACGATTGGGATTCATGGTAAAAGTTAAAGTTTATGAAATGACGGGAAGGAACGTTAAATTTAAATTCTCTTTGTTTGCGTAATAATATACCCCAAGTGTTTTGATCTTTTCAATTCGGGTCAAATTAGTGTTAGAGTAATAAAAACTCAAGTGTAGGGATGTGCCTATAAATCCCTATCATTTTGATGTTACCGTAGGGGATGGTAGAGTAAAGTGTATGCAAAAAAAAAAAAAAAAAAAAAAAAAAAACAAAAAAAAAAAAACATACTGCTACCATCCCACATCTATCCTTTAAATTTATGTTTGTTTATTTCCGTTACCTAGAGTTTTAGAGTGTCGAGTCTTGGCTTAGCAACGCCATTCTTCGTGTGCATTTAACATAGAGATTTTTGACTTGCCACCACTAAATAGCCTATCCCACCAAACCCTTGTTTCCCTACCGTAAGCCTAACATTACAACCCTTTAAAAGACCTATTTGATAGTCTTTCCTAGGTGCTTACGCCAAAGCGATGGATATTTGATCTATTCTCAAGCCTATGGTAATCTATGTACTAGGACCGGTTAATGAGTGTTTATCTTCCATTTCCAGGTTTGTTATATTTCATATACACCGAGAGATGTGAGTATCCAAACACCCATGTGAGGTGCTCTTGTAATTTTCGTGCTTGTTATGACTTTTGGGGCTTATATGTGTTGTGGACCGTTTTAAATCAATGCTTCATGACCCCAACTTATAAATTAATTGACTAAAAGCACATTTGCTTGAGGACAAGCAAATAACAAGTGTAGGGATATTTGATAAGGTTTTAAAGGTACCATTTGAGGGTCGTTTAAGCCCTTATTTGATCACTTTTGTATCCGTTATTGCTTAATATCATTCCTTTTCACTTTTTAGGTCTCTTGAAGGCAAAATCTTTGGAATGGCACTTATTTGGACGAAAAGCGCGAATATCTGAAGAAAATGGCTAAAGTCGAATCGAGACACTCAAAGTCTGCGAAAGCGATACGTCGCATCGCTTGTCTGCGACGCCGTTGGAGAAATTTGTGACGATCTGAAGAAATTGCTTGTTTTTGGAGGACGGTCGGGCTTTAAAAGAGAGGCCGCCGTAACTCGCACGACCTAGATGCGACCAGCACGACGTCGAGAAGTCAAGAGGACGGCGTCACGGACATAAGGTGGCGCCGTCGCAAGGTTAACGTAGCCAAGCGAAACCCTAATGATAGCGACACGACGGCGTCACAAAACATAAGGTGGCGCCGTCGCATATGTAATATTATATATAGAATCCGAATTTTTCGGTTTAGGAGAGTCTTTTGGAGTAAAACCTAAAACCGAACCAAGGTGTCTTGTCGATTTTAGGGTTCCAAACCCTATCTTACATCAAGATAAGTATTTACTTCATCAATTCAATTATGTCTTTGATTGATTGTGTGTATGCTTGCATGTTCTCCATGTCCGCTAATTTATTTGTGTGTTTGCTAGGGAGTATGAAACTTAATTATTGAATATTGATTGGTTGTTTCTTATCTTAGTTGATTAATGATCTAGTAATGCGATAGGTCATTCGTTGTGTATAATGCTTGATTCATCTTTGTGAACCTTAGAATATAATTACACGAGTAGTTGTAAGCTAAACCATCCAAAGAGTGCCTTAGAGTAAGAGTTTATTATCCCTAGTGGGTTTTGTAGAGCGAGACCCTTTGGTAAGTTCAAAGAGTTAGGGAGAAACGCATACCCTACAACTTTAGACACACAAAGCGGTAAGAATAAGGGCGTGACAACTCAACCATCATAGGAGATAATTAAGGAGTAAGATTTTTTTTTTTCAAAAGATAAAAGATTTTTTTTCAAAAATTTGTCGAAAAATTCCAAAAACATTTCACAAGATCGGGTAAGATGGTGCATGAAAAGTTGTGAAAAACTTTTTCTAAAAGTGGATATTTTTAGAAAAAAATTATGAAAAAATACGTTTCGCGTTAAACCGTTTTTTGTGCATCAAAATTTTGTTTTTCACTCAACTTCTTTTTACTTTTTCATCAAAATAACATTGCGCATCTAACTAAAACAAGTTGAAAATTTTGTGCATCAAAATTTTTTTGCATCAAAATTAGCTTTTTGTGCATTAAAAAAACGTATCAAAACTCAAAATTATAAAAAATGTTTTCACAAAAGTTTTATGCACCAACATACCCGATCTTGTGGAATTTTTTCGAATTTTTGGAGAATTTTTAAAAAAACAAATTTTTATTCTTTTTACGGATATTTGTCTTTTTATTTTAACTTTACCCTATATATATATATATATATATATATATATATATATATATATATATATATATATATATATATATATATATATATATATATATATATATATTAATGGTTAATGTAATGGGTAAAATCTATGTACTTGAGCCATCGACTAGATCATTGAATGTAGTTGGGTAAAACCCAAAGTCCATGACCCATACCCATGGAGCATGATCCATAACCCATGACCCATTGCATGACATCATGCATGAAGTCATGTTGGGTATTATCCATGGTCCATAACCCATGCCCATGATCTAATGTCTAGATACATTGTATCTAGTTGGGTACCCATGACCCAAAGTCCATAACCCATGACCCATAACCCAAATAGGAGGAGCGTCTGGCGGATCCCCGATTCTTGGGCGGATCCTCATGTAAGGGATCCGTGGGATCCGAATAACGATGGGGTTTTGCCTATAAATAGTGAGTCATTTCTTCATTCAACTCACCTCTTTACACATACTTTCTCTTAGTATTGTAAACTCTAACCTCGTATCGAAAGGATCTTTCTATGTAGTTTTGTGTTTGTGTGATTCTCTAGGTTCCTCTTAAAGGCGAGATCACCACTCTTGAAGTCGAGCAAGCTCAAGTCCATGAGTTGCCAAGCTTCGTCATCATCAAGACTACTGATGTTCTTGTGTTGATAGTTCTTTCTTCCTCCTTAGAGGTGTTGTGTTGAAGGCATAGGTGAAAGATGCCAAAAGGGTCAAATCGAAGACATTAGTGAAAGGTGTCGAAGGTTCGTGTCATAGGCATTAGTGAAGGGTGCCGAAGAGTTGTGTCAAAGACATTAGTGAAAGGTGCCAAGGGTGTACAATCGATAAGGTGTATCGGTGTACAAGATAGTTAGTTTGAGTTAAAGGATATTGATATCCTTAATGATGTTGTAATAAGGAGAGGGTCTCCTTTGGGATAGGTGTTGTGTAGTGTTGGGTAGTAGTTCCTCCTTTGTAATGGAACTCGGTATCTAGCCTTGTCTTAGGATAAAGTGTAGGCGACGTTGTGATAGGTTTGGTTCTACCTCGTGGAAGAACCCGATGTCTAGCCTTGTGCCGGATAAAGAGTAGGCGACGTTGTGAAGGCTTATCCGCCACAAGGAGTTTGTGTTGTGAAGTGCTTACTAACTCTCGAGTAGGTGACTCGGGGAGTGGAGTAGGGCAAGGAAGGTGTCCTTGTAGCCGAACCACTATAAACACTCGTGTCATGGTTTTGTGTTTCTTACTCTTTACCTTTGCATTACGTATTTACATACTTATCTATCAACATCCAACATACACATCTAATAGATTGACATAAGTCGATCTAAATAGTTTAAAACGAAGTTTTAATCAGTAAAACTATTCAACCCCCCCTTCTAGTTTTCACAAAAACTATCCTGATAAATCAAGTCCAAATCATGTTTTTCAAGTGTTTTTAGCCTTGTATAATGTATAACCATGTCACAATTATATGTGGCAATGTGTATCCAAAATTAAAATAAAACAAAATGGCTAATTTGGGCTACTTTTTAAAATATTTGGTAACACTTAGCTCCCTTCTTTTTTTGAAATGGGCATGTGTAGCCCATCGAAAAGTTAAATGGGCAATAACGGGCAAATATTTTCTCTCAATTTGAGAACATTACAATCGTTTAAAAAAAACTTATAGATATACTATATTTATTTATTTTTAAATATAAATGAGGTGTTACATTTAAGGAATTTATTTCGGAACTCTTATCCTCTTCACTGTAACGATCTTTGTCACTAACAACCTCTTCACCATCACCATATCTGTCACTAGGCTCTTCCATCACCACATCATCACTTATTGGTATACTAGGGAGTTGTTTGTTTCTATTGGATTCACCAGAAAAAGGATCAAACACTTCATTTTTGCCTCTTGATTACATTCAATATCTATATTTGGCCTCAACTGACTACCATGTCCCATATCAATACCCTGACCAATATCACTACCCTGTCCCAAATCAGTACCTTTTCCTAACTCAGTTCCTTCTCCACTATACCATTCAATTGCTGATCTTTGCCTTTTTTTTTTACTTACCTTCTTTTTAACCCTTTTTGGGTTCACTTTATTTGGGAGTTCTTCTATCATTACCTTTTGGGGTGATTTGAGATACGTTTCAAGACATGTAAACCCATGTTCAACATAAACCTCAATTTGTTTCCACTTATCTATATATTTGATCAAGCTCACTACATCTACATCACTTGCTAATGTTTGTAGCCCATAATCTAAATTGTTGTTGGGTATTTTGTAATGATAATACATGATCTATTTTCTTCCACAACCTAACTGACAAATCATATCATTTAATTCAATAATTGAAAATAAATCAGCATCTACCATATCGAAATAGTTGAAAGTCCCTTTCTTGTATTGTCTTACGGCCAGCAGATATCTTACTCTATTCTTGGGATGGAGGGCAGGATGTATGTGTCGATCTGACTGGGTCGTCTCCCCTTACGCTAACCGGTATGATTAATTTTGTGCCATGCCGTGTGGTAGTTGATGCCGCAAAGCGTAAGCGTGTTAAGTAAGGAGCCAAATGTGCGGATATTGGATATGGGTTCATCCCTTTCTCATTCTCCTCCTTAGGGGAACTTGAAGCAGATGCGGTGACCCTACTTAAACGGATCCTAAGTTCTCTATAACTCAAGATATTGGGTAGCGTCGGCTACTCATATCTTTAGTAGGATTAAACTTTCTTATTCTAAAGGTGTGGGATGCTTAGATTGTTTCGCGGCTCCCACTAATTCTTGTAATCACCATGGTTTTGTTTTTAATGAAAAGGTTTTTAAAAATAATAATAATAATAATAATTTTTGTAATCATATGAGTTTTTAATAAAAGTGTTGTTTTATTAAAAAATAATAAAATAAAATAATAATAATAATAATAATAATAATAATAATAATAATAATAATAATAATAATAATAATAATAATAATAATAAAAAATGGGAATTGATATAACTTACTATATGCTTATTCTTCATCAATTTCATCTTCGTAAGTACGAATATGCCACTCATAAACCACCGTTATTATTGTTTGTTAATGATTATAGATTTAATTTAGGATTGTGCATAGAATTTTAGGGTTTGTGTTTGAATTGTGTTAAATGATCTGGCATAATCCCAATAAAAGAAGAAAAAAAAGGGGAGAAAGTAGACAAAAATACCCTCACGTGTTATTGCACGTGGGGTAGTTAACGGGCAAAACCAACTTCATTAGTGCTCAAGGATGATTACTAGCGAAAGTTTGACCACTCAGTGATGATTAGTGCCAATAGTATATAAGCTAGGGATGATAAGTGCCAAAAACTATAAACCAGAGGGATGATTTTTTTCAACACCAAATATTTACGCAAAAGAATTCATTCTTTTGTTCATTGCCCCACATTTACATGAAACTTAAGTTCAAATCATACAAAAAGGTATCACCTTTTAAGTCAATTTGAATTTTAGGTACTCATCCTTAAATTTTTCTTAAGTTAAAGTATCCAAGTTGATAAGAGCTTTTAGCACACATTCTTTTAAGTGATAATTCAAAGCAGTCAAACTCATAGTGTCACCTACAAAATGTCCACATAAAGTTACTTCCCATTTTGTACTAGCAATCTTAACCAACTCTTTGTTATTACTACTATCATTACCACTCTCATCATTATTTATCATGTTATCATTATCATTCTTATCATTTATCTCAATATTCACATTAGTAACCTTGCCACTTTCAAATACACAATTAGTACTATCAAGAGTCTTACCTCCATTATCCTTATCACTATTATTCACATTAGAACCACTATCAGTGTTGCCAGACACCCTATACTTCTCCAACTCATTTCCCCCAATTGTGTCAATAACATCCCCATTCTAACCCCATATTTGCTTAGAACCCTTATTCGAATCATTATCAACCCGTTGCTGGCTCAAATTACCCAATACATGGCCATTAAATCTCACCGGAACTCTTACTTGCCTTCGACGATCGCTTTATAGTCCACATTGAATCAAGTTAAACGGAATTTAACTAATTCAAAAACGGGGATTTATAATCACAAAATTGAAAATTGAAAAGGACATAAATATATAATCTAACCTACTGATTCGATTGTACGGTTAGAATTGAAAACTAGGTATAAAATAAAGTAGAATTGAAGGTTTTTTTAGTTTTTTCATGGTGGATTTTTGGCGAGAGATTATGTTAATGGAACAAGTTTTTAGTTTATGTTTTTCAAAATTCATCTTAAAGAGAGTTATTCTTCTAAAAAATGAAAACCCTTGAGGGTTGATAGCTTATAACATACCACAACATTAACCAAAGAGTTAATTGCATTTTTGGTCCCTATTATTTTGCTAAATTGCAGGTTCGGTCTCTAAAACTTTGAAAGTGCAGCGATAGTCCTCATTTTGAAGTTTGGATTGCATTTTTTGTCTTTGGATAAAGTTAAATGACTAAAATACCCTTTGTCTTTTTCAGAAAAAGAAAAAGGTAATTTGGTCATTTTACACTAAAAAGGACAAAAAATGCAACCCAAACTTCAAAATAAGGACTATCGCTGCATTTTCAAAGTTTTGATGACCAAACCTGCAATTTGACCAAACCACAAGGATCAAAAATGCAATTAACTCTTAACCAAACACTGATACTTTGGTTTAGGTCCAATCCAAACCATAAATGAAATAGAGTTTTGTTTTGGTTTTATTCGGTTTTGGTGTTGTCTTTTTCCCATTTCCTACGACTTAGCCCACACCCCAAATATATAAGTGTAGTATTAGGTTGCACTCCAAAACTATTAACAATAGGTGGCATAACTTATCAAGCTTATGCTTTAAAAATTATCATTTTCCGATATAGGATTGGATTTGTATCGACAAATTTAGGGTGCGTTTGGTTGGGGTATATTAGAGGAATTTTATGAAATTTGAATTTGAAATTCCTTGAAATAGTGTGTGTTTAGTATGTCAAATGAAGAATATTAAAATTTTATAAGTTAGCAAAATGAGACAAATTGGAATGCCTTCCAAAAGTAAAAAAATTCAATTTACTTCAATTTTTTTATAAAAGGCCAAAATACCACTGTTACCTTTTTTTTTTTCTTTTTTTTAATGTTGTTTTGTCGTTATTATTATTGTTATTTTTTGATTCAAAATAAATCCATAACTTACTAAAAAATTGTAACAAACAAACATAAGGATATATTTCAAAATACTATAAATTTATGTCAACCAAACACGCAAAGGTATTTGAAAACTTTGAAATTTTAAACCCTCAAGAATTAAAATTTCTTAAAATTTGAAATTCCGTAATTTCAAATTCATAAACCAAACACCACCTTAGAGACTCGAAATGTAAAAACATATGCACCAGGCATCCCATATATTATACTCCTACTCCATCGAAAGATAAGCGTCCATGTTTATAATTTTGGGATGTCTCAAAATTAATGTCCACTTGTATTCCATTCAATTCAAAAAGGCTTATTGAGTAAGGATGCTATTTGATTGATGAAGCGAAATTTTTTAAAATTTTATGCAATTTATTTTGAGAACGAGGAGTACTACCAAAGAGTAAAGACCAAACATAAATAAAGGGAGTTGATTTGCACACTCCAAGTTTTGATTGGCACACTATATTCCATGTCGTAAACAATTGTATATATATCACAAGATGATTATTGTATTTGTATTTTGAAGTGTGCCAATCAAAAAATTGAAATATGCAAATCAACTCTTAGAGCAAGGGTATCATCACTTTTGTCTCGCGCCATTCCGATGTGGCAGCCACAATGGCGCCGCCGTTTCTGCGTTACCACACCACAACCACCCTGCGCCATTTCGAGTATACTCACTCACGCCAAAACTCACATTTTTTTGAATATTTTGACCGTTTGAATATTTTCTTATGTTGGACGAATCTAGTGTGAATGAAATGAACGTGATTCGTATTGTTTATTGAATTTAGATAGGTGGCTGCATTTTTGGAGTAATAACTAATAAGAGTGTCTGAGTAGTGAGTATGTTTTAGGGTTAAAATGAGGAGATATGTTAGGGTTGGTGTTTATATATAACCTCGAAAAATTAGGGTGTCTAGTTAGTTGGGCTTGCTGAAATTTTTATGCTAATGTGGGTCGTTAATTTTTTTTTCTAATCCGAAAATGGCTACATAAATTATTTGGGCTGGTAATATGAAATGTTAAAAGTTGAGGTGA